>OY720105.1:6194947-6794947 GCA_963082835.1 Leptogaster cylindrica | reverse complement strand
ATGCTCCCAGCCTCTTCCACACAGAGTGCCCTCGGTGTTCACCCACTTCTCGAGCGGCGCAGGAACGTGCATGCGATAATTAATTACAAGAGTGCAGCACCATCACCGGGTGCTGAGGGGGTGCAGAGTGCAGACGTTCTGGGTATCCTTCGGATCTTCCTAGCAGGACTGGATGCTGCAGGATTGGAACGTTGTGCATCAAAGTAATCGACAAGTTCCCCTCGATAGGAGGACGTTACGGCTAGTAAATGTTCCTAGATTTGCTTCCGTACAATAGATTAGTGGCGATGGCGAGAGCCCTTCTTACATCCCTCCACTGAGGTTGATTAGGGCCGGCATGAAAAGCCGCCACTTAATCACGATTAGGAAGCAAACTCAGCCCCTCTCCCCAAGTGAGGGGTCACAATTTTACATTTCAGCAAAAATTCACCAGACTATTTAATCATACGTCAGCGAATTTTCGTTGTGCTGTAAAAAATAAAATAAAACAAAATAAAAAAACAACAACTGAAGTTTCAAGGAATCCAGGTGAGGTGAGGCCGGGGTCGATTGACATACTGCGTCAATGCTTTGAGCCTATCTGTTGCACTCATGCATGCATCGGGCCGATAATTTCGGTGCACTAAGGGCAATGCCACTTTTAGAGAGCGCAATGGAAATTTGCATTTGCAAAAGCCATCACGGCCTGGTCCAGACGGAACATTTACCTGAAATTGTGTCGCAGACAGATACTTGCGGGTGTAGACAGCCGCGTCAAGGGAACAACGAATGAAAGGCACCGTCAGGTCGGGCTTGATTACTTTTCGACGTGCACTGTTTGTTCAAATGTAAGCTGCCGATTTCGTGGCTGCTGGAAAATGAGGTTAAACCTGGACCAAAAACCTCGAAAAACTCCCCAAAATGAACAAAATAAAAAAGACGATGACAACAAAAACAACAACAGAGAATAAAGCGGTTTTGTTTGCATTTTTGGGGCCCATAGTTTTTTCGCACATCGTGCTGTTGTTTCATGGCCGCCATTGTGACTTTTCGCGGAAATCACATTTGCAAGAGCGCTGGGGCGGAGCTTTCCGCAAGAAAATTTTCTTTGGCCGGGCGCATTCAATGCGAAACTGTTAGAGATAAGCGTGATTGGTTAATTCAAGCGCTTGCTTGCGAACTGTCTGTTCAAACATGGGGAATCGAGCGGCGTTTGTCTTTTGATGTCTGATAGATTACGGATTTTGTTTAAAAGAGTTAATTGCCATATTTTCTGGTACGTTACTGATGGCCCTGTGTGCCGAATTGGAACGAATTTGCACCCTGTCTTGTTGCTACTTGCACACGAGTGATAACGAAAAATAAAATATCATGAATGTACCTACTCAAAAAACTCGTACAATCCAAAATGAATGTTTCCCATTCGCACTGGTTGAATTCCCACGGAAATTGTAAAAACAGCGGCAATATCCTGCGAGATATGGATCGAAATCAAGACCTCCCCTTTCTTAATAAATTATATTTGACCTCGATTGACCAGCGGGCAAGTTAAATAACTTACGTGACTGGAATTTTTCTGATATCTAAACTTAAGACAAATCAGATTCCATCGAATGCAGCCCTTCTGTCGCAAGGGTGCACTCTGACGTTAGACTTTGCTGCCACTTAAGCTTCGCGCCTGGGATTTCACATTGCGTGCGTTCAGTTCCGTCTATACTCTCATCGTCCTTCGTCCCTTGCATTTTTCCATTTCATATTCAGTAATTTCCCTTTTTCAAGAACCCTAGAACAGCCTTCGATCGCTGAATTTCCCACGATTTCGATTTTTCTGACCCTCGCGAGATCCGGTCGAAGGCGAAGTGCCCGCCACGACTTGTCCGCTGCTATTTACCGATTTTATTATAATATTGAAGTGCAACCGTTCCCTGATCGCAGCTCTATTTGCATTTTAATAATTATATCTTACCTGTGAACCTCTGCTAAATGCAGTTGAAGTACTTTATTTGACTGTGAATCCTTTCGTAGGAGGGTTGAATTGAGGGGCTAAACCATATTTGTGAGTGGATTTAATATCTTCTAAAGATGTAACGGAATTCGGCAGGAATTAACAAACTGGTTGCATTATTTGGTATTCTATAAAGGGTTAATGAGATGATTGCATTGTGTTTTGACAGAAAGAGAAGTTTAAGCGATTAATGACCGAGTTGTTATCATGCAGAGTTGGAACAGATTACAGAAGAGTTTCCAAGGTAACGAAATCATCAGTATAATGTAAAACCATTTTAAATAATCACAATACAGGTTGTGCGAATTAGTGTCTACCCAACTAATGATTAGAAAGATTAATTTGCACTGCACAGAATTCTGTGAGGTTTTTCAATATTTCTTTAATTTTAATGAAAGAAAAATTTGAAGAGAAGCGTTTTTTGGCTGTTCAGAAATATAATAAAATCACATTAGCTTGGGTGATTTTGAAGAGAATAGCAATTGAAAGAATAATCAGATTTTGAAATTTGAAAAACGTTAAAAGATCTAAATAATTGAAAGGTAATATTTGAGTTAAAGATTGATAAATCTACCTCATTCGAAATTCCGTAAATCCCAATAAAATTCATTTTAATATTCATGGAAGCATTTCTCAATAGCATTCGTAAACACCCGTAGAAACATATAGGAAATTGATTCTCGATTTGATCGAGCACAACCACCAGGAAGTTATCTTAAATGTTTCCCTAAACAAACCAACACCATTTCGAGCTTTATGCTTACATCTAAATATCGAATCCAAAATATTCTCACATGAGAATGGAATGATTTCCATAAAAACTGGTAAACGGCAAACACCCATCATAGACTGTATTAATGTAATTTATCGCCTGTCACGTGACACACAATTAAGTCGATTAAAGTCATTTGTCATTGCGAGACATGCGGTATATATTTTATTTTTCCTTCCAACACCATCAGTCCTTGAACATCGCGGGAGTGTGATATCGACACCACTACAATCCTTTCATAACGCTCGCAGCGTTTGTATGGAACTTCACTTGGAAGTTTGAAAAGTTTTCCCTCGTTTTAAAAAAAAAAAAAAAGATTTTCCGCTTTTCTTGATTTCCTGCATAAGTTCACCTGAGTGACAGGCACGGCCAGCATAGGAGCGTGTTTGGTAACGCCCAAGATCACCTGATGAAATGTCCTGGCAGCTCGACTCCTCAATGGAAAGTCCAGGGAAATATGGGACCGCCGACGGTGGCTTTGATTACAGTTTTCCGGCAAGACGGGAAATTATTGTCACCCTCGGTTTTCCAACTTGCACCTTTGTGTCTGCTGTTGATATGAGGTGAGATGGAAAAATCGGAGCAATTCAAAATGTTTGAAGTACATGACTTTGCGACTTTCATGCGTGTCCTTATACTGAGCACAGTTTCCACCCCTTGAAATTCTGTTTGAAGTTTTTGGTGGATTTCAAAAAAATCCTTTTCTTTCATTTTGTTCAATGTTTTATCAGGTGCAACTTCAGACCAGAAGTTGTTACTTTGGATGATTTGTCAGTTTCTCTATAACATTAGGATACGCAGCATGAATAACGGTTAAAGGCAGGTGGAAATCAGTGAGCCAATGGAAACTGCTGGCTAAGAATTTTTTGAATACAAATTTTGCATACACAGTTTTTGATTGAACTCGTCTGCTTCTGATAATTAAAAATTGAAAAGGCTCAATGCAGTTCTTGCAATCATTAAAAGCCATATCTAATGTTGAATTTTGCTAATCAACAGCATCTCGGCAGTACGCATTCATTTTCGGAAGTAAACTGATCCTCACAATGCCAAGGTGCCGAAAGGATGAACTAGTAAAAAAAGGTTCAGAATAAAAAAGGAAACTAATTCCTTAGATAAAAGTCGATTTCACGAAATCCACGCCTGAAAAGAAGAGTAGTAATCACATATATGCAAAGGATCTAGCGATATCCTTTTGATTCGTCTTTTCTTTTCGCATAAGCCCTCAATACAGTGGCATGAAAGGACAGATTAGGCTTTTCTCTTATTCATCTCGATTCAGTGAATGTATCTGCGTAAAGAGCTCTAAAGTAATAGGATTCAACTGGGGCAACACAAAAAAGGAGCAAATGAAGAAAAAAATATAGCAGAAAGGAAATGGCATTCTCGGAAAATTGGAAAATTTGAATATCACAGGTAAAAATTGGTCCTAAAAGCAACAGAAGGATATGCCGAGGCATTACATGAATCGGTTTGTGCTGAAAGCCGGCATTGCTTTGTGTGGAACTAATTACGAACTTAATTAGCCAAATCCATTAATTACGCTAATCCTTGATACTTGGATAATTAATCATTCCGTTGGGACTCGGCAGGGCGTTAAGCAGAATGCTGCTGCGATCTGGAGGCCCCGTTCGGTCTGCCGGGATTAGCTCGACCTCCTGGGCCAAATAGCAAATTCCGGAGAACATCTCCGCCACCTTTGTTCGGCCTCTGGTCATTTTCGTTTTATTTTATTTCTCATTTCGGTTTTTTGTTCCTCGCACTACACCTCAAACATACATACCTTGGTGCGGCTCCTCTCCTCGGCCGCTAGGAGGTGCCGCCTTTCATATCTCCGCGGACAGCTCTTTGCAGACAGCCTGACTGCACCAATGTTTTTGATTTTTTGTTTTTTGTGGGTCCCACCAAGAAGAACCGTATCTGGACCAGGTGCCTTACGCGAGCAGGTAAGCGGCCCGGAGGTGTGTATTGTTAGTTTTAAATTAATTTAGGTTCGGCTTGAATGGGCAAATTCGAGCCGTACGAATAGTTCTGGGCTGCAGTGGTGCGAATTTGGAGCGAGTTCCACAAAAAAATTCCCAATACAGCGTTAAATCCCACGCGTTCGACTCGAATTAGGATCTAACTCGTTACCTCGGCTGAACTCTCCTACTTCGGCTTCCTACTGTTTGGCCAAGAAATGCGGGATGTTTGCGAAACATTGCCACGTAAATCGTTCAGTTCGTTGCCATAACCCACAGTTCCCAGTGTCATTATTGACATTCGCCCCGGCTTAGACGTTCACGTTGTCGCTGCTATCAGACGGAAAAGTTCCCTGCAACCCGTCCGCACCCAGGGTGCACGCGGCCGTGTATTATGGCTCTTGACAATGGACGTCAAATAAAATTAGTAACGACTGGATTCAGCCGTTCACGGGCACTCAGTCGTACTGGGGAGTAGGTTAGTCGTGTCATGTCACTCAACTCTAGGATACAGATCCAGGCTCCGCGGATGCGTTTCTATTGTCGCACTCGATCGAGCGGCATCCTGCATTCTGTTTACGATGCAAACAGTAGCCTCCCGAGCTGATAGTCGACTTTTTCAACGCTATCTGGCTGTGCATCTCCTTCAGATCTCTGAACGGTATTGGTTTCAATTCAATTCAGTTCTCCTTCAGGTTTGTTGTCATTTGTTGTGGTTAAATCAATTTGTAAACATTCTAAGCCGACGTTCGGGGATCGGATGCTAATTGAGTTCTCAATTATTATTATGAAGATCTTAACGCTTCTGCGCATCTTACTGCTGTCTAAGACGACTGGAGATTCTAATTTCTGTGGCAGCTGCTCTGCGGCTATATCTCCACATAACTTAATTAATTCATTTTAATTGAAAATTTCTAGAGCATAAAAATCAGCTTGAATGGAACTCAGGTAGAGACGCGAGATGCTCTCGCCTCCTGGCTACAAAGTATCCGCGATTGTTCCTGGGACTCGTGGTGCGGTCGTAAAATGTTGTCCTCAAAGTCCCAATCCTGCGGCTCAATCCAAAGGGCAAACGCGACATGATCTGTGGTGACAGCTGAGCTGGCCTCCAAGAAATCCGTCCTGGCGCGGATATTTTATGATAACACACGTTTCGTGATTTGTCATGATCCATAAACTCGCCGTCTTCAGGTGATTTTCATTATTGCCGGTGCGTGTTTTCAATGCGGGTGCAAATTTTCCAGTACTTCTCCTGTCAATGAGCGTACCACTTTCCCATAAACCCTTGTGCTAATCCCTGTCCAAGAACCAAATAAAGGAATCCAGACCAAAGACTAGGTCGGGCGAGTAAACTGTCTGCACCCTGAAGACTATGAACATTTTAATTACCAATTTGCCCTGTGTGTAATTGCGCGAGTATTTCTTACACCGTAATCAACACGTTCCAAATGGAACATGCAGAACGCGTTGTTTATGGGAAAATTCTAGGAAGTCGCTACCTAGATGCGGCCATTCTTCGGGACTTTTTTCAATGTCCACTGGCATTGGTTAATTAAGCAGAAAATTGAGGACTTGAAGTTGTTTCGCGTTAAAGGAGCTGTGAAAGAGTTGGAATGCAGAAGCAGAACAACAAAACTCAACATTTGTTGGTGCTAGTGCACCGGAGGAGCGTGTTACAATTCCATCTGTTGCTTCATGCTTCCTTCTCTTTTTTATGGAAAATTCAATGGCACCAGTGAAATGGTTTGACTTATAAATAGTATTGCTAATTTTATGTGCACATTGCTCAAAATTACGTATGTTCATTTTCAAACTAACTAAAATTAGGTTTTAACTAATTCCATTTATGTTATATGTATTTTTGAAAACCAAGTTCACTCCATTTGAATTTATTTCGAGCGACGAAATTGGCTTTTAAAACAACAGCTATTTTTTCTCTCTTTTATTTCAACACTTCATTTTGTGTTAGGCCAATGTTTGCTGTCTTTTGTAGTCTACATTCATACCTACATATTTATCTAAAAAAAAAACAATTATAATTATCAACTGAAACTTCGATCAAGGATTCTGCACCCTTCAGAGGCATTTCAACATGAAGCTCCATCTTCTTTGAATCCAATCGTGAGCACGACCCCAAACGCCTTCCATCTCGGTTCGGTGATTATCCAGTACTCGGCACGGCACGGGTTGGGGTTAATCAAGCTACAATTATTCACACCTGGAAATTTTCTATCAACGACGCTTCGTAAGCCGCTACATCATTTTCTGGTCGGTGAATATTTGACGTATGGCTCTCAGTCCGGCAGCTTTTGTACGGTCACTTGCGGTGTGCTGTGCCTGAAATTACGATGGAGCGGCGTGAACTAGTTGAGACCTCATCGCAACCCGATGGCCTTTTGTTGGATGATTTTTAATTGAAAAGCCGCAACATTGACAAATGTTCCTCCTTGAAGGAGAGGAGATTGATTAAGGAAGCGTCATGAATGGATTGCAACATGTGGCAAGAGACAGCGCATACCGTGGAATGCAATTAACCGAAACCGGTCACCCCATTGCACCGATGCAATTGCTATCTCATCAACTAGCTAAAGTCCAATGCCTCTGGGATTTTTTTTCAATATCTGGTGTAATGCAAGCAAAACAATAACAACATTAAATAAACAAACACCAGCCCAATCCTGGTTACAGTTACGTATTTCAGGGGACTTCATTTCGCAAAGTCCCATATCGCCGGCGAGTGCTTAAAAACCGTAAAGCCCCACGAAACCCGATACAACTGGGAAGATGTTGCCCCGGGACACGGACTCGCACATGACATTCAAACGGTTCGGTTTCAATTGTTTTTCGCTCCTAGGCACCAGTACCTGGTGGCGGATGATATTCGACAACTGCTTAAGGTTTCGGAAGCTGCGGTTTCATCGATGACGATTTCGGTGAGCCTCTCCAACCGGAGAAACCCCTGCATCGGATGTGCCCGTGTGGGAATGCAATCGCGTCCACATATCATTTCAATTCGATTCGATACAGTTTTAACAGCAACGAATTAAATCTACCCTTCGGCGACAGTGCAGTTCATTTTTTCATCATCTCTCAGAAGACACAGGACCCCTCCAGCAGTGACATAATCAAATCCCAATTAAAATGAACTCCCTTTTGCCGCGAGAGAGAGAACCGTTTGACACTTTGTTTTTAAGAAATTTTCGACGGTTACAAAATGTTTGTACCCTAAAATTATTTTCGGGCTGTGATAGAAATGATTTATGTCCTTTGGCAGTTTAATGGTCACAATTTTCACCCGTTTCGTCAAGGTTATCAGTGTGTTTGCAACTATGCAGCACTATCAGCAATTGCGATTTATTCAAAATTGTAAACTAAATAATTAGACTTACAATTAGATAATCTTTTTTAAATTGAACTCTTTTCCTGCACTAAATGGAGGCTAGATATTGGTGGTGGTGTGACCCCCTACAGGAGACGGCGTGGTACCGCCCGAGTTTGTGGAATCACCATTGCGGCCCGCGAAAGAAATAGGTTGGCCGCCCCTGATGTAGGCTATGCCAGTTTTGAGCGAACGTTTGCAATGCCAAGAAATAATGGATATAAAAAAACGAACTCGTAAAAACAGTGTTTTTTACTATAATTCATCTACATAGGTAGTAAGTATTTGCAAAATGTTGACAATTAAAATTAATTTAAAAAAACGAAAAGATGAATTGATTTTATGCGCAGTGCAAAACGTTGTCATTTTTGCATTATTATTAAAGATTTTATTCGTTCCGATTGTGATAACGGGATAAAACTTTGGCAGAAAGCATTGTCACCGACAATGAGCCTATCTGTAAAGTTTTAGTTAGATTGGATGACGGGAAGGGTGTTAATTAGCCGTTGAAAAGTTTTCCTTAAAACGGCACAAATCCACAAATACACAAACAAGCAAGCTTTCGCGAAGTTAATATAGATGAATTAAAAAAGAACTACATTACATTTATATTCATGATTGGGAAGTGAAAAGAAACCATTTTATAGATGACCGTCTGTCTTCTGTCTGTCTGTTTGTCTTTCCGTCCAGACGGTAACTCGAAAACGCTTGCAGCTAGTCATTTGGAATTTGGTATAATAATACTTCGTTAAAATTTTAAAGTCATATTCAAAGATGAGCAAAATCGGGCAACTACTTCTTAGTGTATAAGCCTGGTTGTTATACAAAAACTAGCAGATCTACCCAGTTTCACACGGGACGGTGAAAATCATAATATTATAAATGTACATATTACATTTTCAATAATTGCAACTATCCCTAAAAGCGACGTATATTATATGGAACTGTGTTAGTTTTTTTCAGTCAAGGGTGGTTTTGAGGGGTTGTATTGTATTAAGATTAAGGTTGGTAGTTCTTATACAGCTTAGTTCTTATTCCAAAAAGCCAAATATCAATTTATACAATTACGAACACAACAACAAAAAATCAACCAAATCGTTTCATACACGCGGAAATTGAGCTTTATTTATGTAGATATAGCTGACCCTGGTCGCAGCTGGTTTCAAAATTTTCCCCAAATTTCCCCAAAATTTGTTTCTCACCCAATTTCAAAAATTTTTTTTCCCAACCTATCTATACCACAATACATCACACATACCCACCCCTATACGAGGGTGTATTCTGCCCTTATTTTCGCACTCCGATTAGCCGTTTTTGAGATATGGCGATTTTATTTTTTCATTTTTTTTCCCATGTAAATGCACATGAATCTTCAAAATGGCATATCTCCGGAACGGCTGGAACGACTTCGTACAAACTTCACTATAACCATCTACATATATGTCCCAACAACCACTAAAAATTTAATAACAATCGGAGGTCCGGTTCTTTAGTTATAAAGTGACAATCAAAATGTATACCTCTTTTTATATACATATATAGAAGATGTTGATTTTGTTTACTGAATTTTTACATTTTAACATTTCTTTCGTTAAATATTGTTATAAACAAAATTGAATATTGTTATAAGCGTACCTATTATAAATCATTATTTCCACGAAACTATTTTTACACGGTCTTTACGGTCTCACGGTTTGTACGGATCTTGAAATCATAGGTACATGATGCCCAAAAACTATATCAATAGCATTTATTCGTTTGTTGTACTTATTTAAATTTAGTTCATAGGTGCGTGTATGCAGAACTTTAACAATCTACATAGTGGAAACTTCGAAAACGAACGAGCGAATTCCTATTTGTCTTTGTCTTTCGCGAAGTAAGCTTAATTTAAGTTGGGCAAAAAGGCGAGGTCAGTGTTGTCATTTTGCGCTTAAAAAAGCAGCCCTTAGGTCACTTGATTAAGTGGCTCAATAAATAACTTCCTAACAAAGTGGCTCCACCGTCGTTTCGGTCCAGTCCTATTTATACACTTTCGCCAAGAGAATTATTATTTATCGATATTAAAAAGTTTAACAAACACGTTCAGCCATATTGGGGCCAGAAAGTGTCATTAAATTTAACCACTTTAGTGGCATAACTTCGAATGCGCTCCGCACTGCGCTACACGAACATACCGCGGAGGGATGGAATGGGTTATGAAAACGCGACCTGATCTCCCGGTTGTCCAGCCTCTAAATCTACGAGGGCAGCTCCGGAGGGTGTATTCAAAATGCGAAAATGAAATATGCTTGTGCTAGACCGAATATGTGTCCATTAAAATTTATTTGATTTCAACCTCATCCCTGTTCTCATCCCACACCCTCACTGATCGAATAAAGTGGCGGGTGATAAAAATATTGCATGCAGTATATGATGAAGGATTTTAACTGACAAATATTTGTCCAGGGATGCGAGCATTGAATGAGCGCGAATTGATGAATGTGTGGTGCATCCTTGCAGCAAGGTGCACCTTATGAATCGTTTTAGAGAATTTAGCAATCGGAATGACCTCGTTAACGGGGTGGGGAAACAGAACATGGATTAGGTCCATGTGGTTTTCCTCATGCGGACACCAGCCGCAATCAACCCCTGTTTATATTATTTAATACGATCGATGATTAATAGCGTACGCAATATTATTAATTTGCCGTCAGCCGGCATGAATTTATGAAAGTGTCATGTCCTCTTCGAGGATTGTCATCGATTGCAAATAATACTTTTCCCTGGATGCGAAATAGGGGAAATTTGTTTTATTGGAACAGGATTAATCAGAACTGTGATAAGAAAGATAAATTGCATTGCACTTTAACTTCATGATACTTTAAGGTCATACATAATGTTTGACTGTGAAATGGGACACAGCTCTGTAAACATAAATTCCATCAATCCGAAAATACATTTCATTATTATATATATATTATTCACAAACAGTCTGTTATATTATTACTTTTGACTGAGGTCTAGACTTTAATGGACAAAACCAACAAAAAAATAGTAGGAAACATTAAAATAATTTGAGGCCCCCAGGGAGGATTTTAATGTCAGTGCTGTAAAATACGACCACCAATTAGTCATGAGAACTCCTCTCAGCGTCCTACAGTCTGCATAAAATTTCCGTGAAACCCCTGTAGTGAAGGTCCTGCGAAATCCTTTGAATTCAACCAATGGCTTTAGTTAGCTGCGTGCCTTGGTTAATTTTCTGTGGGATGACTTCGAGCAAAAATAAAATAAATGCAAACGTCATGCTGCGCGCTCAACTTTGGGGGTTTATGTGCAAATAATGCGAATAGAAAGCGCGAAATGTTGTCCTTGCAAAACCAAAGAAAAAAATTCTTTTCGAGCACGTGTTTATGTTTGAGATATGGGTTTAGGGTGACGACTTTTATACCTCGACAAGTCTACACTCTACCGTTTAAGTGAGGTCCTGATATGACGTAAAACTTATTTTAATTGCTACTAGCATAAAATGGTGTCAAATTCAGACTAAATTGATTTTCAATTATTTTTTCCATACAAATGCAAGTCAATGGTATTTTTTAAAAAACATTATGAAAAGGGTTTATACCAAATCATTGTTATTTAAAATTACAAAAATATTATTTGTCTCGACATGTTTCAGACTCACGTTCCAGTGCATGAAGAATACTGAGAATTTTAAACAATTTAATTAAAAAAATTCAAATGGATCTATTCAAAAATATAACAAAGCTAAAATGCAAAAAAATTGTGCAGGAAAACATTATACTAACTTCCTTAAAATTAAATTGTACAATAATTGTTCCAACACAAGCGAGTGTAGGTAACATTAACTGGACTATTTAAATATGTGCAATATAAATAATAGATGTCTGTCTGGTCCGTTTGAAAGCTTTCAAAATAGCACAGTCAATAATTTGAACACAATCCTCCACACTTTCACCTCTTCTTGAATGCTGAGCGGTTAGTACAAATGTTAGGGGACAAACCCTTGATTCTGACCCAAATGTATTTCAGCGGCTTATTGCTAAACTGGAACCTTTTAAGTAAAACCCGTACAGGACTCATTCAGAAAACAATGCAATTTTTTTATCCATTCTAGGTCGCGCGACTGAGAGCATTCACGCATGTTTTTAGTTCGCCAAATACGTTTCACTTGACGCTCATGTGAAGGTAGTCTGGATACACAATATAGCCACAGATACTTACCATTGTTCCACATCGTGTAGAGTAAACAGTAGGTATTCAACATTTATTCCATTTTATATTTTACTGTTCGCCTCCGGCTGATGTCCGTGTTGATAAAATCCCTGAAGTTCTGGGCAGACGACTGCTCGAGGTAAAGGTGAAAAGAGGAACAAAAGTTCATGTAAATTACATTAATTGGGAGAAAGATCAGACGAAGAATGGTTTTGTGATCTGTTGGCTTTAAAATACATTTCAAAATGCGCCTAAATGAATTACGAAAGAGGAGTTCACACAAACGGTTTATAGGCATTATGTGCATTGCATTGGATTAAAGTAGAAATGCAGTGTTAGTCTGCAAAACAAAAAAACAAAGAAGACAAGCAACACTGGAATATTTTTGATCCAACCTGAATAAGGGATTTGCATTTGGTGCCAGTGCATCTCTAATATATGACGAGAGAGCGCTGAAGGGCGTAAAAAAGTGTACGTCAAAGCGTTGAAAGGAACTTTCGCCCCGGACAAGTATTGACAAAAGTCGAGCATCCTGAAAAGGGTTACACATTGTAAGAAGACAACTGTGCCCAACACAGACAGCATTAGAGAGAGCTACCAATTGAAATAGAACAAAAAGCTGCCGTGTGAATTTCACAAACTGAAGTTAAATAGCTCCTGGGGTTCCCCGTGTTCAGTTCTAGTGCAAAATCCAGTGAGTCCTTGTCTTTCTAGGAGCCACTGCATCTTAGTGCTAGAAAAATATACCTGTTTCATGAGTTTGCAAATGTATCCTGGACTCCTGGGGCTATTGAATAACATAACACACAGAACAAATTGGAGTTGGACAACGGACATTTAACCCTTGCGGACACCAAAAGGTGTTATAGAGGCCTTGGATGTAGTGCGATTGTTAGATAATCAAAGGGAGAAGACGTTATTTAACAAGAAAATTGTAATAGGAAAATTAGTCCTGCACAAAACATCACATGACGTGCAATGGTGTGATGCAATGATGTATTCATGTAGTACCTACCATATTTTATAAAAATCATATTTTTAGATAAACCCAATGGCGGTATCAACGTTGAACCAATCAAGCAAAATGGTTTTCTACGATTCCGTAATCTCTTATATATGTACGTACCTATTTTCTGTTTCCTTATTTTGGAAATTCAATAAAAGCAAAAATCTTTCTCTTGTATAAATATTATTTAAGAATCATAGCAGGAGATTTATCAAGATGTGACATAACCAGATCCCGAGACAAATCCACGCATGAGAAACCCCGGCTCATCCAGCCTCCGTATCCAGACTCATTTCCCTTTGCTTGACGTCATGTCCATCAGACGACAACTTTTGCTGAATGAATGCGGAAAACGAAATTGCTTCAACCATAAAACCATTGGCGGAGCAAAGAGATGCCATGGCCAACAGGAAATTAATGTCGAGCACGGAACATTGGATAAACTCTGGAATCAGTAAAACGTGAACTCATTTAAAATTCGTCTAATAAAACTAGATAAAATTGCGACAAGTAAAAAATGCCAGTGGCTTTTCGACATGGTAAATGTGACAAGTTTTGGGAACGCGTTGAAAGGAATACTGTCGTATGAGTAATCGTATACGCGAATACATAGTTAAAGGAGCAAATAACAAGTAATCGGTCCTTGTCAAAGTGCTTGTTATGCAATCGACGGGTGACCTGGATGGGGATCATATATCAAAATAATGTTCGCCGCCCGAGTTCCAGTATCCCGCAGGTCCTCTTGAGGGTGCTGACATGTGTTTCATATTTCGAGTGTGAAACTATTCTCGTCGTGTCGAACCGCCACTTGACAAGGTCAATACACATGTCCAGTTCCTCAAGACTTCGAGGCTGAGGTTAATTTGTTGTGACTGTAATGGACACCAGAAAATGTAGTTGTCGTCCTTAAGTGCATGAAAACACGTGCTGCAATGAGAAATATCAAAACATTGCCGAGCACCCGAAACTCTGGAGGGTTGATCTCCGAATGGGGCGGTTTTTTGTTGTTTTACGTATAACTTTTATTTGTCATAGATGTCTGTTAACATTATTGGGCGCAAGGGTAGCGCCAGAAACTCTTATGATTCTCGTCCTGTACACTATGATAGCGCCTGACTATCCAACTTGTGGGCGGCAATGTTAAGGACTTTGTGGTAATGACAGCTCGTTTATGGCGTCAAATTACATGTACCAGAACATTTTGGCAGTTGGAGTAGTCAGTAGACGAAAGTTATGAGGGCAGGCGAGGTCAAAATTACCTAATGGGCACTGATGAGAAAATTTAAGAAGCACTTGGAATTTGCGACAGAATTCGTGAATGGTTAATTAATTGGACAATTAATAATTATTTTTGAAACTATATATATTGGTTTTACATTTTTTCAATTCGTTGATTTCGATTTACGATTTCATAACTACAAAACTTTTGAATCACTTTACATCGATTTCCTGCCGTCAATATAAAATTCATTATTGAAATTTGTAAATTTTCCGAAAACAACCATCATAAATCGGAAGTAATAGCGAGCGGCACAGAGCTTATGGGCCTCTGTAGAATACCGATGAAAACCGAAACGATCTTTTAGCGGATGATGGAGAGATACGTAAAGTTTCAGTGGTCGCTTACCACAAAACTTATATTCCAAATCGCCCAAAGAAATTTCCAAAGATCTGTTGATACAAATCTAGTTGGTGTAGAAAGTTCATCTATGTTTGTGGTGAATGGTGACCTCAGGCCGAAAGATCGAAAAACCTGAAACTCATAAGTTTATCTAACCAAAGTCTTTGAAGTGACCATAACTTGCCTGCTTAAAATCCAGTCGCTCGTATTTCATACCTTTACTACGTGAGAAATGATCTTATAATCATTATGAAGTTCGTAAACAAGCGAAGTTGCTTTCTAGTTTTGAGCGGGGTGGAGGGGCCCCTATATCTATATGGATCAGCATGCTGAGGGCACGTTTGCTCCGGAGATCACCCACCTGAATTTTGAGAAGAGGCAAGGTGGAGGTTTTGGCTCTGTCCGAGCGGATATAAATCACCTAATTAGTGCTAATTACCACATTAATTCTGGAACGTGATCGTTCACTGGATGCCAAGATAAGATCGGGACTGGCATCGTGTCGGTCCAGCCAGATCAGTTGTCTTAACAAATTCGCTATTAGGCTGCGTCAACACGCACAGATCTCGTTATTGGAAGGCCTCAAGTCCGACCACTTGCACAGCATCGAGCCTTGCGAGGCACCACACGAACATGTCCCGGGTGCATTAAGATGTCATTGGTATGCGTACAACGTCACAAGAGATCTCATATCTTTAACAATTTCTCGTGCAGCATCTCAAGTTGTTCTGTCATTGCACACTTCGTGTTGACAAATTGTCACCAGTTGCCATCTTCAATTTACTTAAATTTAAAATTCATGCGCCTTATCTCAGAAGAGGCTTAAATTTATATGCAAAACTCATCATCATTTTCACACCTACCTTGTTTCATAGCCGCTTCATCTTAACCTTTACAAGTCTTAGCAATTTACTAAATGACTTTGATTTGTCTCGAAGAGCGCCTTATTTTTCTGGTATCAAAACTGTATGGTCATTGGCCATTGCCTGCTCGCGTATTTGAGTGCAATGTAAGACATAAAATCGGCTGACATTTTTGCTGATTCATGGTGCCGAGAGTTTTGACATGATCACCAGTTGGGACTGAGATTCGGGATCACTTCTATGATCAGGGATCAGTGATGTGAGAGAAATCGGGAATGTTGAGGAGGTGATTAAGGAATGTTATTAGTCTCGAAAATTGTCTACCAAACGGGAGAAACGATCAAGGAACTGAACTCCCCACGCCTAATCAGGGATCGATCTCCGTCGTCCTCTATCGGTACCGAAAAAAACCACCGTTTTTCTGATTGCGGTGTGAGCAATTTGAGATCTCTATTCAATTGCAATCGGTCTTCCAGAGAAGCCTACCTGCCACTTTATGCATCTTCCCTCGTTCACCTTCTGTTTGATTAATCACACACGGATGCCGACAAAAACCAACACGCGTTATTTGTACAAGTGATCATTCCTAAATTGTTTGATCATTTTACAAAGTGTCGGTATCTTATGTGATCACAGAAATTACTCGTTGGCAGTTGTCTTTTTTACCCGTATTTTTTTTATTGGACAATCACTAGTTACATCCAATTAAAATTTGTGTTTTTGGCAGGATAGTTTGTGATCTACACTTACTGATTGATATTATTTATGTTTAAGGCGAAATTTCTCTAGTTTGCTGATCTAAATGATCGGTGGAAAATTTAGGACAGTTTGCACAGCTTTTTTACTTGAACTTAATTTTTCATGAAATTTTCTCGTTGGGTAATTTATACTGAATCAATTCTTTTTTGGATGTGGGGTTTTGGGAATCCCAAATTCTCATCATTAATCATATGCTTGTGGATACAGTTATTACAGTGGGGTTACAGTGCGATCGTGTAGCAATACCATTATTCCGATATTCCTGTTCTTGTTCATGCTCTTCACTTTTAGAGCCATCAACGTTTAACTCCAGCTAACGAATCACCTCCGTGAAATTGCTTCACAATTCGTCATTCCATAACACAGTAATTTTATATTTTACTTAAAATTTGTGACATTTTCTGCGTAGGTAAGGTTTCCAATTTCTTGATTTCAGTGCAGCTTTGATGACATGTTACCAACATTTTAAGCAATTATCAGGGGTTGTTTTTGATATGAATGAATCTGAGCATAATATCTGACACGAAATGGTCGCGTGCATGGCTCGTTCTTGTGTTCTGGTGAACGATCGGGTTAAATATGATGACACAATTTTGCAGACGTTATACCTTATGTTTTTTGTTTTTTATTTGTGTTTTTTCATGTAACAAACTTCCATCCAATTAATTCAAGCAAATTTCTATAATAATCACTTGTTAATCAAATTCCAAAATTCTTTTCAGAGCGTCAAACCTCAACGTTGTACACCCACATGAGTGATTTTATGTTTGCTTCTCTCGTCCGTAGATGTGTTTTTTATTTTTCGATATAACGCCTTTTATATATAATCATAAAATTCTTCGGCACGATAATGGTGCAGGTAGAAGACTACGTTTATCTTTACTTAAAGGCGACAACCTGCAATTAACATACAAAGTAGAAAGTGTGCCGCTAAATTTCGTCCCTAGGAAAATAGGCCGTTTGCCCAAAAACTCTGGCGGCTAAGTTAGCTGATGGCCCAACGGCCATCAAATTCGAATCTATCGATTGACATGCGTCAAGTCGTGTATAGTTTATGGCTATAATTCTGATTTGACGAGATGTCGCTGAAGCAAATTCGGGTTGAGTTGAGATCCATTCAGGGCACAGCGGTTTAAGTTACACAATATGGGATCCAAGGAAGTGTTTTAAATTCTGGTCTTCCTGCTCCACTCCGTTCCATCGTCCCCTACTGAAGTAGATACATCGAGACTAATTTATGCAAATGTCAATTTAAACACTGTAATTCTATGGACCATAAAGAATCTATAAAATGCGGTAAAAGCCTACAACCCGTTAAGACGCCGTGCACTGGTCAAGCCCGTCGCATCAATGACGACTGACGAGAGACAAAAACAAAACTAAAAAAGAAAAACAACTAAAAACAAAAAATATCCGTGCGGGTATCACCATCGCCTAAATCTACAAAATTCCAAGTGAAACCGATGACATTTGGGAAAATGTGGAAAAAGTTTAGTGAACGAGAAAAAAATATATTATCAAGTTTTCAAATCGCCGCATTATTTTTATGGCGTGACCATTTAGGACTAATTTGAGAGTATTTGGACATGCGGTGACGAGCAGTGACACCTTTTTTGTTGCACTTGATTATTTATGCCTGTGTTATGATAATTATTCGTTGATTTTATGGCTGCTCACAATTCAGTTAATCTCAATTTGTTGGGATTGCAAGTATCTGCCGCGGGGAAAATCGATTGGGCGTGATTTTATTGACAACTATTAGAGATTACACAAGCTGTGAGCAGGTGCTGATGGGCTTGAAATGGACCGAATTAAATATCGGTTTTGCATTTTATCGAATGTTGAACTTTTACGATCATAAAACGAAAATAGAAGGAATCAAGTAGTGACATGGTCACAATAACTTTTATTCACCGTCGGATGTAGTAGAGTTTTTTTTTTTGTAGAAAGATTCTCCTTTTTTTCAAAGAAATTGAAAAGAATTCATAAACTGGATCTAATATCATCAATTTTAACAAAGCTCAGTATTATATTCAATACAAATAATACATCGGCAATTACTGTAAATTACCAAAAATAATATGTGTCAAAGACGATTTTAATTTTAGTACTAAAGAATCCCATTGAGGACTGCAAAAAAATCGCAATAATAAACAACTTTTGTTTTGTTCCTACATTACTGTACAGTGTACACAAAGAAATAAATACTAAAGCTTTTATATTTTTTATTGCTGTATACGATTATGCAAAGGCGTTCCGTCTCTACATGTGTGTGTGACTGGATGGGATGGCACGAGCGGATTTTACTGGTTTTCTTTTTAATTATCAAAAATATTTTTTGTACGATCGCACATAAATCACAGTAAGAGCTTGACAAAAAATTGCCTAAAAGAATTTATTTGACTTATTGAAATGAAATTGCGGGAAGTATTTTCTCCCTGGAAGTCCATTTTATGTGCGTAAAGTAAAATATTCAATTGGAATAATCCTCCTTTAATTTTCACAGGAAAATTTATATTTTCACATCAAAAGTTTAGGAAGTTGTTTGGTTCGCATGAAAAATAACAGAATTCCATTTAATATCTGCTAATTGATAAGCAAACACACAAAAATAGTACTCAACAATTCATAAGACTATTTAGAGCACTAAAATAATTAGTTAACAAAATTTATTTGCGGTTCTCATAAATTCAAAATTATCTCTCAACCTCAAAAGTGAATCTTGAGATAGAGGTTGAACGTTTGTGAAGCGTTTGTGTTGCACAATTCTGACCCACGTCTTCTAAAAGGGTCCTCACCCCATTTCCATCTAATTAAAGGCATCAAAGTAGCATAATTAGAACTTTAGTTTGCTTTTGGGCTTTGGCAGAATATAATCGCGAATTAATTATTTAAGGCTTATGCTGAATTGCGGTTAAAAGGAATTTTATTCTGGGAAAGTATTTTGCATATTTGCAGCGAATCATCAACTTCACAATTTTATGTAAGTTTCCACCAGAAAAGTGCAGGAACTATTTTCCAAGTAAAGTAAAGGAGTTGACTTGAGAACCTGTTTCTTACATTTATGTAATGCCCTGGGCAGACTAGAACACTTAATCGAGTTAATGATGTCAAATTGATGTAGCCCATGTAAATTTCTTATGTATGAACTCGACTTACAAATCTACCTGATACAGTTCGATTAAACTCGATATACTCATGTCAGCGCAATCCTGGGTACGTAGTAGAGAATAATTGTGCTAAAAAGTAATCAGCTCTGAAATATCATTTTGTTGTTTTTCCTGTTTTTGGAAGAAATACTTCTTTAAAGCAAATTTAATGGAAAATAACGTAACTATAAACAGAAAACACAGGTTTTTTTGTTTGCTCTTGCAAGAAAATAAACTGATCGCTGTCGTGACTCCATTTTATGTTTACTTTACGTCAAATGTCAAAGCATATGCCAGCAACTAATTCAGTTCGGTGGCAGACGACCAACCCGACTAAATTACGCGACGTCATTAACTTGATTAAGTGCTCTCGTCTGTCCGGGGTATCAGGTTTTTCGAAATTGAAAGTATATTAGAAATGTTTTTTTTTTTCAAATTTCTTATAAACAAATCTTGCAGGTATTTAAATACTTATTTTTTTAAATACCTACATAGAACACTCCTCCGGAGTCGTGGAATAAAATACACCATTGCATTGGGAGGATCTTATCACAATGTTTCGCTCATTGCAACCGAAACTACATCATCTTCAGTTTATGAGGCCGTGATATATAGTATCAATTTCAGATGAGAAAAGGTATTCGCGCATCCATCACCCAGATGCAAACGACCATAAATTGTTATCTTTATGGAAGGATTCAGGAAATGTCCCCGAGCTATTCAGATTTCGGTCGAGCATCTTATATACTACTTAAAAAATAATCACCAGAAATATCAACCATTAGGGTTTTGGTGTTAGAGTGCTCAAAAAAACCATCAGCAGGGTAGTTCTAGATTACGGTAGTAGGGCGACCTGAGATAAGCAGAGGGACACCATAATTTCTCCGTTTAAATTTCGGTTGGAGTCGTTCATTGCTGATACGAAATGTGCGGTGAAAGATTCTCCAAGGACGTATCGCAGCTTGGCATAATTTTCCTGGTGCAAGTTTTGTGTGCTGGAGAAGCAAGGATCTAAGTTTTCCCCGTTTCCCGGCTAGTGGCGGCCCCATTATCTACGATTCGAAATAATGACTTCCAGACATGACCTTCTTTTGCGGTAGTGTAACTTAGATGGCAGTAGTTTCCCGCCCTCTTTCCACATTTTAGTGGCTGTCGATGCATAACACCCCCAACCCACACCACCCCGCCAGTCTATACCATCTGCTGTACTATAGCTGGAAAATTTTCTTGCAATGCAATGCGCGTTTTCGCATGTATAAAATTCTGCCGCTGCAAGCGTGCAGTGCCTGTATTTAACTTGTATCACAGCCAGCGGGTGCATCCCTCACCTGACGCCCTCGCTGCCGTATTCAGGACCTGGATTGATGGAGGACGGCACTCCAAACATGAAATGCATTCTTAAGTAGTTCCACTGTGAAACAATCTTCGCCTCTATTGAATGGAAGGTGTAGGTGCATGGGTCTGAGGGGCTTTGCATATAGATAGGCCCCTAAAATACCTCAAGCACTTCAGTTCACCGCATATGAGTCTGCTATTCAGGTGAGTTACATGTGTAAATATTCTGAAACATTCACAAGGGTTGCCGTTGCATAGAGGTGTGCGGAGGAGGGGGAGGGGGGGGGATACATTTTCATTACAGTTACAATATACAGAGTGAATGCAAGCCCCAGACTACGCCTCGCTTTAAATTTAGGTTTTAGGGTGGAAACATTCTTTGAGAATACACTGACTACGTGAACGTTATAAGATGGCAAAAATTGTTGTAATTAATATTAGAGGAGGGCAGTTAGGAACACTATGTCAACATCCAGGATCCAGCACATAACGAAGAACCGTCCTTCTCGTTTTCTAACTAACCATAAAGGATATCAACTGTGAGTATAGTCTTACAGGCAAGTCCTTGAGAATAGAAGCATTGCATAATGCTTTGCTTGCCTTGTGGAAGGAAATTTTGCTCCTATGTAAATGAATTGTTAATTTTCTATCCAAGTCTTTTAATATTACTAAAGGGACTTACGCAACATATGCCAGGAAATATGTTTGAGTGATTTGGCCAATCTAGACGAAACTCTTGTAGATCTTTGCTAATCCCAAGATCCTCTAGTAACCTCCCAAGTTAAACATTCAAAATGATTTTTTCGAATAAAATTTGGTTAATCGTGTTGTTAGCGTTACGGCTTTACATAAATTCTGATTATGCAATATTTTAATGAAGTTCCTTCAGATCAGTTTGCGATAAAAAGAACACTTTAATTTTGGTGCCCATTGTTGCTTAGGTGTCAGAATAAACCGAGAAGACGCCACAAAATAAGCGAAACGAACAAATTATTCAACAGTTCTCAGGTATTTAAAATATCTTTGAATTTTTCCGTTTTTTTTTAATTCTAACAATAAGATTAAACCAGCTGAAAATTGTCTCCGAAAACTGTCTGTTTAGTAAAAAACGGACTACATGATAACATATCCAATGAACATCATCGGAAAATAGTTAAAAAGACGGGTCCGACTGTCCGAGTGAGAAACCCATCATCGTAGCAATTAATTTTCTGACAATTAAGTGGTCGACTGGAATTCCACCGATAAGAATAATTTTTCTCTCGACAGTGGACAGATGAAATAAAAAAAAAAAAAATACGTGAAACATTCTCAGCACCGAACTAATCTTCCTAGCGACAAAACCTCGGGGACTACTTTCGTTCTGTTAATTACGAAATTAATAATATCGGACAGGTTAGATGAGAGTTCATGAACCGTGCCCGATTTGGTGTTGTTTGCATAAAGCAAAGCCATCAGGAGAAATCTATTTTGCTAACACACCTACCTGATGCCATAGATCAAAATTTCTAGAATTTCCAGCATTCCATAAAGGATTAGAAACGATCGCAGGTTCGGGCGCGGAGGTAATTTATGTTTCAACTCGAAATATAGTTATCCGAACCGTTTTTCTATCCGGCCAGATCTAATAAATTAGTGAGTCAGGATGAGTTATACACGAGAGAACAATTCAGCATGCGTGACATCTGACATCTCAATCGTTTTCATCAGCTCTTCGGAGAGTGTTGTACTTCTGTTAAAGCCAATGGTCCCGATACGACAATAAATCTCTATAGATATAGACTTCCAGTCAAGGTGAGATAAACGCAGCAAAAACACTTATGCAAATACGATGGAACTTACAAAAACCTAATGTCCAAGATGCTATCAGACATTTTCAAGCAGTTATCGTGGGAAGGTGTTGTCCGAAAGTTCGACAACGTAATTATGGATGACATTAATCAGGGCGACAGACCTTTTCAACTCTGCTCTAGTGTTCTAGTTACATTAAGTTTAAACAATAAGAAAACATTTTTAATTTGTAACTAATGGAAAAAGTTGGAATATATTAGCTTTAAATGGAATTTATGACGACTTAAATTGATTACGTGATTTCTGCTGGACATTTATAATGGCACGCTTATGTTTTTGGGGCTCGATTGTCAGAAATTAATTTTCAACTTTGTATGTAAGAATAGCGAAAAAACACATAACTACAATAATTTATTCAAATAAAATATGCACGCTTTTTAATTTGAATTTCGTTAAAAATTGGAATTTTATAATTTTCTATCTATCTTTTCTTTATAGATAGATATGTGTATAAATCTCGAGTCTTAATTAGCGGCTGTAGAGTGGGCGTATAAATGCGGTCTTAGCCTTGTTGTTTTAAATATAATGACCATTAAGCATATTGATTTAATAGTTTACATTCCTTTGTGTCTTTTTATAATTCTGATTTTTTTTTCATCTTTATATTTAGATATTATAATAATTTGGATTACTGAACCCGTTGGAACCCAATTTTTGCGTTCATATACTCTTGTTTATGCATTTCATGCAACATAGAACTTTAAAAAAATATAATGAAGATTTTAAGAGTCAAATTTATATTTTGTGTTAATATTCGAACTAATTTACGAATGAATAGAGTAAAATTTTTGAAAAAAAATATGACACAGAAAATGTGACATTTTTGAAAAGATATTTTTCTTTACAGAATTCGCAGTTGATAATGGAATATTTTTCATAGAGGACTCAATAAGCAATTGCAGTTGCAATAATAAAAAAATCTTGAGAACTTAGAATGCCGCTTCTTCAAACTTCAAATAAATTTCTACTTACATGGATTGCAGTTGAGAATGGAAGCCATTTTGCAGCAGACGCTGGTTTCCATCAATTGAAGAGTTCTCTGGTTTATTTGTTTTTAAATTAGTTTAAAAAATATCTTTTGTTGTCTTAATGCAGTACACTAATGACATCAGATCCTTAAAAATTATTCTCGTTAAAAATCTATAAATTCAACCAAAATTTTCTGCTGAGTCTTAATTTCGCATTTCAGTATTTCATAACGTGAAATTCCTCCGTGAAATGAACTCACCAAATTAAGACATTCTGCATGGTTGGAGAAGTAAGTGATTGCAACCAATACACTCCAATAAACTGAATAAAATTGGGTAGCGAAATTCCAGAGACATTCGTCATTGGCGTGAAATGCAAAATTCAATTAAAATTCACTAAATCAGTGCCACTTGGAAATGAGTTCTGTACCACCGCAACACTCGAGAGGCGAGCGATGTACCATGACAGGAAATAATTTAAATCGTGTCCCTCATTAAGGCAGTCATCAATCTCCTTCAGCACTAGCCATCATCGGCTCTTCTTTCTACCATTTTTACCGTGCTGGTAATATTTATGAGAAATTTTAAGTAATAATTCATCGCACCCACATGAGAGAGGACCCAGGGTGCCGCGGGATCGTCTCCAAAAATCGAATGCAGAACGAAGTATCTGGAAAAAAAAACACACAATAAATAAATGAGAACAACAAATACAGTTCGGTGGAACTTTGAAAATATATTGCCAAATTAAGTAGTGCTCCAGGACGTTACTATCGTAACGAGTTTGTGATAACTGTCGGGCAGAGGGCGGCTGCGGGACGAACAGCTCAATCTCATCTGCAGTCAGCTAATTAGAGCTCGTTAATTACACCAGGCCGTGATTTAGAACCGACCAGGCGAACTGTACCACTCAACCTAATGCGTTACTGCAGTTATGGTCCGGCAGGGAGCGGGGGTTCTTCATCAATCACTGAGTGCATTGGAATTGGCTGCAAGCGTGAAATGCAACTGGGATGATTTGAAGATGGAATTTGCAGACTTTACGTTCGTCTTGTCTGCAAAATATTCAAACAAACAGGTAGCACTTAGGCTACTGACTTTAATGGGCTGACACCTATGGGACAGCTCGGCTGACTTAACCCTTTTCACTGGTTCTTTGTTACTTGCATCCTTCTGAAAATAGGAGGTATTTAGCGAGAATTAAATTACCAGAGAAACACGTAATTAGGAAGTATAGATGAAAATAGGTTTTGCGAAAATTATACTAATCCCCGGTAAAATGGATTCGCACCGAATATGTTACAAAATAGATCCCTTTATTTTTGGTTTATTATTTCTAAATGAGAAATAAAACATAAAAAATCACATTTCCGAAACTAGAAACTGTTTGCGGTGTTCGCATGAAATTCAGAATATTCAATGCCAATGTTCCAATATTACATTCAATAAAAAATATTTTTCTAAGATATTTAAATATTTTTCTGCTTGGGTCAATTAGTTTTTGAGTAAAGAAATTTTGAATTTCGTATCACGATCGAATATGTAAAGGAAAAACAAATTATTTTTAAAATGATAATAACCTTTGTGAAAAATTTGCAGCATTTTATACGATTCACTAATATAATTTATTAATTTTTATTAAATTACGCCAAATATTTAATTCCTAAAAACGAAAGAATTTTGATGGCTTGCCTTTCTAAATTTTACACGCAGTAAATTAAACAGATCGTGTTTCATATTTAAGTAATATCTCCAAACAAAATTTCGCCAGTGTTGGATTATGAAATTGCTCACCTAATCTTGGTTATTTTTTATACTCTCGCTTTACATGATTGTGTATACGGATATCGCATTTGGCTCTCGAAAATTAATATATTCCTCATTTCTGCATTTTGTCACTCTGTCATTTGTCTTATGATAATGAAATCGCTTCTTGATATCAACAAATGCAGTCACCAATGAGTCGCCAATCAAGGTACACAAACTCTCAAGAAAAACACAACAAACTTTGACACCGGCCATGAACATAAATAAAATTTTATGGATATTCTATAGACATTTTCGGCAGCTGATGGTAATTTGATAAACACCTAAACAAGTTTCGTTAAACATTTTCCAATATCACATAAATTTTGCTAAAATTTTTCCATTTTTTACAAAATGTTCAGTACTTGATTTGAGGAATGAATTCATAGATAACACTTGAATTACATCCGGTATCCGTCTTACTTCGACCACCTGACTGACCTTCGTAAAAAACAGACAAAAAAAAAAAAAGAAACAAGAAAATCATGGAAGTGGGGAAAAATTGAGCTTAAACATCGCCTTACAAAAGATTTGTAAAGGCTTTTAAAATGAAGTTACACTAAAATTGATTTTCCGAGTGCCAAATTATTCTGATTTATATGTATTCAAGTTCCAGCTGTGCTGTTCGTTACGAAAAAATTTGAATTTTATCGCCTTCAATAAATTAAAGCTTACTCACAAAACTGGAAACTTTTGTTGTTTTTTGTCAATATATGCCAAATATTGTGAATTTTTCCCGCTATCTAAACATTTGCGAAATTTGAAAACAACAACAACAACCAATTATTATAGTGAGGATAAAATGAACCACGATTTATTTTCTGCAGATGATTTCAGTGCTCTTACTAAATTTATTTATTTTTAGGCTTGATCAACGGTATTATTCTTCCTTTTCTACTGTTATTAACGAACTGTTTTAATTTTGACACACTACTGTTTTTCAAATGCACAATCAAAAAACTGATAAATTTTTTTTAAATGTAAACTGAATTTTTTTTTTTTTGTTATGGGAAACCGAAAATATCTTTCTTTTGTGACATATTTCGCATGTAAATAATGCTCGTAATCATACGATAACAATTTAAATAATAAAATTTCAAATTGAGGAATTCATATTTATCATTGCAGAATGGGTTTTGTAAAATGTAAATTATTCTTTCAACACATTTACAGTTTTCTTCTGGTTTTTCTCGAGCTGTTTTATCTACATATTTACAACATTGTCATTATATTGTCAACACTTGCAAAAAAGGTTGCAAAGCCGACAAATTATGCTCCTCGAAATGAACCAAAAATCTCAACCAGATTACGAGAAAAGTTTTGATCTGAAATATAGAGGAAAAATTAATCCCTGATCTACGATTTGAGAGGTGAAAAAAGAAGAAAACAAATTCGAAACCGATATAACAAATGGGAATAATTTAACATAAAATTAACATTATTAGTGTAAGAGACTATAGGAATGCGTGCGATAGATGGGACTGAGCCTAGGGCAAAGGGTCCTCCATTTGGCCGAGGTGTGATCTACGCAGCCACCATGAGTACCACGGTTCATTGAGGCAGCTGAGATGAAGTCACAAGTGAGCAAATTTATGGTATCGATAGCTGAATAAAACGTATATAAATTATGCTCTCAACATGCCGTTAATTGCTGAATGATCACCTGTTCGCTTAAGACACTCGGACTGCTCCTTTTCCGTCACCGGTCTCGGTCCCTGGTCCATCTGTAGCTGCGATAGTTTTGTCTTTATTCGGATTCGGCCATTTGGAAAATTAAGTTATCCCCGCTGGCACTCCGCAGAGCACGGAGGTAATTTATGAATTTTCTATTGAGATATCTATCGACAAGGGACACGGTCCCGGTCCCGACCTGATTTAGCCGCCACAGGGTCACATTTGTCTTAGGGAATTATGTTGTCAGATGCAGAGCTCTCCACTCTCCAGCGCGCTTCACAAATTTCCCGCGAAGGTGTCAATGACTGCGCTTGTACCTTACACGGTCCGTTCGTGCAGGTAATTAATTTCCTCAGGTTGAGGGAATAGAACCGTGCACCGCTCTGCCCGCGGAGAGTTCGCCCAAAAATAATGAACGTCGATATTGGCTCATTTGTTATGATAATATCGTTCGGTAATCAATGGATTACTCTTTAAGACTGCGTTAGGATCAATCAGAATAACCTTTTTAATGAATTTGAACACATTGACGCGGTTACCGCAGCTTCTCGCCGCGGTTTTCTAATTCGAATCAACTAAATAAAAACTTAATCCGTCAAAGGTACTAATTGGTCGCAATTTATTGGGAATCACGATTTAGAGAGTTGTTCTGCGGTCATTGCTTGGATTCCAATGAACAAACTAATCTCTGCTATTTATTTTATTTTTACAAAAACAATTATTGTATTTGGTACTTTTATTTCAAGAAGTTGAACGACTAAATCATTCGCAAGTCTCGCCAGAATGTTTGACAAATGGCAGCTATAAAGAGCAAAAGACGGCATCAAGAGTTAATTTGTTTTTCTGATAGAAACAGATAGAGGTAGCGAAAATTTCTCGGAACTAACCGTCGACAATATCTCTAGAAAGATGAGCGTCCAGATTGCCCCCGAGACCATCAATTTAAGTGAATAAATCTCTGAGTGCTAACTACATGACAACAACAAACTGTCGTGATGTAGAAGGGGAGGGGGAGGTCTGGATGCTGATTACTAAAGGCAATGCAGTAGCCATGAGTATTGAATGTCCTTCTTATCTCTGGCACAGCACCTACACACAACGCCTGGACCCAACGCAAATCACAGTCAGTTTTTGAATCGCTGTGGTAAAGCAAATTTATTGCCTTTGAGTAAACGACATCAAATGCAGTTGCAATTGCAAGGCGAGTTGCAGTAGCTGCCGTCAGTTCTATTCACAGGGCGCACCACAATTGAGCCGAGCACGATTGGCGGCCGGCCGTAAAAGGAGTTAAATCGTCGTCATCCAAAGTTGGTGGCTTTCTCAGATCGCGGAGATGGCATACGCGATCACATTTATCCGAGTGCAACATTGGCTAAAGCCACTCAATGACCATTTACCTGTCTGCATCATTTATGATCAGCACAATCAGCTCGACTGCGCAGAAACAGATCAATTAATATGAGCCACGCTGGACCATATCGGATCCATCTCATGTGTGCCGGGCGTGTTGGATAATGTTTCAAATTTATTATCGCCCGCTCCTAACCCGTAGATGCACCGGACGGGACACCATCAATCCCGGTGAACTTTGAATCCGGGACCGTGGTTGGTGGTGTGACAAATATTCCCCCTAATGGAAGCTATAAATCAGGAAGCCGCTAAAATATTTGGTGTTGTAATATGGCCTTTGGTGAACCAAACATAACATTTTACGCTTATTTTTATATTTAAGCGTCATTTTTAGGAATGCAGTAAGAATTAATCAGATTGATTGGTGAATCGAAAAGGAATTCCAAATATGTTCAGTTGCTTTGGTAAAATGATAGACATTGACTGTTAAACAAATTCATATGTTTTTCCGCTGTAGTTATTTGTCCTCCATGAATCATAATTTCTAGTATTTATTATATTATGACCACGTAAACGACTAAAATGTTCCTAAATGTACATGTTTTGCTATAGGTACTCAAAGAAAACATTGCAAATAAATAACCAATGGAAAGCACAAGGATTTTATCTTGTACAAAAACGGTTTTGCCATCAACAATAAAATGAAAGGTCACATCTATAACAGGTGATTTCAATTAGCGATCTACGACTCATGTACCGTAAATGGATGCTCGAGGTTTATCTAAAAAGAAAACCTACGAAGTCCATTCCAATAATTTTCCGATTTTATTCCGATTCCCGATTCATTTCAACAACGATCCATACTTAAGGTCATCTTTCTTACCCCAAAATGGCTGTAATTTTTCTTATCATCATTAACCTCTTCCTCTTCCAACGAGCCTCGTACGCCATTGTGTATCCGCCGTAAGCATGTAAACGTGTTGTCAAAATACCTGAGCCAACTGACATTTAATGCTTGTCACCAGATAATCCCCATAGAAAATGTGAAATCGGTGGATATTATGCTTAATTAAGTGTTGAAACCGAGTGGCGGCGAGACACGCCGAAGAGACGCCCGATAGCATTTCGATAAATCGGGTCCACTAATTTACATCATCGCGCGATAAATCATCTCTAAATCTGTTTTCGGTTGACATCGTAATGTGATTCGAGGTGAGAATCTGGAAAAATATCTGAAAATCCACGAAAGTTGTCAAATAATTTTTAAATATGTCTAGCTATACCACAAATTGTGTGAAAAGCGCAAAAAAACATTTTTTTTTAAGGGAAATAGAAATTTTGATTTGATAACATTTCGATATTATGTTTCTAATTGCAACATTATGAAAATCAAGTCACAAGTGATTGCTTGAAATTTTAAATGTTATTCTGTTCTGTTTATGCAAAAAAATATTTTGCAAATAATCTTTGGTTTTTATTGAAGCCGTCATCTATCAAAAACTGATTTTTAAAGTGGTTTGAAATGATTGTGGGAAGGTTTTTCCTCCGGAATACCTTTTCAAGTGAAAAGGGACGAGTTTGACTAATTTGATTAGTTTACAAAGAGTTTCAATATTATAGAAAATTTGTGAAATCCTCGTCACATCCTCTCCACCCTCGGACTCCAACCCATATCACTCCAAAACCCCAAAGTCATGCAGCAATCATATGCGGGCAGTCGATTACGCAAATTCATCTTGGCCAGCAGAGTGCTGAGGATGTCCAAAGGACGGCAAAGAAGCGATGAAATATTGTAACCTTTCAAACATGACGGATTCAACACTTTCCAATTAAATTGACACCCCCATCACACCGACACCCTCCCCGAACTTAATATCGTCGATGGGCCTTCATCGCATATCGACGTTCCACAAGAAATTGATCGGTGTCAGTTTGGATTTGTGAAGAGATTGTTAAGCCAAAATGTCGGCTAGTTCCAAAGATGGGCCTTGGGTCTGCTCCTGAAGGCAACTCTTAAAACTCAAAACCATCAAATTCACAAAATTAGCATGCTGCGTGGAATATGAGTAGTAATTACTCGTCAACAGCAAAAGATATTGGCACCACGAATTTATTTCTGTGGTTAGGCGTTGCATTTGATCGGACCGAAGTGCATTCTGTAAGACAAGGAGTGAGCAAAGAAGAGCAGAAATTTACGAGTTACGTTAATGAAAATTGGTAGCAATGGTCGCGGCCAGCTCATCTCGGTTGATAGTGGTTTCAAAACAGGACATAAAACATTTAAACTGCCGAGTCTCAATGGCATTCGGATCTCTTCGCAACTGATATGATCACTTGGGAAAATGAAATTGATCTACAACACGGATCGAGGAGCGGCATCATTTTAAGAGTTTTACGATCAAGACAAGATCGTGTCAAGAAAATTCTCTACCCACATTCTATTTAGCATCGACGTGGAATAATGAGATGCAGTAGCATCATCTTAATATTAATTTCAATTGTCAGGTGCGACAGATCGTAAAGCACTTCGTTTGATTGCATTTAGTTTTGGTCAAAAAATTTAATTATGTGGTTCAAATTACTTTTTTTTATGTTCGTGTTGTAATGCAACACAAAAAATTGGTAAATGAAATGGTTTCTGGAGACTCATCCAAAATAAATTGTCGGTTGTGTAAAAAATAAAGTTGGGTTTGCTTCATTTTTATAAAAACTTCACCATCAAGTGCTTATTACTTTGTCGTTGCATTCTTCAAAAATCTTTTCTTCTCATTATAAATTATTTACTTTCAGGTTTCTGCCTCTGTTTTCCATTGCCATAGCACATAACGGGAAAGTGTTAAAGAAAATAATAACAAAAACAATCTGAAAAGAAATGTTATTAAAGATGTCGAAAACATGAGGTCCGAAGGAAGCGAGCTGACATTGTTAAAGGACTAAAGGTTATGGATAAAAACAAGTCCTGCATCCAAAGTGATTAGTGCGACTTGAGAAGAAAATCATCAACGCCTTGAAAGCGTGAGGAGTGAAGAGAGTAGGAAAATCATCGCCACCATCGTCGATGTAATTTCTGAAATTAGTTCCTGTGAAAGCATGAGCAAAGCTATCCTGCAATCAGGGATTCTTGAATTCGTTACAGAAGCCCGTTGCCTGTCAATGATTGCTCGATCCTAGTAGTCTAACAAGTCGGGACAGGAGCAATTAAGGACGCGAAAGCGTTAATTGCAATTAACAAAATTTTTCCTCCTGTTTTCAATGCAGATTTACAGAAAAGCAGAAAGCAGAGCATCCGTTGGAGATTCACAATGATAATGGTCCTGTAGCATGCATCCTCGACAAAAGGGCCACCATTTTACGAAGCAAAGACGAAAAAACGTCCTGACTAAGGTCGAATTGAACGGATCCTATCAGGAAAAAAATGAGAAAAAAGTAGAATTGTTCTTAAACGCTGATGAAGCACCGATTCCCAGGATGGATGGGAAATGAGCGTCCTTTGTCTTGTCAGGATGCTTTTCAAGTTAGGTAAGTGTCAAAGTGTAAATTGAAGGAAAGAAATGAGTTTGGGGCGGCCACCCGAGAGTATGTCCCTCCCCCCGCTAGTTTTCATGATTAAAACAAATCGTTTAGAAACAGACGAGAAAACTCTAGTAATGAGAAACTGTACTTAATGATGTGGTAAATTGCATTTTTCCTTGGAGTTTTTTTTTCGTTTTTTTTATTACAAATGAGAAGCAAGTCAACTCGGGCTGAAGAGTGTGTTAACCACGATAGCACGCGCCTATTAGGGCGTGTTCGCAAATGAGAGAACTCTTAATGTTTTTTTAGGTGTTGGAAAAACTTTTAATTAAATCCGATTCAGTCAAACGTGAATTTGAAAAGAATTCTGCAAGTATGATCTCTTTAGAACAAAAATGCACATAATGATGCAGAGACGACTACGTTTGAAGGCACCTGAAGGGAAACTAAACAAACCCCTACAACTGAACTCATTTAGCTGTATGTAATCACTCTATTTTCCGTTAATGGCCGATTTCTGCAGATGGTATCTGATGTTTCTCACTAATGCACCACTTTACTCCTTTTTGCAAAACCAAATTAACTTTCCATTCAAAGTTTTACTTCGTTAAATGTTTTGAAAGAAACGAATGTTAGTTTAGCCGCCACTTCAAAATTAATCTTGTACCATTTCTTTTCTAGCGGACTGATTAATATTGCATTCAAATCGGAACACATTTAACAGTGACAATAACAATTACATAAAAACTTTTTGGAAAAACAGCACCATACACGGAGGAAACATTAACTAAAGAAGGACATTACTATGCCAAGTACGTGGCCATGACGTCACAGAGACAGCTCGCTGTTTGATGTACTTTTAGCGTGCATCATGGAAAACGCAGGTTTTAAAAACATAATTCAGGCAATTTTGAACGAAAATTAAAATTTTTGTTACTTAGATTCAAATCAAACCAACAGAAAATGTGCCATGTGTTTTTTTAATTTCCTTGATTGATTTTTTGGTTTTTTTTCTTTTTATCCTTAATCCTATGGTTCAAAGTTTTGATTTTAAAGTACATTCTGCACTTAACAAACCAAAAGCTGGAAGATTCAAAGTTTGATACGGCACAGAATTTTTTCAAACGCCTTCTTAATAAATGTTTATTGAACAAAATGTCCTGTAAATGTTAATCACTAGACCGCGGATTATATGTAACTTTTGTAATTTTGGCCATACGGACGTCTAACCTTTTGTGAAATACTTATTTTTGATTCCTGAATTTATTTGAATCAGCATAGTGAAATATGCAAAAGATACAGCGATAATTATGCAGAAAATATGCAAAAATATGCATAAAATATGCAACAAAATTTGACCAAACAATTTATTAAACGATTTGCAAAAAAATAGTTGACATATAGGACACGGAATTTGAAATAAGTGTTTGATGCAAGAAAGGTTATTGTAATGTTTCTTTTTTTTGTTATAATTAATTTCACAATATATAATGAAAAGTTTTTCCAAATTCTCTACGCTTAGTCTGTGTCTATTGTCAGTTAAAATAAGCCCAAACCTGGCGGACCATCTTGTTAAGGTGATTACTCCGAGGCATCATATACAATCACAGTTAATTCCTAATTAGGACTCTCTTTCCCTGCTTTAAAGCAAGCTTTTAAAATACAACTTTTATTTTGTTATTTAATCCCTGTCAAACTTCGAAAATTTTACTCAAAAAACAGTTTCTGAAATTTCAAAATGCAATATAATTAAAAGTATACTGCTAGAAATATATTTTTCAATTTATTGGTATGGATAACTAAAAACAACAAAAACAGTGTTTTTTATTACTGACATGGAAATTAAACTCTCCCAAAATTGAAACGACAATAAATTAACAGGTAAATTATTGAGAATGATCTTCAGATGAATCGGAGATCTGGGAAGATTCCCACAGAGTGCATTGGTCCAGTGACAATCTCGAAATGGGGAGCAAGGTGCACGATCGTAATTCAGTCGTGCTGCAGAAGTGCTCAATAACGTTTAGATATTATTGAAGTTCCATCGATTTATCAGCAAATTCAATCATCACACCGATCAATAACTGGCTATAAATCAAGATCAAAAGTTTTACGATTCGAAAATTGTTGTGACATCTCTAATTGAATGACCCACACGTTATTTCTGTCACCGGAGCCGTTGATCGCAGCATCTGCAGCATCCTCAGCATCTTCGCTTTCAGAGACCGCCTGGGCATGATCGGAGATCATTTGGCTTGACACGGACGAGTTGCGTCACTGCAACCTCAGGCGAAAATAAGTTGAACAAAAAAAAAAAAAAAAAACGTTTTGTTATTTCAGTTTTAAATATTTATAAACCCATAAAAAATTAAATTTGATGCCTCATCATCACTCCCCAATGGGGGAACATCACCTGGAATCTGGCAGCCTCCTAGCGAGGCTATGCGTTCAGCCATTGTCATCCGTGTCAAAGATATGCAAATCGAATTCAAGTAGTGAGGTCCAATGCTGCGGCCACAAACGCGCATTCTTCGCGCATCGATCCTAAAGTGGATGCGGGACGCAAAACATGCTGAAATCTTCGCAGTTTTCTTCGCTTTTACATCGCGGTGAAAGATGAAATTTCGCGCTAAAATTTCCACATGTTTTCACCAAAAAATACACGACGGAGTAAATTATGATGGAAAGCTTTAATCGAGATTTGAATATGTTTTGCTGAATTTCCCTCAAGCCCGATATGAATATCGAAAATATTTGATGTCCGAAATAAGTGATTATGTAATTCTAGTGGAACTCTGCAAATTTTTGAGGTAAATATTTGAAAACAAAAATCTATCAGTTGTTTGGCATCATTTGGTGAATCGCTTGAACGCAATTAATAAATCCTCACCATTTGTATGGAATATTTGAAATGTACTCGTACAATAGAAAACATACATCAAAGCAGAATTTATACAAAAACAATGTTTATAGAAATAATTCACCAGAAATACTGTTAAATCCTTACAGATGCATTTTCAATATCCAATTTTGATTTCCAGTATCTATTATTATTGGAATTACAACAACGTTTTGTAAAATCAATCACAAATATATTTTTGATTGAATGCAATTTGCGTAAAGCTGAATATAAATTTCGGACGAAATTCGAGTTCAATTAATAAATTATATGATTTTGATATTGTCGTGAGCTCAAATCAGTTTTTCCACTTCAATTGTATACAACAAAATGCTTGCTGTCACCAAATTTGTATTCACTAAATTTTAATTGCTTTACTTGCATGCGGAAGATAAATATCATTGTTGAAAACTTAAGATGAATCTTCATGGGATATTCCCAAAGATTTTGAATTATCATATGAAAGGATGAGGAAATCAATTTTAGTTGAAATGTAAATAAATGAAACACCTGCAAGTTGTTTTCCTCATTTTTTTTTAATAATCACTGTTACCGAGCAATGTCAACTTAATTAGGGATAAGGGATCTGAAGGGTGCGCTTTTAGTAGTTTTATTTAATAGAATTCGTTACGTACGTAAAATTTTTGTTTTTTAAATCAAGAACTGAATCATGATTTCAAACTGGAAATGTTTATTTATCAACAAAATATCGCTATTTATTTACATTGTTTAATCTTACATTCCAAACAATTTCAAAAGTAGAAAACCGTACTCAAAATGATTTGAATCTTACGTATTGTACGAAATCAAAAATTGTATTAAAGGAGTGTGTCAGTCATCGTCATTCGTTTATCGAACTTTGCACTTTCTGCAACATATTTGATAGGAAAATGAATAAGCGTTTACACAGCATGTTTTATCCAGCGAGGAAAAACAATAAGAACATAACAAGTTGTGACGTAAATAACAACGTGTGTGAGGTGAATGATGAAATTCTTGCGTCATTAAGATTTTTGTTTGTTTGCTCAGGTATTGAAGAGGAATTTCAAATCAGCGAAATTTCACTATATAATGTTAACTTCTGTTATTAAAATTTAATAATAATATTTTCCTGAATACTGGTATTGTAAATCTGAATCACAAATTATAAATAAACAATGTGGTGAACCGCGATGTCTCGAAGTTCTCACCAACAGCCGACGTGGATTTTGTTAATCAAGATCTGACAGAGATCATGCTGTTAATTTAGACAACTCTGTCAACCTGTAGCATAAAACATTCCTAATATTCGTATCTTATCAAAATTTTATTATTAAATTTTTATAGTGAACGATATTAACAGATCCGTAAAAGTCTTGGGAATTCTACGTTGGACGAGTCTCCGGAGACATAAATTAGAATCAAATGAATCACGATGGAATGAATGAATGACACCAGATTGACGAGCCTCCGTCCTCTGGGTTTATGGCGGAGTGCTAATTAGTTCACGATGGTCCATCTCTAGCCGAAATCCTAATTTACACCGTTGGACTACTTGCGGTGCACAGGGAGCGGCGGCCGGATCATCAGGGCAGAGCAATCATCGGGTCGGCAGGGGTTTCATTAAAATCTCGGCCGGGACTGATCAAGTATTCAAATGAGCTGGGCTCGTGTGAAGTGGCGAGCAATCATTGTCAACCTTCAGAGATGTCCAGAACAGCCGGAGAAAATTATCCGAACATAATTATTGAAAAATAAATTAGCTGAAGCGGAGATCCAAACAAAACCGATGACCAAAATGAGGGTAGCTTGTATGAATGAACAGTTTCCGGGTATTCTCGGGGTTGTGCTACATATTCGGGTGGGAAATTAACGTTCAAATTCGTCTAACTATTGTGGACGCCTCTAAAAACTTTCCCCAACGCAAATTCACCTCAAAATGGAGTCGTTCGAATCACACGTTTCGTAAAGAGCTTCAAACTCTGATTACACGCTTTCAACAACTTTCAATTATCGAAATGGTAAACCAGCAGTTATGGGTACCTGAAGAAATTTGACCCAATTTGCCGCTTCTTTTTCCGGCCCACGTAAACGTCACACTCGAGAACATATGCAGAAGGGATCGGAAATAATACATTCTCGGTCTTTTGTTCGGCCTATGAAAATGATCAGCATCGTCTATAATTTCCTAATCGAAAGAAAATTGATTTGGCTTGGCTCAAGCCATGAGCATCGTGAACCGATTGATCAAGTGAGCGACGGCAGCCAAATCGGTTTCATCAAACAATTACAAGAGAACAGTATCGGGATGGCTTTTGACGCGCAGTAACGCTTGAATCTTGTTTTCCTCCCTCCTAATTCGGTTCCTGCTGACTTCATTACCGTTTTTTTTTTTTTATTTAAAATAATCAGGTACATCACATTGGAACCACTACGGCTTATAACTAGTGTTTTTTAGGACGTCAACGTTCGAAGTGGTTGTATCGAAATGGTTTCCTAACGTAAATTTGGTTTTCCATCTTTACGAAAAAATGCATGTCACTTCAATTAATTACATCCTTTAGAAAATAAACAGTATCAAAATGATTAGATGGCTGTCCTTAATTCGCGAAACCTACAACAAATCATTAGTTTATAGTTTATAATTAGCAATTTCGAAATTTTCATGTGAATAAAAAACAAGATTACCAAATTCTTTTCAAACTGTTTTTGTATTGTTTGAAGGATTTTATATGCGAAAAAATGTTGAAACCATGGAAATGCGTCGTTCGATGTGAATAAAGTATTAAAACTCAAATTAATTAATTATTTAAATTTTCCTAATTAACTACTTCTTAGTTCTTTGGAACTGTTTCTATTTGTTTAAAATCATCCAATCGCGGTGTGAATTCCATCTTAAAAAGTTCTTCCTTTTTCTCAAATAACTGAAAAAGTGCTTCTGCCATAATTAAGAAACCGTTATTACTTGCCCAATTAAAAGGAAAATGGAGATAATTTGCCGGCAGTAAGGTCACGGATTCCGGTTTAATTTTAAGCACTAGTCATTGGGGACGCTGGCAGCTGCAGTGCATCGCGGTGAGCTAAATAGCGGAACAATTACACAGATACAGGCCCGTGATTATCTCGCGCTGGACGTCGTATCTGATCGAGGCGTCCATCGCATCATGTCGCAATAAATGTCCAGAAATTCTGGCAAGTCACTGAATATAACGAGGAAATTCTGGCCCCGGGTTCCATTGCTGAACTCTGGTACACCGAAGAAGCTCCTTGGATCTCATCTCTTCCGCAATTTTTTCATCTTCTGGTCAAGAAGCTTCTCGACAGGAATGAGGGATGGGCGCAGATAAGGAACGGCATGCCCCATTGACGTCAGTCCGGCAGTAGGAAACCGCAGGAAAGACAATTGGCAGCTGTTCGTGCGACATTCCAGAATCTGTCAATCATTATCCTGATGACGTTTGTCCACATCCCCTTGAACTCTCTCTCTCTCCCTAGGGATAAAAATTTTAAGGCCGGTGGTTAATTTCCTCCCGTTTCCTTTGTTCAGACTCAATTGAGCTCGCAGTGGTCCATGGCGGTTGATGAAATCCGATCCTTGTGAGAGCAATGCCTTGCAATATGCACAGCAATTCCTTGCACAGTTGTTAATCACTATTTGGTCCAATTTGCGTGGATATTTCCCCGTACCTCGCAACAGCAGCATCCCGGAGCGGTTTGCGGATGCGCAGTCATTAATTATTATTTTTAATCCAAAAAGGGCTCTACTTTGCCGGGACCAAGGAACGAGTGCGAACCGATTCATGGAAGGGTCGTCGGCCCCCTGTGAATGTGCTCCTCGCAATTTAACAGGAGCGCTTTGATTGATTCCTTAACTGCAGCGTGGCTAATTGAAATCCAATCAAGAAAACCGTAAGTCTTGTAATTTCATAGGTCGGTTGCCAAAGGAGTCCGCAGATAATATGCAGTCAAGTTTCTGACATATCCCAGAATCATTTATCACTTGAAATGCATAAATTGCAGTCGTCTACGTAAATAAATGCAGGACAGAAGGCCGCAAGATCGCCATTGGTGATCGGTTGGTGTTCTGCTTGTCAGCACCCCACCATACATGTCCGATGTCCCTATTCAATTGATGTCAGTTTTCGTTTAATAGTCACCAATAAAAGACCAAAATCGTTCGATCAGAAGCTCTCCGTGACATTTATTGATCGTTTTGTTGTATTTGTCTCAGATCGTAAATAAATGTACACAAAAGAAACTTAAAACTACCAAGATCAAGTGCAGTACGTAGATGTGGGAGCAGCGGTGATCAATGTCGGCCCGAAGAGATCCCCCAACCATCGCCCGGCCATTTTTATGGCCTGCATTCACCATATTTATAGAATTACCTGATGCACAGCAGCCAAGATCCACCGATCGATCGCTTATGAAGTTTTATATTTGCTGGCCTAGGGATCACTTCATAACCGTCCACCTGCATAATTTATCGCTGGTGCGGCCCAAAAAGAACAAAAACCGAGATAGAGATCTACGATCGCACTAATGACCAAAGGAAAACAAACAGATCTTCAGATCTGCCTAATGTTTTCGTTAGTTGTGTTCGCAGTTCAAATGCTGCCGTTTCAGTTCAGAAATTAATTTGATGTGGTTAAGTTATTGGTTAAAATATTGTTAATAGTCGGCGAGTGGGCGGACAACAACGTAACAACGTGTCGTTTGCTCTTTTGTCCCCGAAGATTTCGATGATTAATTTTTATTTGGATAAAAAATGTTAATAGATCCCGTTTCAGATTTAATCTATGTAGATCTTTCAATTTTCGTTGATTGGACTGTCGAATAGGAACGATCGCGACGGGAGGAAGGACGAAAGATCTCCTAGAGTAGCTGATCTATGCTAATTGGACTTTGGTTTCTATTATAATTTGCAACTATACTCTGGAAATAGTTTTAACTCTATTTGAAATTTGATCTGTTTCGATTTTAGAAAAAGAAACAATACAATTAAAATTAATTTTAACTGTGAATTATTTGTCTGGTATTTTAAGATGGAGTCGATTCCATGACGCAGTTTTTAAACCAATCGGAGACAGTAGATTTGAAATGGATAAGTTTTATTTATTTTTTTAAAACTAAAGTGGAAAATAAATTTGGCAAAGTTCAACGCCATGAATATTTTATAACTTTGTCAACGAAAAATCATCCTCACTATTTGTATTATATAAATATTTTGAATTGACGCAAATTAATAAAAGATAATAAGTATTTTCGTGTAATTAACCATACCTACCTACCTACCTACTAAAAGTTATTTTTGTAGCCCGGTTCGTAGACAAATGAAGTATTTCATACTTCATGTATGAAGTACTTTATTTGTCTATGCCCGGGTGCTTCTTCATTTAATATAATTTTTTGATGAAGAAAGTAATTAGCCTCAATACTGCGCAGATCAAACCACCGAAAATAAATGGCAAAAACAAATACCATGAAGTGGCAGGATCAGCATAAATCTGGCAGCACGAAGACCTAATCTCATTCACGCACCTTCCTCGCATCAAAAACGACTTGGGGCCAATAAAATTAATTTAAATAAAAAACCGATCGGCCACAAAAAGATCAAAATATATTTTCTGGTTGACTAGAAAAACATGTTGGACGCTTCGAGCACCGATTTTAAGTTGAAATACGAGCGACGTGCATAAACATAACCGGATGACATCGGACACTGTCGCAGTGTGTTGCCCGAGCCTGAGGTTCCACAAGGCGCATGTCTTGGACCAGATGTAATTTCCCTACGTGGATGATGTGGATGCCTCTAAAGACCAAGAGGAAGAACGGAAGATCTGTCGAGGCGTGAAAACAAAAAGAGTCGGGGAAAAAAAGGCGCGGAAAAACACGTTTACACATTATTTACACTGATCGCTAATTGACACAACTTAGGAAGATTAATAGCCTCACCGGACTTGTAATGACTTTATTTGAGGGGTTGAGTGGTTCGACTTCACCATTTTGTTTGTTTTTGTTTTATCCAACATCGAACACATCTATTTTCTCGTTGAAGAGGATTTTTTGGGACAACCGTTTTATCAGCGTCGATAAATTTACAAAATTGATTAATATGGTGAGTCCGAATCGTTTCGAATCACAATAAAGAAAGAACTGGGAGAGTTTGGTTTTCTTTTCTTTTGTTTGACGCCATTGTAGGAAAAACTATTAAAATGAAGCCATTAACGCTAGCTGTGCCAAATGTCCACATCACATCAGCATGAAGCATCACATCAGTAACCGTGATTTTACTGGCGGCTCCACGGTGAGCCAGAAAATGGGCGCAAGCGAACGGAAGATGGAATTCGTAAATGTGCTCCATCACTCTGCAAACGGCGGTACTCGACGGTGTCCGAAAAAATAAGAGAAAAAAATCCTAGCCTAGTATAGGTTGGTCAATGGTCATCATAATGCCCTCATACGGTACCATCCTGTGGCTCTTCTGTTGACGTCTATTTTGCGAACTCAATGTGCCAGTGATTAAGCTCTCGATTTTCAAGACCCTGCAACATATCTATCCGTAAAAAGATGAGAGACAATTTTTGCTCATAATTCTCAATTACATTCCCGTCCGATCATTGTGGGACTCGTCATGATCATATTCGATCAGACGTAACAAAAATTGATAGCGGCATGACTTTGTGCTATGGATCTTCCAGCAAACGAGTATCGAATTCTCTTTTTCTTATATTGCTGTTCGATATTGAGATGTAATCACCAAAACTAGAGTTAGGCTCGCTTTGATCAATACCGAGATCAATTGAAAAAATTACACGTACAAAAACACTTCAGTGTAAGTGATCGTAGTTTTTGGTGCGCATTTTCATTGACCAACGGTGTCCATTGGTAATTGATCGTGATCGATTATTGGTGTTTGATGAACGATCTTGATTTAAATAGTCCAGAAAGCGATTCGTTATAGGTTTAATTGTACGTTTGCAGATCACTTAATTATATAGGTATTTTTGTCATTGCATTAAATGTCCTTTTTTCGTAGATGGCACTTTCAAGTGATCACATTTATTTAGTGTGGTTTATGGTAGAACAGTTGCACAGGAAGTGTCGGCAAAAGCACTTCCTTTTACAAAAACCTAATTGCCACTCTGTTATATTACGTACCTACGTATACTTTTTGCAGGTTACGCAATTTCCAAGTGTCTGCCGTCAATGGTTATGCTGTGCATCAGCAAACTACAAATTAAATCTCAAACCAAAACCGCAATGAACCGCTTTCTTTGTAGCCTCGCATACCTCTCATTGGCAACAGTTACCACTTACAAGCGCACATCTTCAATGATTGTCTTGGCTGCGTCAGAAAATACATTGCGTGGTAGCAAACCGCATAATCATTAACTAATTAATGTCAACATTCGCAATGAATTGTGATTAAAATTTGCCCCTGGATTGCAACTTTTACTACACTACCAAAATAATTTTAATGGCACACTTTAAATATTAATTATAACATGAAGAAGATGAACCATTTTATAAAACTAGTAAGGAAGCAATTGGCCACTCCAATCACGTGATACCCTAGATGTAGAAAAATATACTCATTCTATCTAAAAATCTAGACATGCATTTTCTTATGTCACTAAGGCTAGTTGTCCGCGACTGCTTAATTTAATAGTACTGAGCATGAGCTTTAATTTGATATCATCACACGATTTGATATCACATAAGGGAGACGGTTCCACCCCCACCCCCACTACCCCAAAAAATATAAAAAACAATTTACCCCAGCAAAAAAATACCAATTAATTCAGTAAAAAAAGACCGTGCAAAAAAATTTCTGACAAATAATTAATTATAATCCGTATTTATAACAATATTTAACGAAAAATATTCAAAATGTAAACATTCAGTCAAGAAAATCAACATTTTTGTATAAAAACGACTCAGGCTTATATGGCAAGACTAAGAAGGAGTTGCCCGATTTTGCACATCTTGCATCTTTGACCTTGCAATTTTTATCAAATATTATTGTGCCAAATTACAAGTCACTAGCTACAAGCGTTCTCGAGTTATCGTCTGGGCAGACAGACACACAGACAGACAAACAGACGGACATGCATAAAATGGTTTCTTTTCACTTCCCAATCATGAATATAAAGTTCTTTCTTTTCTCTGACGATTATTTCTTGGCGTTGCAAACGTTCGCTCAAAACTAATATACCCTACATCTAGATTCTAGGGTATAATAAGGAACAAACTACATTTTGTTGATTTTAATTGAAATCTAAATAAATTTTATTAGAGTAAAACGAACTGAACTTAAGATATAAAAAATTATAGCCCTTCAGATACGGATCCAAGACAGTTAACGCAATCTGCGGTGGCAGTCGAAAGGATTATCCCACATCAACGGTAGAAAACACTCAGTTCGCCAGATTAATACTTTTAACTTGTCACCATCAGTCAACATCAGGAGCAATTGAAACCACCGAATCCGCCTTCTCCATTACCCACGGGGCATTTCCACCGAAATCCATCACTTCTTACAAGTTCCCAACTATCGTTGGGTGCTCCTCAAAATTTATGCACCCCTAAAAAACGTCCAACTCCCGGACCACCCTGCGAAGTCACGTGTTTTATCGCCCGAACGCCCGTAAGCCTCTCATTCTGATAAGCATCGAGGATTAAGTGCACCCCTTCGATCGAGGACAACTATTAATCGTGTAGGAGGATCGAACGCCTCTAATAGTCGAGTGGCCGCTGCAGCCGCTGTTCACCCGAGTTTTGCCGTAAATTTAAAAATATCTGAAAATTTAAAAAAAAGAAGGAAAGGCCGCTGAGGTGCTTAAATTTACCGCCGGGAAGGAACACGCGTGGCAGTATGTGGGGGTGCACACCCCTTCCGCAGGAGACCGGTTAGATGTGTGATTTATCACCCAGACTCGAATGATGAATAAATCTGATCCATTGTAGTCCCACCTAACCCCACGCCTTACAAGCTGCCGCTGACTTCTGACATCTTTTTCAATTTTCGAAGCGGATTAGATAAGACTGGGGTCGTTGGGGTGGGAGATTACAACTCTGAATACATGAATATGTAATTCGCATCGAAATCTCTCAACAACTTCCTCAGGAAAGGTGTTTTGGGGCGGTGACGAAGATTTTTCGTGCGGAGCCAAACTTTCCACAAAAATCTTGAAATTCGTTTGACACGGAAAGACGCGAGGGGAGGGCATGCGGTGTGAAGTAATTGCTGTTATTTGTAGGCCTGAGTGGCGGAGATCGTGGGACCATAATAATAGGACGAGACAGGAGTGCTCCTTGCCGTCGCGCAGATTATATCTTGTGGCTTCCGGTGCACGGTTTGCTCTCGCATGTGCTCTGATTGACTAACGGTGACCTCTGACATAATCTGGCCGAGCATAATTTAATTAGGACCAAGTCCCCTGAAGGGCCCAACTGTGCAGCTTATTCGATGCCGTCTGCGCGATCGCGTGATTTTGCGCTTCTGACCAAGAGTCTTCCCGGAGCCTATGAGCCTTCTGGTGCCGTCATCTGGACCAGTACTTGTAATTGACTGAAAAATTAATTGGCAAATTGGAAAATTGGGAGCACAGCACGCAAACTGCGATTGGGAAATGTGTGGAAATTAGCTCCAATCTGCGGAGATGTTGCAGACACGCAAACAAATGGAAGGCGTCGAGTGCATCATCCTGCGGTGCATTTATTTTCAATAAGTTGCGCATAATTTGAATTAAATTGATTTTCTGTAAGGCCGAAAGTAGTGTTACTTACAATGTCTTCATCATTAATTGAAACGCGCTTCACTTGGTTTTTTGTAAAATCGAGATAATTAAATTAGATTAAAATTGTACTCAATGAAATATATGTGCATAATATATGCGGAAAATGTGTTAACTACAAGTAAAAAAAAATAACCTTATAACAATTTGTAGCTGACGCCTCCAGTTATAAGGGGGTTTCCCTAAGATTCCCAGATTTTAGCAAATGCGTTTCAATGCAGTCGGTTCGGAATTTGGATATATAAGAGCGAGAAACGGTGTTGAAAAGCAGGGTGACGGTGTAGGGTCGTGTTGCTTCCTTAAGTTTTTCATGAATTAAATAAGAGCTTTACATAAATTTCAGTGAGATATATGATTTGCGACATTAATACGTTCGTGTGGTTATTAAACGGCGGTCGTTCCGGTGCCAATCAACAAGAAACGGAAAACGGAACTATTTTCCCGCATTTGGAAATTGTAAATTTCCCACATTCTTCTTTTACCAAAAACCAAATTATTCAGTTTTCTTTTCCCGTATTTTATAATTTTATTTCAAATTGTTGAAATTTATTCTGAAATGCCCAACTAAAAAACTATAGATAAATGTAAAATGTAAATTCTAAAATAATATAATTTATAATATAAATTCTGAATGCTACAAAGTTACATTTACACCACACCAAATTTTACATTTATTTCTTTATTTGACAACTCGAGAAACGTGAATGTGACGTACTGACGTCAGAGGGGGGGTTTGACTTTGACATTTTTGTCTTGCGGCGATTTTTGTAATATTTGCATTTTGCAAATAAACTCAAAAGTCCCCTTTTTGGATTTTTCGAGGGTTCTGACATTTGACCTGAAGTTGTCGCGCAAATCGAAGGTTCAAACCAATTAGAATTAGATAGTGCACAAACTAAACAAACCCTCCATGCGAGTTATGCGCTATCTACCGCATTGTCGCGGAACGATTTCTCGAACCACGAAAAAATTGGCATAAAAAATATATTTCCAACATGTGAGAGTTTCATCGTCAATATAAAATATAGAATTTTTTTAGCATTTATTTTTTTAAATCTAGTAGAATCTAAATTTTTTTTTTGTGAAATGTAGCAGATTCTCGTAAATTTGGTTGGCAACACTGCTATGTTTTTCCATCGGCACTTTTCAGCTTTGACAGCATCCGTCGTCGTCATATACAGTGCACTACTGTGCGCCTCCAAATTTGGTGAAAACATCATCGATTCTGGCGCAATTTTGCAATAACCGAGATAAATTAAGTGTCGACTTAAGGGAGAAAATGGGTAAGTCAAGATCACGTAGCAAAACACCATCTAAACGGCGCCACCACAAAAGTAAAAAGCGAAAGAGCAAGTCAAGGGACAGATCAGAGCGGAGGTCGCATTCCCACAGTAAGCACTGCGAAAGAAGCCATGAGCGGAACTCCAAGTCCAGGTAAACTAATTGTTTATTAAATATTGTGCTAGTAGCTGATTTCAGATGCCTTGCAGAAAAAGATCCCTGTCGGTGTCGTCCTCGAACAGTTCCTTGTCCAGCGAGAACGATAATCGCAGACATAAACACAAGAAGATGCGAGTGAAGAAGCTGGACGAGGTCGAGAGACTGGCGGAAATGGAACGCCAGCGGAGGCAGAAGGAGGCCGAGCAGAAGGTAAGCAGGTGCTCTCATTAAGAAACTTCTTAATCTTGAGGACCTCCTTTCAAGATCATTGAAGAAGAAGCTGCTAAGCGTATAGAACTTCTTGTCAAGAAAAGGGTTGAAGAGGAGCTTGAGAAGCGAAAAGAGGAAATCGAACTGGAAGTAAGTCGACGTGTTGAAGCTGCCAAAAAGCAAATGGAACGAGAAATGATGCTGGAGCTCGAAAAAAGACGTGAGCAGATTCGTGAAGAAGAAAGGAGACGAGAGGTAGGTGATAGCGTTGAGAGCCTCGAACCCGTCCTCTACAATACATCCGCTCTACTTGACCCCTCTGTACCACCAAACAAGCATAATCCCCATGTCTCTCTGTGTCTTACCGAGAGTCTGGTCTTATTAGAATTTTGCATAAAAGAATTTTTAAAAAACACATAAACGAGCCCTTTTAAGGCTTAATATTGAGCAGTTGTTTCCAAATTTACGATTCTAGCAAAAACTGGAACATTTCACCGGATGGAGTCACCTTAGTTTGCTTTCGCTTTATTGTTGAAGGAACGTGTTTAGAATATTTGCAGTGACGTGCACAGGGCTTTTATATTTTCATTTTTTCAGATTTATTGTGCATTCTTTTGCATGCCATTGCACTTGAGTTGCCACATGGACGAATTGCGTGAGTTTCAGGTGTTAACATAATTTTCAGGATTCACATTTTAATATACATATTTACACTAACTGAAATCAAATGTTTCCGCATTCTGATATATCAAACAACCGCAACATTTTTCGTTCGCTGAAGATGGAATTCGTTGAAGTCAATTTCCGTTGAACAAATCATTCAAAAAGCTTCGAAACGATTTCTGTATAACATTCTGCACAAAAAATTGTGGTAAACCAAACTTGGTAAAAATTGATGACATACTTATCAAATTTTGCTTTCTGGTTGCTTTAAAATGTGCTCCAATTTGGGCATTTTTTCTTAGTCAGTGTTCTTTTTTTAGTTTACTCAGTTACACACTCTCAAAAAGTCTTCAATTAAACCACAACGACTCACATGAATTTTGCAAAACAATATGCTATACTGTCTGGAAAAATTGGCAATAAAGAGTAATGAATGCAGTGAATCCTGAAATTTATTTAATGTAACCAAATTAATTCAAACATCTTTTTAACTAAATCTAACGCTATTCAAAAATTATTTTAACATTATATTAAATCGAACGCAGAAAAAGAAAAATGACATCAAGTCAGTGGCAGAGTACAGAACGTTTTTAAAAATGAAAAAAAAGGCAAAAATATGTATAAAAAGATTATTTTGTGATTGATTGAAGGCGCGGTTAATGAATGGATTCCTCCCACAATAAAAAATTTCCTAAAAATGTTCAACGACATCAGGTATTATTCTTATATTTAATTTTTTTATTTTTTTAATTTTAAATAAATAAACTTTAACTAATTTTTTTTTTTATTTTCAACATTATTTTACCAACAGGACCAAAATTATCGCTACTGGCAAGAAAAATGTAAATAAAGAGCAATTGAAAAATCGAAATGATTGTCGGAACAAATAAAGCACTTCATTTTTCTTCCTGTAGTGTAATTTTCTATAAAATTCCATTATTGTAAAATATGAAATGGATTTTTTTAAATAAAAAGATAATTGTTAGATTTTTAATCCATTGATTTTCTCTTGGTAATTATTTTTTTCACTGATTTATAGGAAGAAGAAAAGAAAAAACGCGAAGAACTTGAACAAATTCTGGCAGAAAATAATCGAAAAATTGAAGAAGCACAAAAGAAATTGGTAAATTTTAAATTATTTTATCAATTGTTATCCAATAATTTCTTTTTAAAAATTTTTTAAAACAATCTGGATTTTTTGTTTTTATATTTAAATAGAAAAGTCTGAACACAGTTTTAATTTCATTAAATTTTAGGCGGAAGAACGATTAGCAATAATTGAGGAGCAAAGGCAAATGGATGAGGAGAGACAAAGAATGCGTAAGGAACAAGAAAAACGTATTAAAGAGGAACAAAAAATGATTTTAGGAAAAAATAATTCACGACCGAAATTGTCCTTCAGTCTGAAACCTGGCGTATCATGAGTTACTATTCTAGTTTAATTTTTTTAGTTTTTAAGCGAATATTTTCCAGTTCTTTATTTTATTAGGTATTTTAATTCAATTAGTTTTCTGTTTTAATTGTTAATGTTATTCATCACATTTCCATTGTTTGGAAATCTTGATGATGGAATACTAGCGAGAAGTATTCGAGTATGACAAGATTGGGCTTCAGTTCTTATACTATACGTGAAAACAATTACGTACAACAGTAAACCATAAAGTAATAAGTGCAATAAATAAATTTTACAATTTTACAGATTCAAAAATAAACAATTTAAAAAAAAGTTCAATAATTGAATTGATATATTTCTCATAGCAAAATATCTAGCTTTGATTAGCAAAATTTGTCACAATTTCTTATTATGCGCGATTGTTTTAAGTTTTAGTGAATAAATACTCAACTCTATTTATTTATACAATTGTGAAAGAATTGTGTTTTTGAAAGTACTTCGATTAGGCTATTTAAAATGACATTAACAACGAACACTTGAGCAATATAAAATTTAAATAAAAATCAGTGTCTTCCAGTCTGCATTCTCAAGATTTGTGTGCGTTCGTTTGTACAGAATTCTCCATTTGCTTTGCAATTGCCTACATCTGGAAGGAAACATATTAACAATATTGAAAGAGAAGATTAATAAGGCGCAAGACAATTCTGTTCACAATCGGTATAAAATATTCGACAAATCGCCAACAGCCGAATTCCAGTTTCCAGAATTCTTATTTGACTTCTAAACAAAATCTCAGTTTACAGTTTAGCATGCATTGATTCTCAGGGAAAGCAATTCAAATTTGAAAGTTTTGCCTTAAAACGATGTGGTCAGAAATTAAAGTCTTCATCTGCTTCCGAAAAACCATTCATCAGCATTGAGAAATGAAATTAATGCGTTTCCTTACAGAATATTAAGGTACAGACGATTGTGCCCAATGGGTAACTGGATACTTAGGATTTTTAGAATTAGTGAATTTGTAATCAGTGAAAGATTTTAAAAGTTTTATTGATATAATTAACATTATTTTAAATTTGTCTACTCTTTTAGTTTGTTTTAAAGATATAAATTTAAAGGTACTCGGAAGTTCAAGAATAAGTTAATTGTAATATTAAATCTAATCAACAATCATTACTTTCATAATGATGGCATATATTCCAAAGAAGACTTCTGTATTGTCCTTTAAAATGATTAAAATAAAATCGACAATATTTTTACTGTTGATTCACAATTCCGTTTAATTATTATGCTAAATGCGTGCAAACAACAAGTGAAAAATTATTCATTTTCCTAATTCCATACTATTTAAATACTACAATTAACAACATTTCAATAACGATCTGTTTCTTCAACTTGTCTATTGCTTTATGCACATTGTTGTGCTCATTGTTTTGTTTTACTCATCAACTTTATTGCCATGTGATTCTATTTCTTCTAAACAAAATTTAATTTTAAATCTCTCTCTTCAACCTTCATTAAAGATTATAAATAATTATTTGAATGCTTATAATATTTTAGGAAATATCTTATTTAAAAGTAAATATAAAGATTTTAGTTAAGATTTGTGCGTTTTCATACTGAATTTGATTTTATTAAGTGTACACTAATTAAATTTTAGTCAAGAAAATCACCTTAAAATAAAATGAAGTTAGAACATTTTATTTGACTTTGATTGTTTAGTTTGGCAGTGAAGGATGGGAAGGATGTGATTACACACTAGAATACTCTCCTGTTATAGCTTGAAGGATGCCAGAACAGGATTGTTAAAAACGACTATTTTATTGCAAAGCGACAACATCACTGTACAATATGAATATCAAGGAAGCCTTTTTAATTTAAAACAAAATTCCAATATTACATTTCAAATAACACTAACTTTCGGCAAAATTTAAATGACAAAACAGTAAAATTTCTGGAACAAAATCTCAAAATTATAATTGATATGAAAAATATTTTCTAAATTGACAAACAAAAACTTTGCAACGAAAAACTAATAAAATGAAGAAACCAGATCCGCCTCTACCTGCAGATTTTTGGTCCACAAAACCATATTCGATTCCTCTGAACAGGATACGTTTAATGATGACCAACTTGGACAAAGAGCTTCAGGAGTTATACAAAAGGAAATCTCTGCAGTTTTCAAATGCATCGCCATCGGCTGCAAGAAGCATCTCAGCCCCAGTACAGAGTTTAACGAAATCTCCGTTAAAAATTGGTTCAATTAAATTTTCGAATTTGAGTAATGTCGAATTTTCTTCTCCGCACACTTTCGAGCAATACAAACATTACAAGGATCTAGCGCAGCGCGCCAACAAAAATCGAAAGATCTTCACTATTTACGGATATGCCCCAACAATAAGGCAAGCTTTAAGAAAGCGTGGATGGGTTGAAAGATTGTCGGCTGGAAGCCACAAGGAGCTACAAGTATTATCCGTGCACAGTCTCCTAGAGAAGGCTAGAAATGGGAACGATCATGAGGTTGTTATAATATCAAAATTCCTGCAAAATTTCCCTCCGTACTTCATTTGGCAGCCGAAGGGTCTTCGAGACCATTTCAACTATGCACTGCCCTATCGCAATAGAGTGCGCCGCGGAAGATCCTTCGACTTCACAACAAAGGACGGATTGATGACTTGCACGGAACACGCTCATTTTTACACAGCGGACGGTGTTGCGGGGGTTGTTGCGCCCAGATGCTACCGTCTTACGATCAAGGACGACGTGACTAATTTCCTACGTGATTACAGATTGACTTACTGCATAAGTTTGCTGATGTATATTGAAAAGAATATCTCCACAGCATCCGTATCCGATGAGAACGGCAAAATCCCTGTGAGTGTGATTGAGTTTGCGACAGCGCGAATAAAGGAACAGATAAAACGCTGCAAGAATGAAGACTTGGACGTTCCACCTGAAAATGAGCCCAACATTTCGGCAGAAGAGTGGAAGAGTTTCATAATCAATGCAAATAAACTGATAAAGGGGGAGGAAAAACTGGAAGCGAGTTCTGAAGAACTTGCAGGCAAATTGGAAACTATTAAAAAGACCCTGAAAGGGGCAAGCCTATGTTATCCTAGAATGGAAGTAGAAGGATACAACAATATGTGGATATTAAAACCATCCGCTTTTTGTCGAGGGAATGGTATTGTCTTGTTCAGGGATTACGATAGCATCATGGCCTTCTCAGGAAAACGACCCACATTGCGTTACATAGCGCAAAAATATATTGGTAAGTTCTTAATTTTATAGAATACTATCCGTGGCAAACAATAAATTTTCCTTTTCAGAACATCCTCTACTTGTCTACAAGACCAAATTTGATATACGCCAATATATCCTTATAACTATCGATGAGTACGTTAACATTTGGATATACAAGGATTGCTACCTGAAATTTAGCTCACAGGAATACAATTTGAAAGACTTTCGACAGTCAATTCATATCACAAACTTCACCGTTTCAAAAAGGTATAAAAATGGTGTTAGAAGTGACAAACTTCCCCCACACAATATGTGGTCCTTGAGCCAATTCCAGGAGTACTTGAAAACAATTGGAAAAGATGATATTTGGGAAAAGAAAGTTTTCCCGGAGATGAAACAAAACGTGATATCGATAGTGCTGGCCAGTTTGGAGGAAACTGAATTAATTGTAAACAGTTTCGAATTGTACGGCTGTGATTTCATGCTTGACGAAAATTTCAATTCCGTGCTCATCGAAATAAATGCCACACCGGACATGAGCGCCTCGACTTGCGTAACCGCCAAACTTTGTCCAGTTGTCTTGGAGGATATGATCAAAGTGGTTGTAGATCGCCCAAAAGACCTCAAAGCAAGCACAGGAAAATTTGAGCTAATATACAGACTTCCTTGTGTGAAAGTTCCTTCGTACACAGCAGGACTTACAGTGGCGGGCACCAATATGAAAGTGCTTACACCCGAGGATCTACCGACAAAGAAGAAATCAATTAGAATTATTACAGAGAATGACGTGAAAGAAGTGAAAGGTAATTATCCAAATGATCTTGAGACGGTCCAACATGTTACTATCGACAACTTTTTTAAGATGATGCCAATTCAAATGGGAAAAACCCGGAGAAAAGTAAAATCCCCCCGAAAAAAATTAAGCCCAAAGGTAAAACCATACCATCAAAACATTCTCCAAAAAATATCAACAAAAATCCAAAAAAACGTGCACCCTAAACCCCGTTGGAAGGATAATTTACACTCTAGGCTGCTCATAAATAAATTGGTGGGCTCGAATGAACAGTCGACATCAAGACCCATGAAAAGCGTACCACCGGAAGCACCAAACGGCGTTTTGGAAGATTTCTTAAGCATCCTGTATCTTAAGACGGAGCCTGTTTCGCAAGACAAAACAGAATAAGATTGTTGCTTGGTCTCAAATATAAATTTCACATTTTTATTATTTAATTGTAAATTTGATCAGAGTAAAATTCCATATATTTCAAAGGATGAATATTTTTGCTTAAAAGGATCCCTGGAACTAGATTAGCATCTAGTATTGATTCTCGTAGCTTGCCCTGACAATTTCTTTGATAAATTTTTGCATAATTGACGCTTAGGACTTGCTCTGCCAGGACTTGTAACAGGAGCACTTTTGCATGAAACGAAACTAATAGACTGCTTTCGGGAATCCTTCATGATTTTATACTGTCGCGATTTCCACGCTCTCAAACTCATGCCAACAGTGTGAAAGGGTGAAGAAATGCAACCCACATTTGGACCCTTCATGTTTGCAACTCCCTTATTCTCAACATTTACTAGTTTTTTCCGGGGAGAAGCTGAATTACGTTTATTGGCACTATTTGAATTTGCACGAGATGATAGCTTCGTTGGTGCAATGGCTCTGATTGGTCGAGCAATTCTGGCGGATTTGGACTTGTAGAGCAGCTCGAAGAACTGCTGACGAGAAGCCAGTTTCGCGGCTCTAGGGGGAGTTTTTAATACACTGTCGTTTTCCGTAATGCCAGTGTTCTCAATATTATACTTGCTTCCAATGCACTCGAATCTACTATTTGTGTTCACCTCCCCGTCGGCCTGAGGAAGCACTCCCAACGATGTGTCGGTTGCACCAATTTTAGGACCGCAGCTAACGCGCCTGCGTGCGCCGCTTTGCACGAAGCTAGGCTTTGGTTTCAGGTCGGAAGTCGGTTTAACGCCATTTTCTGTGGAAGGTCTTTGACTGGAGCAACTTCTAGGAGAGGACAAGTGTTCTGGATCGACGTGCCTGTAACAAGGAACAAGCGGGGTTAGTAGTCTAGAGTTATTTAAGGATAGAGTTGTATTTGATCTTAACAAATTGCCACAGCTACTAGCACTGTGCGGATAGAACGAATTCTTTTTAAATACCATATCATTAGGGCTGATCTCCCTCGAAGCAACCTCCAAAAAGTCCACAATTACCGGTACTGTACCCTTTTGTCCTGGAACAGGATGACATCCTGGCGATGTCAACAGTGCCGCAGATCCTAGTTGACTACTGGAGTACTGTGGGATATTGTTGATTGAGCTTTTCAACGCAATCGACGACTTCTCACGCCGCACAGTGTGCGGTTTTATGGGCACCTGACGTCCTTTCAGGAAGAGATTGAGCCCCATGTACGCTGGCGTTGGCGGTATCACTTGGCGATAGATTAGTTCAAAACTCCCTGTCTCTGCCTTCGGATCGAATCTGCGATCAATAACCACTAGAAAAATCAAATATTTAAAAAAGTACATGTTGCGTTTCCTGTTGTTTTTTTTACCTTTTATCACATCCTCTAAGCATTGTGGACACATCCTGGCCGTAACACTTGTTGTTCCGCCCAAGTCCGGACTAGAGTTTATCTCAATTAACCACGGATAAAAGTCTTCGGAGATCAAGAAATCGGCTCCAAACAATTCGAAAGTATTCGATCTTCGGTCCATGTTATCCTGCGACGCCAGCATTGCTCCAACAATGGCTTTTCGCATACCGGGATAAATCCGTTCGTTCCACATTGTTTGCTCTCCGATTTGGCGCAAATGTGCCTGGAAAGTGTAACAGTCCCACATGTTCTCGCTCGGCAGTCGCTTATCCCGACGCCCATTCCTGTATTTCTTCTGGATTGCGTGATTCGTTAGATGCACTGATTCGTGGTAATTTTCTAAATTGTACTCTTGCGAGCTGAAGCGCATGTAACACTCTTTGTACATCCAAATGACCAGTGGCTGGACATTCGTAACCAGAAACCATTGTCGAACATCGAATTTTGTATTATGGATGATTAAAGGACGTTCTGGAAATGAAGGGGATTCATTGTTCTATCGTTAAACAATAATTATGAATACAACTATAGAAACAATCAAATTTAGCAGATGAACTATTTATTACAAAATTCTATCATGGGATGTTAATTTAGTCTGTAAACAACGTCCTTGCTTTTTTCTTAACATGTATATAAATAATCGTCTGAACTCCAAAAGTGTTAGTTATCCACACAAAAAAAGTGGTAGACAATGCTTAAAGTCAATAACCCATTTTTCCAATCAGTCATCAATGAAATCAATATCAGATGGAAAAGACAATGGCCTCTTACTTTCACTTCTACAACGCTATATATATAACAGCCTAGACAAGACTTTTTCCGTCTTATAAACCCGGAAACATGTATCTATTTTTAGCAAGGACGAATAACTTCAAGTCACGCCATACAATGTAAAGCATGTCTACATAAAAATGAGGCACTGCAGAAGCAAGAATCAAAATGAACTGTTATTGATTGGAAATTACTCACCAATATACTTCTGCACAACAAAGCGACTCTTGGTAGCTATCGAAGGATTAACCATATTAAGGATTTTCCTGAAATTGCTCATCAAATGGATCCCTCTTCCACGGCACTTGTTCGCGGGCTTCACAATCCAGATATTCAAGTATCCATCCAGATCGTACTGCGGCCAGAACTCTTTCACGTTCTGCAGAAGTTTTTCAATTTGTTTAATTAAAGGATCCATAATTCTGTTCGAATCAAATTGGATGCGGCCATTTTCATTCGTAAGCATATAGTGATGAGTGAGGAAAGCATCCCAGTCGTGATCCCAAACCCGGGCAGGTTCATCATTGTCGATGTCGCTGTGACTGCAATTTTCCAGGAATTCGGCGCATCTTTTAACGGCGAATTCCAAGGCTGTAGAAGGAATTTTGCCTGCGGATGAAAATACACTGTCGCAACCATTCGCTCTGAAGGTGTGCGCCACCCACTTGAGGAGGCTGATGCATCCAGTTAAACGGAAATTTTCGGTGAAGTCATTCAGTTCTTCGGGACTCCAGACGTTGTAGCAACGCGGAAATAAAACCTCAGCAACACCCTCCTCGAAACACCAATGGAAATCTCGCAGTTGTCCGCAGATACCTTCTTTTGTTGTAAAAGGAACTCTATGGAACTTGTTAATTACCATTAAAGGATTCTTCGCCTGATCAATCCAGTCACATTTCTCTTTTCGAGCCGTCCACAAAAAATCTATGGGGGTGTGCTCCAAAAATCGTGACATGACATTGCGCTCGCACTTTATCAAGTATTGTCGCCGCGACTCACCAGGGCGTCGTTTTGGTAATCCCATGGTGATGTCCTCATAGTTCATTTGGAGCATTATGTGGGGAGTATGTTTCCTATGTGCGTCCAATTTCTCGACCCACCCCCGAGCCACTAAAGCATTGCGCACGGAAAAGAAGCAACCCCGAATGGTGAAGGTCTTGTGATTTTTAATGGCGTCTTGTGCTCTCTTCCGCAGCTCGTTTAACCTCTCCACTGTGATCCAGCTCTTGCGATTGCAAACGTTGATCTGTTTAGAAATTTGTTCAACATCCTCCATTGTGTTGCAAGGACATGTATTTTCCGCATTAGAACAGTACGATGCCATGCCCTGCTTCTTGAGCACCTCGGGGATTTCCGGAACCGCATCCTCCTCACACTTTGTGCTCTTTTCGACACTTCCGGATGTGTTGTTATTATCGTCTATATCTCCATACAATGATTGCCCAACCGGGACCAGTGATGTGGATGCTACAACATTTGCTGCTTCAACGTTGTTTCCGTTACTTTCATCGGTTTTCAACAAATCTGTTTTCTTCTTCTTTGCAGCGTTCTCTATAGTTTGCGAAATTTCACAGTTTTCTACTTTTACCTCTTTGAGTTTTGAATCTTGTTTGTTTACACTTAAATTCGGTTGAATTAATTTCTTATTTCTTCGTACGGTTTTTCCTTTTTCAGTCATTGTTGCCACGCCCACAACTAACAATTAATTTATTTACAATTCAAAATATTGCACTTTAACTATTTACATAAAAAATCCGACTAAGTTTCTTCATATTCATGATATTGAATTATTTATTGTATGAATTACATTCAAAACCAAAAGTGAATGGAGAAATTTGACAATTTCCAAATTTAAAATTTGACAATTTAGGCACCAAAAATATTTTTGTTGCTATTTTTTTGGAATAACGTCCACTATCGAACACTTAGTTTATATTATAAGAGCTATTAATTTCCAAAAACGACGAATGTTATATAATCAATTAAGAGATTTTCAGTGATAATTCACAGTAAATAATTATAAATAATTATACACTTCATATTTTGGAATACAATTGAACACATGCAGAACACCTTATTAGGAAGAAATATGTAGGTAGGTTTAATATTTCTAACATCACAATTCTAATATACTAGTTTTAATATTGCAAATTGTTATTTTAATAAGACTATATTTCTAAATAAAGTGAGTATTCACTTAACCAGCAAAAATTCGATTGTTCACTTTGCCGTCATGTTCCCGTTGTGGTGTTCATTTGGGGATTCACGGAGTTGAAGAGTCTAATATGAATTAAAGGTTGTCTACAAATTTAGATTTCAACGATATTCCCACTTCAACATTGCCATACATTAAAATACACAAATCCGGATGTCACCAAAAACAAGTTCCATTTAGGCACTAACTACAGAGAATAACCATAAAGGTTGAATTGGCGCCGCCAACGTCTTAGAACAAGGATAACACGCGCTCGCATGTGAAGAGGCAATCCCGACCGCTCTTCAATTCCTTTCTTTCAAAACCGTTACAATTATTGTATGTACATAAATCATTTAGTATGACCTCATTCATATGTTATAAATTTGAATGATTTCGATTTGTGCACATTTAAAATTTGTTTTGAAAATAAAAGAAATTAGTAGAATTTTAGTTGTGCACAATTTATAGATTATAAATCGAAACAAAAGTCCACTGATTTTTCAAAATGATAAAAGACTTTTAATACTCTAACTGCACTTTGGATGGGAAGTGTCACCTGCTAATCCTACCCCAAGGAATACAATGTTGAACATTGAAGTTCGCAACTCAAAACCACGACTGACTGCCACAAGAATCGACAACGAACTGCTCCAACTGTCGACAATCGAAACACGGAAGACTATTTCTAGGACGCCATATGATATCAGAAAAGAAAAAAATTGCCAACCTAATTTCAATTCCGTTACAATTCCTCCTTTCCGTTACACACCCCTTTTCATGGCCGGTAGAATGTAACCGTTTAGTTAACGAAAATTCGGAGTGGTTTCGGGGCAGACAACCCCCGCCGCAGATGAACCAGGGCGCTTCTTCAACACGCGCCAGATATGGAGCACGTTCAGGCCTTCAGGGTACCTCGGAAGAAAGCTTTCGAGTATCCTGTGACCTGTTTCTGGAAGTTGGTGCTACCCTTAACCTGGTACGTGCTGGCAAGGTTTTTATAACCTTTAAAGTAATCTCAGAAGCTTAAGAACTAAATTGATCTGCATTGATCTCGATGCATTCATCCATATTCACAGATGTATCACAATAGAGAAATCAGAGTTGTAAAATCTCAGGTAATTTTGTCACCACTTTTTGAAAGCTCCTTACAAAAAAGCTTTTAAGCTGACATCTGTAATTACTAATTTGTAATAGGTGTGCTGCTCCACATGTGTTAGGCATGCCAAACTATATCGCAAGCATTTTATTTGAATATAATAATAACAATAAATTGTATGTATACAATTCTTTACTCAATTTTTTTACATTCTAATAATACTTTTGTTTTTTACTAAACTCCTTACTGTTATTCTAATACAGTAAGTTCATTTCGATAATACTTTACTCCCAAGAGTATAGTAGAATCACAGTGCTTTGTTTTAACTAACAATAAATTATATTACTTTTTAATTAGAATTCTAACAAAGGGGATGAAAGTTTCTATGAAAATATGCATTTTTAAAGTAAAAAATTCATAAAAATTTGTATTTGGTTTTTTTGTTAGAAATGAAATACACGTATAACAGAATTTTTGGAAATTCAACCCTTTAGGGGGTAAAATTGGGAATGAAAGTTTCTATTAAAATTGGCCATTTTCGAAATTAAAAATTCATAAAAATTGTTAATTGGCGTTTTGGTTCGAAATAAAGACACGTTTACCGGAATTTTTGAAAATTGTTTTGTTTTGAAATTGATCCAGATAAACATGTTTTCTGGCATTTGTGACATAACACAAAATTGTACTTTTAGTTTTCCATTATAAATCCATAAAGCCGTCAGCAATTTAAATAATGAATTGCTGTTACATGAGGTGTTTCCGGAAATTGAGCCTATTATTTTCACATTGAGCAATTAGAAATAGTTTTGTTGATGATATCAACAAATAAATATGAAGTAAGCCAAAACTAATTATAATGTTGCTAAATTTTGCGTTTATAATCTTTTGAAAACAACTTCATTAGTTCAGTTGATTAAAACCTTTCGTAGTCGACAGAATAATGGCGCTGTTCTGTGTTGTGGTATTTGCAGTTTTACTGTATTCATCATTGGGAGCAAATCAAAAAGTAAATTCAATAATATAAAATGTAAAATTCTATTTTTTTTTTTTTTTAAATTAGGCTCCATCGAAAGTGTTATTCGAGAGCGCAAATACGGATTTTCTTGCTCCGGAAGTGACGAAATTAAATGTAACATTCAATCAAAATAGAACTTTCAATTGCACATTGAAAGTGTTTCAAAAAATAGAACCATTAGGGACAGTAAAATTATTTATAATCCGGAAGGGCAGGAAAGTAGCACTGTTCAACTATAATATGGATTTTTGTAATATGATAAAACATCCCGATCCTGTTACATTTCTGGTTCAAAAAGTGATGAATAGTACTATAGATCGAAAATATGATTGCCCAATTGATATTGGCGAATATCACTTTTATGGAAAATATCAGGCTCTCAGCGAATACATTTTAATTTACCGAGATTATCCTATTTCAGTTATCTACAATTGTTCAAACAAAATCGATGGACGTAAACTTTTTAATGGCATAGCACGCGGGAGATTTTCTCGTACGTAATTGAGATATAATTGATAACATACCGGGCAAAGTTTTCATACCTTTTTTTCTTATAATTATTCATTATGTTTATAGTATGCAGAAGACAAAGAATAAATGTAATACAAGAAAAACAGCAAAAATAAAAATCTTTGGTTTTGGTACACGATGTTTTGATTCAAACTATAAAAATTCCTTTCGGCAGGCCTACAGACTGAATTAGATTTCGAATTTATTTTAAAATCGAGAAACTAGTTATGGATTTATAAACTACTCATCAAGATCTTTTCAACGATACCCCAAAAGACGTGGTTTAGAAAAATTCGAATTTCCACCCCCGTTTCTCCGGAACCTCTAAGCCAATTTCCATGAAATTTGAAATACTTCGTCAACTTGCCTCACAGGTTATGGGTTATCGCTTGCGATATAGTTTGACATGCCTAACACATGTGGAGCAGCATACCTATTACAAATTACAGATGTCAGCTTAAAAGCTTTTTTGTAAAGGAGCTTTCAAAAAGTGGTGACAAAATTTCCTTAGATTTTACAACTCTGTTAGTGATTTCTCTATGGTGATACCACTCCATATGACATTGCCGACCACAGACCACCCGAGGGTAGTCCCCGAATTTGCGCTTTTGTCATCTCATTTGGAGAATCCCAAACTGCATCCATAGCCTACCGGGGGATGACCCACATTGACTGGGGTTTTTATCTACCGTTTCGTGCGTTCTCGTCACGTGAGCTGCGAGTATTAGTCTGGTATTTGGGGTAGGTAAGGGTGGCAGCGTGTAACAGTCACTGCTATTCAGATAACTTTCACTTGGCATTCCTGACCCCACTAACTAAATAACCACTGATAAGTGATAGTGATTTTTAGTCATTACACCTGCTTCTGTTCCTTTATCCGTCGAGCTCCCGACCTCGCGAGTCGCGACATGTGAAACTGGGCCATAAAGAATGTCGGAAACATTGGAACGGCATAATTTCAGTTGAAAGTTAACCAAAGTTTAATTAGTTCTCATGATCTAATTAGTAGTGCTACGAGAATTCCATTTCAGTACAACCTCGCAATTATATGAACATATTTTATGGCAAAGGGGCTGTAATTTAAGGGCGAAGTAATTGTTCGCATGTTAAAGGTAATATTTGGATCCGACCATAAGCAGAAAGATATAAAATTTGTGTAACTATTTTTTGCCCCAGATTAAATTGTTTCGCAAACCTCGCTCGCTTCGCCACGCGCGGATCTAAATAAAATTATGTACGATGATTTAAATTTTGTTTTATTTTTTTAAATTTATTGTAATGTAAGCTATGGTAGACAACATTTTTTGTTTTTCCATGTTGTGTGTAAGTTAATAATGCGTTTGCTTACTTGTACTAGTACAACATAAAGGTGTCCATGTGAAAAGACTGGATACTCCAAATTTATTACTACCCATCACATCCCAACCCCAATTTGTAAATGAATTGTTTTAAATCATTAGGGATTATAACGTTCAGCAACAGTTCTTGCAACAGTTATTAGGGAATTTCAAAAAATTCCGCCTTTTTCGTTGTATAGTATACAATGTATACGTCATAAGTGAAACCTCTGTGCAAGATTTCACCTTTCTAGGTTTAAGGGTTTAGCCTGTAAATTTCGCACAGTGCCATCTACCGTAAATAAACCAATCTATCTTAAGAACAATTCCCGGACCATGGCGAACACACTCACTAAATTTCATAAAAATCGGTAGACCGGTTCGCGAAATCCTAAGGGGCACACGAACGACGTATTTCATTTTTATATGTATATATTATAGCAGGTCTAACCGGTTTCACCCGAAGAAACGGTGAAAATCCGGATACCTATATCATATGTTGGTAGTTCTCATTCACCGATTATAATTCATCTATATAACTTCGCGAAAACTTATGTATTTGTTTATTTGTGTATTTGAATTTTGAAGATGAAAACATAGATTCAATTTCTGATCACGCATTCGCGGTTGTCGCTCGCTTTACCGCCAGGCAGACATTTACTACGTTCACATTAGAGTCGAAAGATCGAGTCGGAAATGGTAACATATACGAGTAAAATTCATTTTTCATTCCTTTTTAATAAAACTTTTTGATCGTAGGAATTGGAAATTCTCGGAATATGCACTTTTACAAAACAAAAAAGCTAATTGAAATTGTTGCAATATGAGTAAATAGCCGTTAGTACTGAAGAGAATGTTGACAGGTTTTGTACATTTGTAAGGAACACGCTTGGTACGAAAATTTAGGGGCGCTGTTTCACGCTTTTCAATAGATTATAATAGAACAAAACTCTAATACTCGGTTTATTCAGCTTAATACTCACATGGCTTAATGAATGAAATATTCCATAATTTGTCGGCATCTTGAAAAAAACCATATTTCTTCACAATTTTCGTGGCCGGTCTTCGATCATTGCTACTTTTCTTTCAACTTCATTTAATTCGTCTGATTTTAGTTTCTCTTATTTCGCTGCTGGTTTTTATTGATATTATTGCCGAGATTGTCATTTTGCTATTCAATTTTGAAATTACTTTATTTATTTCTGATAGAGAAATTTTAATATTGAAATTTTTACTTTATTGTCAAAGATTTTTTATAGAATTAAATAACTGACTTATTTTTTTAAAGGAATTATTTTGCCAACATTCTGAAAAGCCATTATTATTATGGCAAAACAGTTTCAGCGCCATAATTCGATGAATACGTCAAATGTCAATCGAAAACAAAAACAAGGTTGCAAGCGATTAGACTTTTTGGATATTGCTAAAATTCTTGCCAATTCCGGGGCATTAATTAGTGGTGCCGACACTAATTAGAACCCGTAGTACCTGTCTATTCTAGAAATTCATCGTTCTACTGTAAATTTGCAATTGAAAGGACGTGTGCAAAGATAAGTGAAGTGCCCGAGGACTGGACTGCGTAGTGAGCATTTAGTTTATGAAAGAGTGGAGAAAAACTAGTAATAAATTCAACACGCGCAAAATAGCAATTACTCAAGAAATTGCCATCAAAGTGTCGAACGTTTCTATTAACCTGGAATAAATTCTAGACCAACTAAAATTAACTACGTATGTAACGAAGTTCATCGTGGATTCGAGACTGCCGCAATTGACGTTTGCCTATCAGCAAACTTGCTATCTTTACTTTATCCTAACTCTAACTGAAAATTTGCAATTTCCTGTTTCAACCAGGCCGTTTGTTCGTCCTGAAAGAACTTTTTCGCATTCAGTGTATTCTATTCGCTGTGAAAAACCGCCAAAATAATTCACTTTTTTCTCCTTTCGAGCACGCAAACGTTGGCATTTTTCCATCGGCGGAAAAGTGGGACACAAATGTCAGAGTTTGCCGTCAACACAAACATCAGAAAATTTTGTTGCTGATGTTGAATTATTGTGAAAATTTTCACGTTACGTAATTTACTCGCTTTTCCCGATTCAATGCAGTGTTTTTGAGCTCAAACTATATCCGTTTCAAATATATTCGTGTCTCGTTAATTGACACCGTGGTTTTTCGCAATTTTTCCGTTTCAACTTTTGTGCATTGTTGTGTCTCTGCGCGCTGTGTAAATTCGAAAGGGAAACGCAAACGGCTGCAGAATTGCGAAAGTGTTTATTTTCTGATCGGCTCAAACAATCAGAAAAATTGTGTTATATTCTCTGCTGTGTTTGCAACATTTTTATTTGTTTCCTTCAACATTTCGTGTTTAGAAACAACACCCCCGCGTCGGAGCTTCAGCCCCTTCAGGATTCCAGCCGTCAACATAAGTCTCCAAGGACGACAATGGCGTGGACAGAGGTATGTGTGTTGCTAGACAATATAAATTATAGTAGGAGGAGAATCTGCCAACATTTGCGCCGTTTCTTTGCCAATAAAGAAAATTTAAAACCAAAGGGATGGGGATTTTCAGAGGGTTCAAAATACTGGGTTTTTTCGATGTTAGTATAAGTGAGAGAGGTTATGCGAGTTCCAAGAGAGGAGCGGTGCAATTCTCTTTGAATGGAGGACATTTCTCTTCCTTAGGGGTCACGGAAGAACTTTTGGACAATTTCTATAGACGCGTGCGGTAATCAAATTCTACAGAAAAGTCCAGTTGGTCTGAATCACTGCTTCGCCATTTTTTGTAATTAGAACCACCAAAAAAGGTAAAGCGTACAAGATTTCCGTAAATGGAAGCACTTATGTAACAAATCTTCATTACTTATATTTGTGTAAACAGAGCGCATAATTCAAAAAGTGCTCAGTCGTCGTGCAGCACATTGTTCACCAAATGAACCAGTTAAATAGAAAAAAAGTGCTCTTGAGAGGATGAAAACTATAGAAATGTGTGCACAGAACTTTTTGATCCAGATTCGCGTCTCCACATCTCACGATAATCGCAATAATTAAACAACTTACACTTAAAATCCTTCCATTCTAAGGAACATTACTTCAGAATTTCCAATGAAATTCGCAAACTTAAGCAAAAAACAATTAATTATTTTATTATTCATCTTTTCGCGTTTCTTGTGCTACAAGAAAATGTCTGCAAAAAAGTTCATTTAATACGAATTTACCTCTTTTATTGCCTTCGTTGGATACCTTTAAATCCCCCTTTGAAAATGGCTCTTCATTATTCTGCAAAAGCTAAATTATTTTCTATGGAAAAACGTAATTTCGTGTCGCGTGGATGCTGTGGAAAATATAATTTTGATGGAGAAAGGAACATTTTCATCGAATTTTACTTAAAAAATTACGTCAATTTTCTTATTAACCTAATTGAGTTTATTTGAACAAAAAACTTACCTCGTTTTTCGAGTTTCATTAATTTTGCTAATGAAACGAAATTTTAATATTGATTCACCGACACAAAAAGAAACATTTATAGAATCAAATTCAAATCTCGTTTCTAAAATAACTTGAATATATTTCATAAATTTTGCATAATATTTTTCACATATTATTTGTTAAATTAATTTGTGTTCTGGTATTGTTTTTCAAAAATACTGTGAACGCACATAATTTATTGATTTTTGTTGTTTCCTGAAGAGAAGAAGCTTCCGGTCCTCAAGGACAACTGATCCTGTTCCTTTATTAAAGATGAAACATGAATGAACAATGAATATTTGCACACAAGTATATCACTTGCGACTTTGCTGGAATTTAAAAGGAGTTCGGTGCAAAATTGTTTTGGGGTATTTCGAGGAGTTTTCCTGTTGTAATTTTAATCAAAAGAAAACACGACAAAGTAAACTTTTTTATAAAGGAAACTTCTGTTTTGTTCTGGAACTCGAATACCTACCAATTTTCGTGGAGAGATTGAGCAAAATACATTATTGTTTATTTTCTACACAATTAACCAACAACAGGAAATTAGACAAAAACGCAGAAATTGTAAAATTTCCTATTAATCAAAAAATTTGAGAAATTTCAAGAAGTTGGAGTTTTTTGGATCAACATAAAATGTGAAAATTACAGAAAAGCTGGATTGAATTTAAATAAGACTAAAACGTTTTTCATGTTGTTGAGGATTTTTTTTTAAGCCAAGAAAAAAGGATAATCCAACTCACCTATAGACCTTCAAAATCTCCAACTGTTATTTTGTTTTGCGGATCTGTGGAATGGCTAAAAGTAAACAATATCGTTTCCACAGAAGAAGTGCCAGCAAAAGGTTTTCATTATTTTCTTAAAGCATTTTTCTTGTCAATAACATTAAAATCCAATGAAAAGCCCTCATTGAAACCATTTTTAAACAAAAACGGATAACACAGAGTAACAAAAAACTTTCTTAAGTGATTTACAGTAAGTCCTAATTGGAAAAGGCTTTTCAAAATATGTATCACCATATTTTTCAACTAAAAATAACTGTAAACTATTTTCCAGCCATCCTTGCATCGATTCAATTGAAAATCACTTCCTAAGCACATTGCAATTCAAAGCAAAATATTTTTCGTTCAGCTTTAAATCCCAGGAAGTGTTTTACTCAATCTAAAAGAAAATCGTCGGTGAAAGAGTTTAAAAACGTATCCAAGAAGAAATTTTTTGTTGTGGTAAAAAAGCTTTAAACGAATTTCACACGATTCTCTGATGTAGTGTAAAACTTTATTACAGAACACAAAATGTAAAGGTCTTGAATGATTTATTTACAAATGAAAATAAAGTGGAGTTTTCCGCTTCATAGAGCACCAGGACTTCCGGCTTCTTGAATTACGCTCCAATTCAAATTGCAATTAGTTTTAACGGCAACTGCAATTCACAAAACTGATTTTATTCAAAATTTTTCGACCGTTGAAAATCAATAATCCACACCGCTGAAAGTTTGTGTTTCTCGAAATGCATTTTCGCTGTGTAATGTAAAAATAAAATTCTCTATTTTTGCCTTCTTTGTGTTCGTCTTAAGATGGGGTGTGGGTGGGGAGCACTACGTTCTTTGCGAAAACAAGTGGAGGAATTTTAAGCTCCGCAGAAGTTCGTTTATCGTCTTAAAATTCTCTACCTAAAAATTATTTAAGTACAGCACCAACCGCTGTTGTAAAAGTGAAGGAAGTGTTCCAGGTGCTTGACTCCTCACCTCACTTCCCCCAAGAATCTCTTCTGCTAGTTTAAGTGGGTCTCGCGAAAATGTTCACTTCGGCCATCAACTGGCGAAATGCTTCCTTCGGCAACATGCGGAACTAAAAAGTGGAGGCTCAGGTTTATAATTTCTTTTGGCTGAAAAACGGCCTCCTCATCCCCCGTCTTGAAGATTACCCTCAGGTGGTCAATTGATTAAAATCACGATACTTTTTGTGGCAAGAATAATAAATTCACGATCATGATAAACGTTGATAATTTTGTAGAATGTCACTACCCCCAACTCCCTCCAACCCGCCCTGCACTGAATCCAGGATTATTATATCAATCTCTGCTTGTCACATTTAAGCATGCATAAATCAGGAAGTATACAGATGAATTTATGCAACGATTATCAGGTTCCCCAAAGCAGCAAACGTTCGCTTAGTCCTTTCCGAATAAGATCAGCATATGTTTAATTTTGTCCACGTATTTTTCGGCCCGGATCCACATTGAGCAAGGACCTATGTCCTTTAACTTTCCCAACAATATTTTGCTGCAATGCAGTATTGTGCAGAAAGTGCTCCCAGACGTTCATCTAACTTTAGAAGGGTTAACTCGTGCAAATAGTACACTACTCACTAGGCACGTCGGTGGCTCTGATGCCATAATCTCGCTACGTTCACGTGAACTGGTGCTTTACATCTTTTTTTTTTTAAAACACTCAGGAGTTCATCCCGTTCCATACGTTCACAATGTCAAGCTACGTGAAACTCCTTGGGGTGTTCTTTGAGTACAGTTTATTTTAGGACTGAATTTTTGGAGCCCTTCTGAGGGTGGTGGTATCTGAAAGTCTAGTAAGCTTTGCACGAAGAAAGATTAATGAACTTCCAACTTTGCTAAGGACAAAAGCGGTCAAATCAAACAAACGACAAATTCACTTGGCAGTTTATATAGTTTTTTCAGTCCTTTTTTTTGGACAAAGAGTATTACAAGAATTTCAATTAGGTTTCCAGTGATCCCCTTGACTTTCGAACGTGACAACAGCTTTTACTTTAAGGCCTTCTCAAAGGGTTGATAAATACACGAAATTGACAGGACTTAGCTTTAAGATCTTAAAACGACGAGGGTGTATGCATAATTTTAGGACGAATGTTTTAATACATTTTCTAAGAGGATCCCGTTTTTTTCGTCCAATACTGCACTTATAGTTATTGACTGGAAAATTAATGATATTGTGTTATCACGTTGCATGATAATTTTCAATAATTGTATAACATTCCTTTTATCTCTTGATTTCCGTTTACTTCGAAGAACTGCAGTTGCGAACCAGCTCCACTAACAAAACCCCCACTCCAATTAGTGTTTGTTGTTGTTTTCTGAACCAGGAAGTTTGAAAGATTTTCATTGGTCAGCAGTAATCACCGATTGGATGCAAAAAATCATTTCTGCACGGTAAAATGCAAAAATTATGCAGACGGTTTTGCTCGGTGTCAATGCTGACGCAAGCATTTCTGGTGTTTCATTTGCTGGTTATGGACAATTTCAAGATCTCGGTTTTAGCCAAACAGGTACAGTGGACATCGGAAAGTTGCCCCCGTGCAGCAAACATCAATCCATCGATATGAGTAGAAATTCGCTGGAATTCGAGTCCGGCATAACGCTGACACGGCCACCGGTTTTTCCTACTCCATACTCCATAGTGGTATGCGCCAGAAAAAAGGAAGTGCCGCGGTTAATAAACTACTAACTACACCACTGGTGAAACCCGTTAAGACTTTTCCACGGCAATCTCCACGGAAAGACGTTTCGGGCTGGTTGAACAAGGAATTGCCAACGAATCTCAATAAAATTGATTTCTTGTGTAATCTGGAGTATGCAGTTATGAAAGCCACTTGATAATTATTGAAAACTAAATCACGGTTGTGTGAGTAGTTTCAACAACTTGAACAGGTGGGCATTAGCATCTGAAGAATTTGGAGAATAGTCACCTGTGGCCAGTGCCGTGAAGTACCTTCTCCAGACCGTTTGTTTCCCCCGAACTAGATGGTGGCCGCGATCGTTGCAGCTGACTAATTCGCCGAGTGTGCAGATTCACCCACCACCTGCTCGCTTCTCGTTAGATCAGTGCCGCGTTTGCACATAGATGGGTTTTTGGTGTACCGCGATCGTCATCTAGCATAATTCCCCGGGATATCACGAGTGACTTGCTTTTTACAGCAACTACTTTTATTATAATTTTCTTCTATTGTAGTTCCTGCTCTTTTGTTATAGTGCGGATTTAAATTGGACGAAAAAAAAATAGAATAGAAAATGTAACGGGACTTAACCTCTCTATCGTGACAACCCGAAACGGGGATCATCCAGATTCAGTATCATTGAAGTGTTCGTGTTCGCATTACGCGATCGGTCTATCGCAAGAAGGAATTTAGAATAAGTTTTCTGGGTGCGACTCACGCAAAACAAAACTGCGAGGAATTTTCTGGTTAAATGCGCAACAACCGTTAACTTGGTACAGTGATCTTGCGATCTTTGTGCATCGCACTTTCTTTACGTCTCTTTCTTCGTGGCTAGCCGAGAGACAAGTGATATTGCTTCGCATCAGTAGCACAATCTCGCAGGAGTCAAGAACTTCTTTGGCGATTGTCCGCGAAGATCGCCATCACACCAGGTTTGATCCATCATTTCACCGATCTTGTTGATCGTTTATTAAGTTTTTGATCAGCCAAAGCTCAGCATAAGAGCGACGCTCTGCAGTCGGAAGTTGGTAATTGTGACAAAGGCTGATTCAAAGTGTTACGGTGCAATTCATCCAACTGTTTTAGCTGATCTTGTCCAAGTGATCCCCTTTACGTTGCGTTGCGCTAGTGCGGCCGGGTTTATTACAGTTAAAGCAGGAAGTGCGTTCTTGTTTTTTGTGTGATTCATCTGTTTGTGAACTATTGTAGTTCACAACTGTTTATATTTTGATTGAGTCGTTTTAACTCCGACTTTTACATAAAACCGGTTAATTAATAATTTGTGATCTATAAGGTCTTTGTGTAATCGTTCTCCTTCCATCTTCAGTTTTCACCCGTTGCGCTCAACATTTAACCTAAACTAAAGTTAAATTTGACATTAATTCAAGCACAGCAAGAGAAAATGGGTCATAACCCACTTTGAGTTTTGAGTGCCACGGATTCGGTGTTTCGAGAGAAAATTTCGTTTTGCGAAAAACTGTATTATTCAAATTAGTGATTTCAGACGCCAAACATAAATGTTCCACTTGTTTTCGTCTTGGTTTATATAAAGCAATCTTTGAATAAGATTTAATCATTGAAGGAAGTGATGTGGTATTGACTTTGGCACGTTCTGCGCTTATAACAGAAAACCACAACACAATGGTTCTATCTTCGAACAATTTTGATGCAATGCAGGAATTGAGTTCATGTAATCATCGCAATCATCATCACCACCACAATTCCCAACAGCAGAGTCAGGATCAATATCAGCATCATCACCAACTCCTGAAACAGCAAATGCGCCAACAAACGGCTCAGGGAACCATTCGGAATGAGGCTTCAATCCAATTGGTACCGAAATCCACCAGCAGCCATTTGTGTTCTTCACTACCACCGCCGTCATGGCCTCTTGCTGGCGGAGGGGGATGTGGAAAGGACTACAGTGGAATGTCATGGTCAGGTCATGGATATGCTTCGCCCCCCAATGATGAACTGCTTTCGGAGGTAAAACAATAAACCGATTTTTATTTTCTTCTCATGTACAAAACAAGATGGAAAAAATTTCAAAATTTACATCCATAATATCCAAAAGCAGATTCTGTTTTTATTGCAGAGTTTTTTTTTTGCTTTTTCTACCAGTTCTTCGTATTTTTTTTAGTGCATGAATTTTTCGAAAACTAGAACGTAATCAATATCCATTTTTGACTCTTTCTATCTTCATGCAAAATCAAATTGCAAATGCAAATGTCTATTTCACAAATCACAACACTTAAGTCGAGCTTACAAATTTAAAAAAAAAGATATTGAATTTTGAATTAAACCAAAATCCATGCGTATGATTGGAATAAAAATAATATGATCTGTAAAAACCAATTTTAACGATTTTCATGTCAAGTAGAATTTTGGGTCCATAAAAGTGATGTCAAATCCATTCACCGAGATAAATTCGAAGGCTTATCGAGGCGGAAGTCGTTAGCCAACATGAAAAGGATGTCTTCAATCTAGTTACCACTTCTTCTCCAAAAAAGCTTTCATTCTAAGATGGCTCTTTATAGGCAATAAAAACACATCCAAAAACAGGCATATTTCGCTTTATATCGTGTGCCACAAATTGTACCATAATATCCCTAAATATTCTGGGCAAATGGGATGCTAAGGTATCTTCTATTGTGCCTTCTAGTAACTTGCTTCAAGGATTTTCGACAGAAACCCTTTTGAGATGATGAGCGCACATGTTAGGGTTACAAGCTCCATCATTATCCTTTCACTTGAAAATTATTAACTAATTTTACTAGATTATCGAAACTTTTGTGTTTGATGCCTTTGAAGGAATTTATTATTTGGTTATGAATATCCCTCGTCAATTTTTTCAGATTTTTTAAATTGTCAGAATTTCAAAGTACATTGTATTTTTTGTGTCTGCATAAAAAACTACTTGGGATTATAGAGAAATGTGATGTTTTAAAAATTAAAATATAGCACGTTCTAAATCGATTGAAAAATAAATTACGCTTTAAACGAGTTGTCTTAATATTTAGGTTAAAAGACACAAAAACGCGACATGATGCTACAGATTTTTTCTACATACAATATACATATATGTATTTTAATAACTTAAAAAAGCTATTCATTGATTGTAATATAAAAAACTATCCACCAATGAATTCGAACAAGAACAAATCAGAACTTCCGGTTCTACAGATTGCTACAGATCGAATTCGACAGACAACTTGAAACCATTGCAAAATATAATTGACAACTCACCTCAAAATGATTTTTTTTCCAATTGCTGAACACGTGAATTTATTTTCAAACATTATCGAACTTTTGTCGGTCTTCAAAAATTGATACAGGAAACATTTCCATGAACATGTGCACAAGTGCAAAAAATCGAAGAAGACCGTTCAAAAATGTTTCTATGAAAATAGAAATTTATTCCTTCCAATTTTAACCAATTTTCGAAGAACGACGCTGAAAGCTAAGTTTTTTGTTTAGAACCTTTCCGAACGTGGAAAGCATGCAAAGAGCAAATACAGTCCAGCAATGAATGGATTATTATACTAGCTTGAGACAACAATGTGCCGGGAAAAGCATTTTCATATTCCATCGTTTATCCAAAAAGTTGAATTGAAATAAGTTTTGACTGATTCCATTCCCAAGATTTATAGAGCTGTCTTAGATCCCTTTCTGGAGGGAGGGTACAGGAACAATTTTGCAATGCAGACGGGCACTTCCGCTAGACAACGACCATTATCTGCCGATGAGGATGAGTCTAGTTTGTCTGCACGTCGGTCCTAGAAAAAGACAATTCCCGAAGAAACATTGAAGTGCTTCAATAACTCGTCACTGCACAGGGAAAAGAAATATTCAAAGCTTTTATTATGTTCTTCGCAGCGCCACCCATCAACGACTTTAATTGCACAGAAAAATCGATCAGGAATACTCTTTTTCCTTTTTCAAAAGTGCAAGCGTCGATGCATGATGCACTTCTTTGCCGGTGCACTTGACGTCATCAATTCAATTGCAGCGACTTTTAAGAAAGGAGAAGTAATTGATGCCACTGTTGTCGAGGTGCATTTGAGAACTCTCGAAAGCTTTCTTGAATCGTTGTAGATTTTTTGACCTCCCTTATTACTAAAGAAACCGTTCACTCTAGTTTTTTTTTTTTTTGCTGCAATTGTGTTTTTTTTCTTTAGAAATCGTTTTTTCAATAACGTTGCATTTCGGTTTTAACAAGAAATTCACTACTGTTAGATCGAAAATTCATGTTGTCTTTTCCTGCGAGATCGATTTAAAATTCTTTTGTTAAGTTAGATAGGAAAAGGTTTCGCTGAATTAATCAAATACTATGAAAAACATTTTGTCGATGTGTTAAAGAAAAAGGATGTTGAAGCCATTGCATCTTTTGAAATTCAGCAAATTGAAATAAACTCATCAAGCCAAAAAGTTGCAGCTTGAAGGAGCGCTGCAAGTTTCTAAGAAGCTAAGAAAAAGCGAAAATTGGGGCAATCTCAAAAAGGGATATAAGGAAATGACAAAACTTCCTTTCCACTATACAAAATAGTGGAGCCCAGATTTTCCCTTCAATTTTCTGCCATTCATGAAACACTTTAGAAAGAAGAGTCTTAATCGTAAGTGTCCATCATAGGAAAAAGTGGGTGTCTTGAGCGCGACAAAAACGGAACAGGAACAGGAAGAAAATAACAGAAATTTCTGTCATCGTCTGTTGTTTTTCGTTCTACTATTGTTTCGTCTCCATTTTTCGCTGCAAAATGTATTAAACTGAACAAAATACAAATAAAGGAGAAAACTTAATAGCAGAAAATGAAAATCGCTTACGAAGGTATTGTTCTCGAAAAAGGATACGGAAATCGACTATCTTTAATTCGCGCTCATACACTGAATGCTGTGTTCTCTCAAGATGCAATTATTTTAGAAATCCAGCTGCAGCAGGAATGGATCACTGCAGCCGAATGCTAAGCGTGCACAGGACTCGGCAATAAATTGTCAACAATTCATTTCCTCGAGTGACATCATACAACTAAAGGAAAGTTTTGGGCGGACAAAGTTTTCGTGATTGAGTGTAAATCCTTTTGGAACAGAACATAAAATGCAATTGGAACTTCCTTGTTTGCTTTAAACAATGTACAATTCACTAGGCTAGTTTCTGCCTTCATTCGAGAGATGCATTTGCCCTCAAAAGTTCTGGTGCAGAATACTTGACATTATTTTATCCTTGGGTCGTTGTCGTTGCAAAGGATGCTTATTTTGCCTCTGACAATTCGATTCATCTAAAATGCAATGATCTCCAGTTCTTGAATGAACTTTAATTTTATTTACCCAAACTAGATGCCAGAAAGTTTGTTTGGTTTCAGTTGGCAGGAACAGTTAAAGGCATTCAAAATATGTACTTGAAGTAAGGACATTGGAGTTTTCTTTGTTGATTATTGTTTTTGAACATCATTCCGCCAGAGTTAGTTACAAGCACAGAACAGTTTCGTAATTTTCTTTGTTGACGTCAGTAGAACTTTTTTTCTATTTTTCATTAAAATTCAAATATTCTACACTTAGTGCCAAAATGTCTATTGCTGGCTTATATAATATTTGAAAGCATAAAAAGGTTTGAATCCAGAACAATGAACTAAGTACCTTTCGAAAATGTGCAGCCTTGACCTTCAAAGAATACCACACATTCACGCACACACACACATAAAGAATAAAAGGTACGATATTTCGTTTTCTAAAAAGCGAAACTACAATTTCCTAAAAATGTCATCACAAAATATTAAAATACTTCCAACGAAATGAACTTTATGAAAAATCATGGGGGAAACGATGACTCAACCCTCCAAGGACACTAATTCATTACATCGGGTCTTGGACATAAACAAAAGCGTGCATTTTGAATGGCTAGACATGAATGACTTTAGTTTTATTTTTGACTTTATTTTTTTTTTTTTTATTTATTTTTTTTTTTTTTATTTACTTGTCACAAAAAACATTCTTGCTAACATATGAAACTGACTCAGACTCATTTGATTTGTGCAAGCCATTGGAAAATTTGCCAGTTGCATTTGTTACACGGAATTTTATTTGCAAAACAAACGATCATTTTAAAAAGCCATTTAAGACAATTCGAAAAATTTCCAGACATAAATAAAAGTCTATAGTCGCAGTTTTCTGCGTGAATCGTTTGAAGCCGAAGGCTTATACCATAAACTGACATTAAATTTCACAATGCATTGCATTGCCTCAAAACCGCGGTTGCTGCATGCATATTGCATAGTATGCGTTAAACATCAATAAAACACCTCCGCACTCTCCTCAAAATCAACATTGCCAATCTAATAAATATTCAGCGAGTAAATTCCTTTCTTGGAGCAATTTAATCAAGCGACAGCTCGAATTGATGGCAAAATAGCATCCCTCACCTCCTGGGAATTGTAAATAGCTTTAACGAAGTGAGTGTGTGTGTATGTGTGTTAAATTCCATTGCTCCCCCAAATTGTGGGGCTCCTGACAAGCAAAGCTTCCTTTGATGCTGCAATGTCAGTTTCCTGGAGCCTACTTACAACTTGTACCTCTCCTGGGGATCGGAAATAAATCCGCTCCTGTCGGAAGCTCACGTACACCGTCCTCCGCAAATGGAATTTCTTGGACGTTCCACGTAACTATAGAATTTCTTCACAACATTTCAACCTAAATGCTTCATTTAATTATTTACGCATATTGCCCGTGTGCTTTCAACCCCCAATTCACTCATTGCCCCCTGGGGATTCACGCTTTTGTTTTCCGATATCTGTATTGATTGCCAGCAGCAAACACTGCTGCAGTATCTAAAATGAGTGCCAGAAATACAAAATCCAAATAACACACCACTGAGGTTGAAGTGTGATCCTTGTTTTGAGTTTTTCATGAACAGGATTTGAGCACACAAAGTTTGAAATGAAATGGGGGTCATGAGGTGAGAATTTCATCAATCCATTGGAAGGGAATCGATCTAACTCGGGAGCTAGCCAGAAACGTTGTCATAGGATTTCTATTTCAGACTAAAGGTTTTCGTTTCCCTGTTTAATTTATCGACTGACAACACTGTGGACGGAAAGTTTAAACAGTTTGAAATATTCCTACATTTTCAATAACAAAAGAAAAGTTTAAATATCGGAATCAGGGAAGAAAAAAGGAGTAAAAAAATGTTAGATCAACCGATTTCAATCTTTTGACATTTTTCTTGTATTTTTCCGATGTAAATTAAAAAATGCTGATGTAAAGGACCAATGTTAAAATTTTGCGACTTCCTTTTCCGGATCGCGATCCCATCAAAGTCCTTTTATTTAACTAAAGTACATACATGTTATTGTACATGAGAAGCAAAAAATTTAAAAAATCAATAAAATAGAAATTTCAATTGCTTAGAATACTTTGAAAAGCTTTCTAATTAATTAGAAAAACAAACCTATTGATTTTACCTGTGTGAAAAAAAATTTCGATATTGAACCAAATTTAATTAAATTTTCAAGAATTCGGTTATGAAAAGAGGACAAAAATATAAATCGAAAATATTTTTGATTAGAAATTGAAAACCATCTTACATGTAAAACGACTGATAAGTTATGTAGGTACTTAAATTAAAATGCGTAATGTGAATTATGTATTTCCTTGTTAAAATTTATTTTAAATCTCAGACATAATAATATTCTTGAAATTATCGCTGTATATATTGTTTGAAATAAGTTCTTTTACGAAAAGAAAAATCAGTCTTAATCTGATGCACTGCAAAATTTATTTCAATATTTTCGTATGTAAAATAAATGTACAAACGTTTAAATGGCAATTAAATTAAAGCTAATTAATTTTTAGTTTGGGTTTGTGTTCAAATGTATTTAAAAACATTTAGGATTTGTAAAGTTCTTTGCACAAATAATTACTTGTCATGAACCATACTCTCTTTTCGTTGCGGAAAAGCTGTGTAACATCCTGACAACTCCATCTAAAAACTGTTTATCCAAATTGTAATCGCTTAATTAATTAAGCTAACTTAAAACAACTTCTGTAGAATTTCGTGTTTCTGCTTTTAAACAAAAGCCTATTGTCAGAGATATAATCACCTGGAAGCGAATACATTGCGAATTCCCGGTACGACGTAAATTGTCGGGGTTGTCAAAATCCTGGCGACATCGAATAATGGGTATAATCAAATTAATGTTTCTTAAGCTTCAAGTTCTTCAACCCGCCGCGCCACCCCGATGCTTCTCCTGACGTTTAACCCGACCAACACTGGTTCCTGGTTTAATTCACTTTGTTCGCTAGAAACGAATGACTTAGGGGGTGTGCAAGGATTCCCTTAAGAAAGGATTTCCTTAAGACAAAAATGTTGGAAAGGAAAGAAAACCTACAGGAACAGGACATAAATCAAGCTAAGTCCTTGCAAGATTTATGTGTGTGTGTGTGCTTCTAGCAGAAACGGAATTGGAAAAGTCTGTACTCTGTAGTCACCACTTCCACATTAGTTTTTGACGGCCGTAGTTGACTGGTTGCCGCAAAATGTATTATAAATCAGATCCGACGAGTTTTGAATTTATTCTGTGCTCCTTCAACGTTCCAAATTGAATTTATGCTGCAAGGATGACAGAAGAATATTGCAGAAGTTTACAAACTCATGCAGCCGCGTCATTGGCTGGAGCATCACGTCGTTCCCCATCCGCCATTTATTGAGTTCGAGGAAATCAATGTCGAGTGCAAGCAGACGAAGTTAAATGAAATCATCGGAACAGAGCTGCCTAGTGGTTGTCTGTGGATACAACAAATGCTGGGGAGTGCCTCGTTATAGATAAGAAGCAATGCCTCTATCTGTGTATTTCAATTAAACCTTACCACAATTATTTCTCCAAATTAATAATAAGATATTTATAAAGTAATAATTTGTCTTTGTTGAATTCTGTACATACAGAATATATCATCTGAGCATCGCAATTTGGCGTTCTGTATTCATTGCCAAGTTCGTATTTAACTTGAAGGGCATTAAGTCCTCTGGCAAGGAACCAAAAGCACTGCATAGACATGCAAAAAGTTTGCAATAAAAGCCCAAAGTTCTAAAACTACTGCCTTTTGAAATTCGCAAATCTCAACTATTAGACATCTCTTTAAAACGACTTCAGTTTTTCTTATTGAATTTGACAAAAGTCTCGTAATGAATTCTATCTAATACTTTGTCTACAAAGATTTAATTAAAAATTTTACTTTTGATGTTGCATTTTTTCAAGGTAACCGAATACTGAGACAAATATTGATTTTTACCTCGATTGGCTGCAGGCTTCAGATCAGGTCAACACTTTTAATTGCACACTTGTAAAATTTCAAGCAACCACTTTTATGTAATTTAGAAGGCGTCATGAAAATCATCCTTTTTAATCATCGTCCTTGGATAAATCATTAGTTGAAATTTTTAAATTACCTTTGACATTGAATATAAAAAAAATTTCTATTGGAAAATATTTTTCTCTCATATAGTCAATTGCATGCCTTTTTGATGAGAACAAAATCGATTTTCACATATGGCTCAAACATTATTGATAGAATTTGTTATTTATAGCGTGAAATTTGAATATTAAATTGTAATTACGGCGTTCTCATTTATTCGTTAATTATAATTTCTCATTTGGTATTTTATTAAATACTAGGTACAGAATTTGTCCGAAGCGACGTTGCCCGGGCTTTTCGCAATTATTATTTACAATTATTTTGAACGTAATTTTGAAATTGTTTTTAAACCGAATAGATAAGTTACCTTGGATTTTGATAATATCTTGTATCTACAATCTACATACTTATGTATATAATAAGATATCACATTCTTACCTATGTATATTGTATATGTGATAAAGTGCCCAAGATTTTGCTTTAATGGGTGGGAAAGACCTTCCGCCTATTTGAACCCATAGTATGCAAAATGTCATAAACTAGGAATAAAACGTAAGTTGCATATAATACACTATACACACATACAGACACTCGTCTTTTATATAGATAGAGCAAATGATTAAAATAAGTTCGACAGTCCCCTACAAATCAAAGATATTGATTTTTTTTTTAAATTGGTTTTGCTTCTAAAACACATCAAGAGTTTTACTGCAGGACATTATCGAATCGATATCGATGTATTATAGTTAATAACCGTTATACTTAAATGTCAAAAAAGTCTTTGGAAATGTGAATTGCGTGTGAACTTTGATTGTGGAGCTACAATTATTTATTACACGGGCATATTAAAAGCCTTTAAAGACGTTAATTACACACTTTCCGCTGAATTACTCATTTATTAATAAAGTAAGATTTTGAGCTCAGTTTTCTGTTGATCCACTTTTCTGAACAGCGAAAGAATTCATTCCACAGTATTCCCTGATCCTGATCCCTTAAGCCGCATTGATAGGTTCACAACTTTTCATAAGCTGCTTCTGCTTCACTAAGCTTTAATTTTTCTATAAGAAAACTTTTTCAATTCAGCAGTAAAACTTTCATCCTCGAAATCTGCTTTACAAGACCAACTTCGTCCTTCATATAGACCACGCTGAATGTGAACATATTACAAACGGAAAGGTACAGCTACTGTTGGTTATATTAAATTATTTATTTGTTGTTTTTGTTGTTATCATCGAATCAGATATTTTATAATATTATCTATACAACATTAATTTTATGAATATGTAATAGAAATGTCTCATTTTTGAATAATTTGTAGTCACCAGTTACCAAAAACTATTTATTAAAAATTGAAATTAATAATGAATGTGAATGACAAAAAATGCTTCATTACAAATGTAAAAAAAAAAAACATACTGCGACATGTTTTAGGCGTCGGTCGTTTTGCATTAAAAAATGCATAATTTTCAGATCATTATCGAGCATTTTACATAAACTTGTTGCAACTGAAAGGAAATTGTATTAAAATGTAAAAAGTTCATTTTCAATGATTTATATTCGTTTTTTATTGAATGCTTTTGTTGCACCTGAATACATTTAACATTACCTTCCGATGTGATGCAATCCTTTCTCTGTCGATTTCATTTTCCCCTTTTTCCACAAAAAGTATTGAAATTTCAATTTCATCCTCAGCTGATAGGGTTGTCTCTTCCCGCACGAGAATTTACAGCTTTTGTAACCTTGACAGCAGCGTAGCTATTTTGCCAATATTTTACCCCTCAAGCAAGGGATTTCCCAAGTTTATAGAAAATACTTTTTCCATGAAAGAGAAACTAAAAAGCTTTCTCTTAGCTTTCCCCGTATTTTCGAGTAAAATACAATACAACCCTCCGATTCAACCCTAGAACGATTTCTGGAGAAATGCTTTAATTCAGACGTCAAAATAACCCTTGTGCCTGCAGGTTGCTTAGTTTGGGGAAGCTTTTTGTTTCAACATTTCTTAGTCTGTCTACGGATTTGTCGGTGAACAGTTCATTTCGAGCCGGAAATGATAATTTGATTATTTCAAGTCTATTAAAATAAAAAACGTGACAATATTATTTCGAGTGAAATTTACAACGAAATGCGGCGAATTTTGTTGCAAGTGTTTTTATAATTTTAAAATTCAAAAATTGTCATTTTCTAATGTCAGGTCAATAATATTATTTAAAATGTGTTCACTTGTCTCGTTGAGTTAGCGTGTCTGGTTTATTTTATTCATTGCTCGGTTTCACTCGTTTTGTAGTGAGTGAACCGACGCTTGTTAAAAATATGCTGTGCTTAACAATAAAATTAAATATTAAAAACATATGTGTTACATGAAAGAGAAACTTCTCGGTTTTTAAATTATTACAGCTGTTGGACATTCGCCTATTTAATACTCTAATAACATTCGTTTAAATATTAGACTTGTGCAAAGTTCAATTAAACTTCTTTTAATTTACAAAACCGGCGAACTTCCTTTGGTGCTAATAGAACGAAGAATGATATCAGAATTATCTGCAAACTTTTAATTTTAAGCAATTTATGAAATACCAAACTAAAGAAAATAGTGAAAAAATATCTGAAAGTCTAGCTGAGACATCTTCGGAAGTGTGTTCGCGGAGGCTGTGTCGCCTCAACCTGCATACAGTGAAAGAATTAACCTTATAAAGTCAATCATCGGACTTACAATATTTCGCCGTTGGAGAACAGTGCACGGGGCAGAAGGACCACCATCGGCAAGCGGGTTTGCCATGGTGTTCCAGAAGGCCCCGTTAACTGTGCAACAGACGTCGCCGACACCATTGCCGTCGCCTACCGCCGTAAATAGTGCAAATGTAGCCCCAATTGCGTCCGGTGCAGTAGTTGGAATCAAATCAAATCAAAGAGTTACTTGCAATAACAATGCTCTTGCAGGATCTGTACAGCAGGGCTATGGAAGGGGAACGGGTTCAGTTGCAAACTCATCTCCTTCTAATCCTTCTAATAATCACTGCAAAGGTGGTGTCGGTGTCGGTCGCAACAACAACAACAACAGCAACAGCAGAGTCGGCAACATTTTCAGCCTCACTAGCAGCAGCAACAATAACAACAACAATAACAGCAGCAGCAATCTGACGGCCTCATCCGCAGGGTCTGCTGCAACAGTGCCCCAGCATCGATCCATGCTTGCACGGCGGATGGGTTTCAGATCCAACAACAATACCAATCCTAGCCCAAAGAAAAAGGATATCCTGCCCCATGTTCAGGAAAATGGAAATACGGTAGGATTATGCTGCTTATGTGTTTTTTAGCCTTGAACTCTAAATGTTGTTTAACAAATGTACATTGTACATTACCATTTCAATCATGGATTGTGAAAACTACTTCCCCACCCCCTTTGCTTCGCTTTTTAGTGAGCGAAAATATTGAAAAATTTTTTCCAGTTTCCACGGGAAACAGTTTTCAAGAAATCCGTATGTATTTTTCTTCAAGTTATGGCTTTGAAATGAAACGGAATCTGTGCATTGCTATTATCCTGAATATGTGAATTATTGCATGAGTTGATCAAAGTGCATAATGGTGTTGTAAGTGTCCTTCTCGTGCAGACTTCATGCTCTGCTTCTTCTGTTGCTGGAATAATAAAGATTTGTTCCCTTCGCTCTGTTAATATAATTTTCTTCACTTACGTTCTGGAAAATCATTTCCTTTGTTAACGATTTCTTGATATAAACACTGAATTTATTTCGAAGGAAATGTAAAAAAGAAGGAAATGCCTTCCTGCGGCACACATTAAAACTAATACAATCTGTGTTAAAAATATCCTTGCATACAGATTTATGCATAATATGTAATAATGTACAGTGCACATATGCATAAACGTCAAGAATGTATTATGGAAAAGAAAAACAATTTTCCGTATTTTGTGACAGTTTCTGATTCTCTGGGATAATAGTCACTTTAAGTGCAACTCCTTATCCGAGAAATTATGTATGTCAGAAAATGTTTTGTATTTAATTTCTATAATAAATGTGATAAGTAGAATACTTTTTTCTGCCCTAAAAGTTGAACTTTTTATACATGTGAGTTTAATAATTGAGAACATTTTAATTATTGCAGTCTCTCCTTAAAATTCTATACAGCTTCAAGCACTTTTTATTTCTTTCATCCCTTTAATATTTGTGAGACTTACAAAAAAACATTAATCTTAAATTTATTCAAAGATTTTTCAAAATGTTCTCAAAGCCATAAAATATTGAACGAAGGAACAAATTGCTTTGCACAAAGTTTTATTAGAAATTTCATCAAGTGCTGCCAAAACTTTTCCTTTATCGGTATATACGAAATCTCATCCTTAGCCTCATCGAATAATTTGATATTCGATTTGTACAGATTCAGCAGACTTCTTTAGTTTTTTATTTACAACTCTCCAGTTGCAAGCACTTAGAAAAGTGGCGTGCACTTGTGCAGTAAATGCGATTTCGACTATTTGCAAAATTGATGTAGGTTTGTTATGTTTTGCATTCCAGAAAACACGAAAACTCTCATATAATGCATGACAGACAACCATACCATATTCTAATGGACTGTAATTATAATTATTATATATATATTTTTCATTTTGTACAGCACCCGTTCGCATTAACAAAAGTTGCCTGTTTCTAGGAAACTTTGATAGCGTTTCTAGTGAATTCGGTGCCAGGCTGTAACCATCCTGTACACGATATCCTGGCAACTATCCGTGTTCTGTGAAAGTTGAATTCTCAAATCGAGGTCTCTGAACTTTGTGCATTCTTTTCAAAAACTCTGAACTGAAAGGATTTTCAAATTGTGCATGAAAACGTTCTTCCGACGTTTAATAGCTGCCAACTGAGATGCATTTGGCGCTATAAGACGGATGCTCGCGGCACTAGTATTTTCGCGCTCTTTGTGATAGAAATGAGGACACACGATAAGCCACTATTTAATGAGATAATGTCGCTTCCTCGATAAGTCGTTTGCGGATAGAAGAAGAAATGGGAGAAGGCTATTCAAGTCTTCGGGCGATATGGTTAGTGCAGCATTTCTTTAAAAAAAAAAGTATTCAAGAATAAACAGTGGAAAAATGCTTCTGTTCAGAACTTGCTTGATCTAAATGTATTGTCAGCAATTTTCACTTTTCCACGCGATTTTCTTTGTAGGGATGTGCACAGACCCGAGACGAGTGTACAATGGAAATTTTTCCTTGTCGAGAGAGACTTTATTCTTAAAGTACATGACACCTTTACCAGTACATATGGGCAAGATTTCTTCATGTCAGCTTATTATGAAAATGCTTAGTCCTGTGCTATTAACACTACTCTTCCTTAACATCCTGTTGTTAACGCATCAAAAGCATGGAGTCTGCAGAATTTTCTATTGTCCCCACTCGAACAGATCTTTCGGCAAGACATTGACTCGTACCACCTTTTAAGGATTAATGAACCCTGAAGGCTTTGTTCGTTTACAGGAGTCCTTCCTGATATTAACAATTCATCAACTACGGGGATATGTAATTGGAGTATGTGTTAATTAACGTAGAGCTGTAACATATTCACTGCACTAATTCTGCTGGTATGACGTCAGTCCACTTGTCTATTCCTCTTCATCTTCGTCTAATATAGTCACATGATTTATTAAACGAAATTTTAGTGTAAAAATGTGTGCCCAAAACATTTGATATGCTCGAATGGGCTTTTTGTGGAAGTATCTTCATCTGAATTTTTCAAGACGAATTGGAAACCAAATCCTAGTAGATGTATTAATAATCTGAGATCTGCCCCCACGAAAATTGTACATCTGTCTTAAATTTTAAGTGGTATTGATTACATCCCAAACCACAACGGTAGACCAATTTTCAGCTTACTGAAATATGCATATAGGATAACCTGAAAGGCCAATTGGGATCTTAATGCTCATCTATTTGGCACATTATATTACGTGCCTACTAAACCAGAGGACTTAAGCCACAGACCAATGTGGATGAATTGGATATAAACTTTCACCATAACATAATAAAATCATTCCTTGGAAAGCGCAAATTCTAATTCGGGAATTACCCAAAACTTCGGTGCTGGGTAATTTCAAGGGACGACTATATTCAAACTTTCTTTTACAATTTAGCGATAAAGCGCAAATACTTTAGTAATTATTACCACCTCCACTTCACCCCCTGGAAGAGAGCTGAAATAACCACGTCCACATAATGGAACCCATATATTATTTAATAAAGCCACTCGTGGGATGTCTTCATTGCAAACTGAAATCTTTATAGCTGCAGGAAAGAAAAACAAAAATTAAATCTGATGCTTATTATGACAGTGCTATAAAATGCGTATAAAATTTTTCAGGATTCAAGTGGCAATAAGAAATTGTTGAGAGTCACATAACAATGGAGAGGACGCAAGGGGGTAATATACTGTGGATTCATTAAACGGAGTTCGTTCATCTACTATAATATTATTTAAAATCCTTCCATCCGATGGTATTCCATGAATTCTGTTTAAAAGAGTAAATTAAGGTGATTCCGTGAGAGAAGCAGGAAAACTGCTGCAATTTCGGTAAATGAATTAATGCATTTCATAAAACTTTTTGAGCATTCGGATGGACTTTATGATGTAATGAATGATTAAGGACCCAGAATTTTTCAAAGGTATCGTCTCACAAATGAAGGACAACATTAAAAGGATGTCAGCTGCTGCTGCAAATGATTATTGCCTCAAGCGAATGCGGACACGAAATTAATCCCTCAGAGCAATGAGAAAGCAATCATATTCGGTTCTGATTGCTCCACTGGAAATTTACATTTTTCGTTCTCATCAAGGGTGGGTTGTTCCAGAGATCCAGTGCCATCTGCTAGACAAAAATTGTTGGACTTTATTTAGTTCATATTGTAGATTATTGTTATTAGGAAGACGCACGACTTAAACTTAAACAGTGCTAAAATTAGGCTTATTCCACTTTTCCGTTAAAGCGTTTAATAATGAAAATGTTTGAACACGGAATGATAAATTACAAAAAGGAATTTCTTAATTACAGTCAACAATGCGGAAGCCAACCCTTAAATAGAAGTCATTCTTGCCACTAGATCGCAGAGCGTGATAATACACCTTAAACAAAATGCTGTAATTAAATTAAAATTTTATAGCAAACCTTAAAATAAATAAATTTACCGAAGATTTTTTCCCGTTTAGCTTCTTTTTCCCAAATGAACTTCCGAGTTTCGAGTTGTTTTTTATCATTTGCCGAAGTCAACAAATGAAAGTCAGAAGTAATTAATGAGCTTTTAGAGGCAAAGCAGTTTTACGTAATTGTTTTTTTTTTATTTTAATAAGGGGCTCCTCAACATTTATATGCTTTGCATTGATTGATTGCACGTGGCTATTTTTGCTTTAAATCCAACTTTTATGTGATTTTATTTAATTATATTGAAAAAAAAAATCAATTTTACAAATACAGTCAAAATTCATGTAACGCGACCATGATTTTCGTTTTCTTCATGTTAAGATTTTCGCGCTTTTTGCATTTATTTCACTTTTATACATGAGTAAATACTTCTATATATTATTACGCCAATCAGGCTTGACGATAGGGCAATAACATCAATCAGTAACCGAAGCTGAACGGCTCTTAGCACTGAGGAAACTGCCGAAAATTGCAGACGACACACTTTCAATAACACGCAACAGAATCGCATGGTCCAAACCTTGTGGTGCCACCTGAGTGCTGCAAATAGAAATGATCGAAGCAGTTAATATGGGGCCCACATCGGCTCTACATGTCGCTAATGCAAATATACAATACTTTTTTGCTAAACATTTTGAGAAACCGTAAATGTACCTACTTTAAAAAGCTATCAATCAAAGTTTTCAAGTTTCCAATATTTTATCATTGTATCAAGTCAAAAAAGTTCGTGAGTTTTTTTTTTTAATTTGGAAAAACCTATACACTTTGCAAATATTGTGTTTGACAATTCTGGCAATTTTTTCTAACATAGGGAAATATTAGGCATCAAAAGTTAAAAATTCATTGCATCAAAATTGGCCCAGATTTTATTAAATTCCAACTTCTCAATTCAATTTATGTTCCAGTATTTTGCACTACAAAGGAATTCTGTAGAGGATCTCCAGAAGGATAATCGATGCCGGGATGAACCGTTTTCAAAACTTTTCCACTCAATTAAATTCTATGCCGGAAAAATTCATTTTAAAACATAAAATATGCGGGCATGAAAAGTTTACCTCTTCTCTTTTTAAATTAAAAATGAAAAAGGAATGCTTGACGAACGATCGTTTTATAGGTAGAAGATACATAAAACAATTTCATTTTATTCATGTTTAGTTTTTGTTTTTGTTTTTTTTAATTAAATTTAGGTATTTCTATACAATATTTTGGTGAAAAGTTCATAACATCGACAAAATCAGATAGATACCTACTCTGTGGATTTTCTGGAAATTAATTATTTCCACAGTTAGTAAAAATTAAAACCGCATATTTTCGGAATTTTGTGCGCTCATATGGAAAGCATATCGCGTTGTCATTACGAAGCTGTGAAACTACCGAAATACGGTGAAAAAAGAGCATATATTTTTGCCAAAAAAGTTTAATATTCCCCTAAAAAACGTGTGCGTGAGAAGAATACGAACAGCTTGACCTGGTTTTTTTTTTTATTTCCTATTATTTTTTTGGTAAATATTCCACATAGTATTGATTTTCATAAAAATAGCGTTTTGATTCTCAGAAAAATATGAAAATTACATTGTTAGAAAAACGGTTCGAATTTTTATGTGATTTGAATCATCTAAATAATAAATTTATTTAAATATATGATCAAAGTCAATTCTAATTTCGTTTCTTTTTTTTTCTTTCTAGGTAAGGAAAACATCTAGTTTTAATAATTTAACGTGTGAGTAAACCGACATCATCTAATGAACTACACTTGCAAGATTTATTCTGAATTAGATTTATAAATGAAACCAGGTAATAACAATTTCATACAATTCCCTTATTTAAATTTTCATTGTTTCTTCTTTGACGTGAAATCTTTTTTTCTTTCTTTGAAAATTATTCAAACAACAGCTATCAATTCAATAAATAATCTCGGCTTAAATCTGTTTGGAAAATCTTTCCAAAGGAAGTGTTGACTTCAAAATTGCCAGCCTTTTATGCCCTTATAATTAAATTATAATTAAATTATGTTTTTGTAAGCCATAACGGTCTCGTTTATGATTGCAGTGCCAATATAAAATTTATAAAGCTCTATTTATATTTTTTATTGTTATAAGATAGCTTCAACTATATTTTGAAGTTTTTCTAGATATTATTTTTCGTAAGGAAAATATGAAAAATGTTTTTATTTTACAACGTAGAGTAAAGTACTGTAACTAGAAAACTTCTACAAATCGATTGATATATAGTATATTTATGAATTGCGACGCTGGGACGCGGGTTGCATTAATCTCACCTGGAAACAGGAAAATATGCTTCGAGTATGTATGTACTCGTAAGAACTGCAACAATAAAAGGCAAAGTCATCAACCACGGAAAAGTGAATTTATTACAATTCTGTTCTGTTTATGCATCAACGTTTTCTTTTTTTACTCCCAGAAATAGAAGCGCGTGGGAGTGAAGGATTCTCCATAACTCGACTCTTGTTTGTCCTATTCTAAAGCAATTAAATCCACAAATCACTTCCATTCATTCTCTTCCGGTGCAATAAAGAAATGCACATACAGTGGATGATGGCACAATTGTTCCTGCTCCCAAATGCAATTGCAACCGCATCACTGCACGGTTGACCCATTACGTAAACATCACAAGTGCATGGAGCGGCGTCCGTCGGTGGAGGATGGCGTGCACCCCGGGAGCAGATGGTTAACTGGTGCCACGTCGTGATTCGTCATCCATCAAACACAGTTCCATAACAAATATTGCATCCATCAGTCCCTAGCCGCATTGAAGACGACGGTGCCGTGGATGAAGTGCTCCAACCATTGTAATCCCCAGGGACAGGATTTTGTATAGGTGAGAGGCGTTCCTTGATAATCCGAATACCTACCGAATTATATGACAGATTCGATGGATACCTCAGATGCGCCAGTGCCTTCCGTGAACCGCTCTCATCCTGATTTATAGCCCTACATTCAACCCCTTCGGGTAGTTGCGAAAAAATAGCTTCATTGAAAGTGTACATTGACAAAGTGATTTATTGCCCAAGTTTCCGTTTTCAGTGGACTAAGTTTGTTGATTCATTTTGGAGAATATGAGAGCTCTTTGAGATTTCCGTTTTTAAACTTGAATTAGGATCAACCCCTCAAACAAGCCTCACCGGATGTTAGAATGTTACAGAAGTTTCTCTTCTTATTGTTGACATACACATATAGTTATGTTCCATGTGTTAACTTTTAGTTGAACACTATAAATTTGAATTGTTGTTTTTTATGTTGTTAATGTTAACCCTTTAGATACAAAAATATGATCTTTAATATCTCCTATTTCATAATAAAGGTATGTTAAAAAGATAAACGTTTATCAATCCTAAAATATAAAACTATGAATGTACATTGTACAATATGTGTACATAGATATTAGGTATATGTGTACATACTAAATTGAAAGGCGGAGAATCCTTTTTTCCATCATAAACCTCTAGCTCGGTGTGATCTGTGATCTCATGAGCTACCTAAACGAATGAATGTTTCTCCTTCACAGGTTCTGCGTTAATAAAAAGGAACTGAAATGCAATTCCTTATATTTCAGGACAAAACTCAACTAAGGGAGTCCACTTAATTGCATTAAAATCAAAAAGAATGTCCAAAAGTAAAGAAATCAATTTGATAAAAAAAAACTTCCATTTGTTTAATTCCTTTGGCCAGCAGAATCCCAACTGAAACAGGAATTTGTTGACTTCTTCGCAAATTGGAGTGTCCTTCGCCACAAGGCTTTTGCTGCTGATGCTGCTGCTGTTTGAAAATCCATGCTAGAAAGCTTTTAATTTCCTTTATTGTGGCAACATTCACTGAAAGGATAAAGGATTTGATTCGAGCACTACTCCGCTCCTTACGCCATGATAGCTTCAGGTTTCATTGTGTGCTTGACAATGAATAACCAGTTATCTGTAAATGCCTACCCAGCTGCTTTTGATTAGTTTTTTTTTGATATCGTGTATCAAAATTGTTAATTTAAAAAAAAATGCTTATGTTGAGAGATGTTTCAGACAAATTGCAGAAACCCAACAGGAAGGAAGACGGACCTTTCTAACTCATTTATATTGTTACCTTTGTGATCCTGCGAAGAAATCGAAAAAATTGCTTCAGTAAACTTTATCGCAATTGTCGACAGAATGACGTGACACGTCACCTGGATTTGAGGAAGGTTAGCCAAGTCGATAATCCCGTAACTTATCCTTGTTTAATCCACTGTGGCTAGTGACTCAGACGCGATGCATATTTGCTTCCTCCCCGACTTGTGACTCATCGACGCTTGTGAAATGTTAAATTGGATCACTTCGGGTCTGCAGCTTTGGCAAAATTCTGCCCGACTGGAGTCTGCGGCGTTCCTTGGCATTTGCCGAGGTTCGCAATGCAAGAGTTCATTCTCTCGCTCCATCGCACTTGAATCAAGGATCCCTTTTGATTCGAGTGGATTTGTATGAATTCGAGGAGGTGATTCGTGTGTGCCAGTCAAGTCACGATTTCTGTTCTCCTGTAAAAGTTATCATTTTCAAACATAAAACGGAAAAAAAGTGAATTGTCACTTAACCCCAAATGGTTTTGTTGTTCTTACAGTTTATAAATCGTTCAGTTTTGTTATCTTGTAGTCGCACACCGAGCGACTGAATAGAGCAACGCAAAGAGAAACCATGTCAGACGAATCTATTGTTATTTGTTAAATGTTATTTTGTAAATAAACCCGGATGTGAAAAATAATGTGAAAGAGGCGCTTCAATTATTTTTTTGTATTGAAGCCGATTGGAGTTATCGTTATAAGGGCGGCAAATGGTGATCGCAACTTTTAAATTTCTAATCCGAGGTTGATCCACATTGATGATGACTTTTAAAACAACACCTCGTTTTTCTGATGTTTGAAATAATTGACTAGATTCAGCACAAAATTGAATAAGTAGACTTAAAAAGAGGTCGTGATTCCGATTAACAATCAAAGGCAATAATACAATGTTAAATTAAGTTGTCGTTATAAACAGTTATTTCATAGTACATGCATGTAAAAGACGTATTGTTATCATCAATTGGTAACAGTGATTATTATCATTATCAGGGTGCATCATTTTCAAACCTTTAACAAAACAGCTGTACTTAATTCGATTAGTTATATTTTGCAGTATTATAATTAATTATCCAACTAATATTAGAATTTGACGAAATTGCTATCATCAGCAAATTAAGTTCCATTACTTTATTATAGTCATTTAAGAAATTTGTTGATGTCATCAATTTCGATTGTTCAACCATGAATATGGTTTTCCACGCCAACCATTCACTCAATAAATTTATAATCCATTTAAGATTAATTGCTTCAATTACTGCCCAGCTGAAAATAAACATGCAGCACAATAATTAAATTTTGTGTTTCAGGTTTTCCTGTGGGGCATTAAAAAACTGCTCGCATTACTTCAACACAACATTGTGATGATTTAATTAAAAACCCAGAAAGAGCCTATTAATTTTCAATTTCCCCAAATTCCAACGTGGAAAATCACATGTTATATTTCTTTCACGTTGTAGGTATAGTATTCATTACTCATGGGTTGTAATTAATTTCAATAAGTAAGTTTAGTATGTATTTCGTTATCATCAGTCTAATTGATTTGATTGCTCGACAACTGAAATTTTCGATGAGTCTTACGTGTAAAACATAAAGCTAGAAAAATCGAAGAAGCGTTTAATATGATAAAGCAAAAATGTCCGTTATTTTATACAAATTATATTATAAAATTGCGCATATTGTATTAAAATTTAACTATTCTTATTTTTGTTTGAAAAGAATTTAAGAACTTTCTTGAAACCAAAAAAATGTGGTTATGCACCACCACCACAACTTATTCTAGTTCTTCTACACGTTAAAGTGACCTTATTTAAAATTTCTAATATCACAATTACTCACAACAAAAACATCTCTCCAAAAGTCCAAAGCGGGGCTCACAAAAAACCAAAAATGTTCTCGAAACTCCACTGCAATTTACCTGTCCGTCACGAGCATAGAAAGCAAATGCGATGACTTAATTGGCTGTGAATTCTCCACCCATCGAGCCTGAACGTTAAAAAAAAACAGTAACGTAACCAATTTTTGTTACCTGTCGACGAGGGGAATTCAAAGAAGAGCACAATTTGAGAACGTACCAGTTCCACGGTGTGTCATGACTCTAAGCGTTTGTTTTGATTAATCCAAGCGCGCCGACGCACTTGACTCAATTCCTTAGAACGGGCGCTCATTTCACGGGCGCGTGCATTGCGCTGTGAAAGTCTGGAAAATTACATGACTTGAATACCCTGTGATGGTTTGCCGCAGGTATTCGCGGTATGCCCGATGAGCCTACAGGTGAGATAAAAATTACCTGTTTGATCTTGCATGTGGTTGTTGTTGCATCTCTTTTTTGTTGTACGTATTCATTTATTTATTTAAGTTTTCTCTTTTGCTTTTTGTTGAATTCAATGGCGGTAACTGTTCGCGCACTGGTCGTATAATAGAACAGTTGGTTGTAAACGTCTTCGCCAGTTGACGGTTGAGCGGGCAGGATTCCTTGCACCGTTTGTACCTGAAGTTTTTCGAACAGAACCTCACCATGGATTAGAAACGAAATTACAGACGACACCAAAGTCCCCATCGCGACACTGCACAAGTGAGTTGTGGATGCAGACAGAAACATGCTACTTAACTTTGTTACTTACCTTCGGAATTACTACAATTTCCCCCGGTGCGCGATTTATTGGGCATTCAAACGAACGTCTTTGAAGAGTTTGACGGTGTCCCCCTCCGCACTGCGGTCACATCCATTATCGTGGAAATAATGCGAAATGATAGCACGCTGCTAGTAACCATTTACTCTGCAATTTACCTGTTGACGGCGGGTGCGGAGTTATGTCCATGTTCATCCCCCCTTTCCCCACATTTCACTCCTCTTCTTAATATTCCGGAAAAAATATATCGTGTTATAACGTTTTCATACCTATTGTATGTAAATTTCTTAACGGTGTATGTAGCGTCTTGGCGTAGTTTCTTGTCGCAAGATTTTCATGCTGCCCCCAGGGAAAATTTTTGCATAAGAACAACAGAGTTGACTACATTTTCAGTTTTCATCCTTCCAAATGAATTTTGTTGCTCAGTGTTTCTTTTTGTTTTTACATTTTACGGTTGCTTGCTCCCTAGTTAGCTTGTGTCTTGTAAAGAAGCCGAAAAACGTCTTGACTTTTCTTTACGTTTTGTTGATCTCTTCTCACCGGTCCACTTGCCATTCTCGGTTCTTGAATTTCTTCTTTTGTTTTTGTTATACGACAAGCAAAGAAACCGTTCCGTCATCTCCATCCACTCCCCACACCTTTCTTTAACACTATCATCGGCATCTTATTTAAAAACACACGTATATTTTCTATCTCATCTGTCGGATGCCATTCACAGTTTCCTTCAATGTTGAAAGCTTTCCTTTTACCCTTTGTTTTGATTCTACATCCGCCGCTGCGAATTAACTACAATCAACTGTCTCTAATACTCTTGCTTAATTAAACCTTCACTCATCTATTGAATATACCCCTTCCAAATCCTCTTCTCAGGTGAAAACAATTGCGCAAACTTCACTTTATCTAAATGAAAACAAAAAACAAGACAAATTTGCGGAGAAAGTGTCTAAATCTAAAATGCATGTTCATTGTTCGCATGTAATTTTCCTTCTCGTACGCGCTGCGATCTTGTTCCCGATGCTGACATACAATTCCGCTTGGGGTCTTCCACTGCCCGCTGAAGGTCAGCACTTGCATTGGACCCTATCAACATTCATAAATTTCGATCTCAACTGGAAACCAATAAAGTTTTGTTGAACTTCAGCAATGTGGCCAGTATTCGATTAATAAATATTTTAATATCACCTTGACACGTCCAAGAAATTCACATGAAAATAATTGAATGCAATCAAAGCGTTAATGATAGTCTTCAATATAACCAATCGACATTTGTCGAACTCCGCCAGATACTCGCCACTGAATCTTTTAAAACGCATATACAACTCAACTTGTTCGTGTCCTTTTTCGCAAGTATTTACGACATTGTTTACATTTTTTGTTGGAAATTTATCGGTATTATGGGAGTGAATTGTGCTCAAGGTCTCCTCGCTTGAGCAAGGCTCGCGTCCGAGTATCAAAAACCACTAGTGGCGAATGGTGGAAGCCCGTGCGAATCACGATTCATGCAAATTACTAGTTTAGTGCAAAATAAGTAGTAATTAAGTTATTGATGAAAATTTTGTGCACCATAAGCAAGACAACCTGCGTTAACGAGTTATTCGAAGTGTTTGCCATCAATTGAACCCGATTACGTTGAGAAGATCAAATATCAGGGTTTGAACCCAGTGAAAGATTATTCCGTCCAGATTTTTGTAAAATCAATTTGCTTCTGTTTAACAAAAACCTATAGAAGATTCTTTTTAAAAAATGAATTTGGATAATTTTAATTTTATTTAATGCTTAAGCCGGAGGTACACGATACGGAAAACGTCATATTTATAAGGAAATATCTTTGTGGATGTCACTTTTGTGACATCGAGTCACACGATAAGCAAAAATGAGTTTGCAACCTGTATTTTGCAATTCACAGATTACCGCGACGCCCGGATATGACGTTTTCCGTATTGTGTACCTCCGGCTTTATTTCTACTTCCATTTGAGGGAGATTTCGCAGAAAAATCTACCTAAAATTATAGTCTCCTTCATGGCGGAAATTTAGGCAAATTTTTACATAGTTTCTCCGATCATAACTCCTGAACCCCAAAAATGACCTCCGTTCGAATGTTTACATTTATATACCAACCTATATAACGCATTTTTTGTTCAGAATTATTTTCAACTGATCGGGATGATCTTTAAATATGTTATTAAGAACAAACAAAAAATAAGGTTAAGTCGGACGAAGGGTTTCAAAGTCCTAATATTGCACCCAACTTGCAGATCCGATTTGCAGGATCCCTGCAGATTTGCAAGGACTAGTACCTCTCCCAACTAGCATATACATATTCCCTTGCCAACCCTGCAAATCGAACCCCGAATTGGCTGTAAAATTGGGACGTCAGTTGTCGCCTTTACAGTCGGGGTTAAGTTCGAAAGTAGAGGTGATTTTATCAGCGATGTAAGATTGTGATTGTTTGATAGTATTAATTGATAGTATCTACTAATAAAATGATGCTTATGTATAATACGAAAGAGGATAATTTCTGAGCTATAAGCCACCTTACGATGAATTATCCTTTGAACTCTCTAATTAACAAATAAATTGAGAAATCTACATCAGTCTGTGGCTTGCCAAAGGAATTTTTTTTAGTTCTAATCAGCACAAGTTTTTGATATGTTCAGGAAAGGTTGAAGATTTATGGCGAAACATTTGGTATCAACATTAATGAGGTGTTCCCATTAAAGTAGATAATTATTTTGAAATGTTTGGACTTTTTATCACTAGTTCTCGCTAACTCGTTACGATTTAATTGCCTCTTGAACTAGCTGAAGAAAATCTCTTTCAGGTAAATGTTTGAATTTCATTCAGAACAACGGTCGTTATCAAGTGGAATATTTTCTATTGATAAAACTACAATAGTTAAAAAAACAAGCATTTAAAGTCGAAAACCAGAAATTTTCCAAATGTAAACTTATACGCATATTACATCCCAAATCAATTCACGGAACTACGTTAATGAATTGTGTTCAATAACTGCGAAATTCATTAGGAAACTCCAATTTCAATATTACTTTCAACGGATTGGGAAATACTTTCCAGTGAACCCATTGTTGTAGAACTCCGCAGCCGAATGGAATTTTATCTAATGTTGTAATCAATTTCTCGTGTTCTCTGACTAAGATAAGTAAACATTTGGCTTCTGACTAATTGAATTATCTTAAAGTTCGTTGCTAACGATATTTGAATGCGTTGAATGAATTCGCATAAATGGAAATTGTTATAATTCCAACGTAAAATTATTTTGGAAAGTTTTGATTTTAACGCAAATTACACAAACTTAACTAAAGTGCACTTTTAGTTTAGTTTATTATATTAGAATTACAGAAACGTGTCTGAAGTTTTTAGTTACATCGTTGAATAACTTGAAATGAAGTTATAGTGTGTATGTTTTGCATAAATTTTACTAATTAAGTAATATATCAATTCTGATTTAGTTATTTTCAAATAGGAGAAACGGATTTGCCGTTAGTGTAAATAAATAATTTATTTTTACAACAACTAGTTTTGTGAATTATGTCGTAATTTACGCTTTCCAAATTTCAAGCACACATTAAAGTATTTATATTTCAATTTAACTCAAGGACAAGTGCGAAAATAAATTAGAGCAAACAAAGAGATCCTCGTATTTGCCATTCCTATTTGCAGCAAGTTTATTAAATTGCTGCAGAATCCAACACAGAAAATAAATTGTAATTTGTCCTTTTCGGAGGATGAGGTGAAATCCGTCCAATAATTCCCTTCCAACCGGAGACAGTAGACAGACAGTCCTTCTGCACGGTTCCTTCGAATTGAATGAGATCCGCTTTAACTCATCTCATTTGGAAGAGGAATCCCCAAAGAGATTTCCGGGAATAAGGTTGAGACACGTCCTGTTTCATTAGGCGGCATCAACGATTTATAGGGCACCCATAGAAAAACCTCTCGTTTCACAATGCCACAAACAAACGTCGTCCTGGAGCTGATGGAAAACACAAAATGTCACCAAAATTTTTTATTTTATATATAGGCAGCGACTGTTATTATATGATTCTAGTCTCTCTTAGAATATATTTTATAGTAATATGCAAACAAGAAAAATTCACAAGGCGTGAAAATATGCATGAAAATGGTTTTAAGTTGATCTGCTGAGAAGACACTGTAAAAAAGGATAGTAGGGCAGAATGACACAAGGTTTTTATGGACGCCATAATCCCGGTTGGGATATCCGTCTGAAAGTGAATTATAACAGGTGGCGAGGCACGATTAGAGGAAAAAGTGACTAAGTAACGATGTGGATTTTGTGGCAGTCTACATATGTCACAGTTAAATTCGTGGAGAATGAAATATTCCTGTCGTTTACATATTTTCTAAATTTTTCGAGTCATGTTCTCACAACACGATTGCGATGATGGACCGACCTCTTGAATAATTACGTCCCAACCGTAGAGTTTATTATCTCTGCTTTCAACAGAGTTCATGAAAAACTTTCAATTTAATGGAAAATGTTTCAAAACTAGAGACAATAATCCAATTTTCGAAAATATTTCATTTATGATGGGAAAAAATATATTAAATGAGAAATAAAAGTGAATGTAATTTTTAGTAACTATATTTTCCAATTTGAATTCAGCGCATTTAATTATATCAAGTGTTTGACGTAGTTCACAATTGTGTGCTGCGAAGCCGCAAATAGGTTTCCAATTCGTCGGGGTTGCATTTCAGTTGTCGTCCCCCTGCAAACCGATTGGATATTGAGGGAAGCGTGTATTCCCACAAATTACGAAAATATCTCGAAATATCCACACTGGAATGAATGCGGTGATCAGTCAAATGCCTGACGTACTCGAATAATTAAGGCCCCGGGTCTAATGAGGGCTATCGATCGCCGCAATTAATCACAGGTGGATGGACACATTATGTTGTGTAGCGACGAAACTAGCCGACTACACACTGTAATGAGTAACAGTGATACGGATCCCTTCAGTCTTCGCAAAGATAGTCTTAATATGCGACAAAAATTCAGACTCCGTAATAAGAAAAATGTCTTTGTAAATGGACCCGGGGCTCTTGGGTTATATGAAAGCGTAAATACTTTGTTTATTTATTATATTAAGCCACGATAATTAAATTCTTGTGCACGAATGAAGGAATCGATCGGATGACAGAGAAATTTTTCTGATTCCTTGTAATAAATGAACTCACATCTATTTATTTTATTGGATAAATTTCACAAGAAAATCTCAGGTTTCTGCATTTTGTGATTTTTATGTATTTTTTCTTCCACCGAAAGCTTCGAATAATATTTATTTTTATTTGAATTGATACTTTTTGGACCAAAATATTCCTAAATGTATTCTACAAAACAGAGATTTCCTAATTTACAATAAAACCAAAATGTATAATACTTGGCAAATAGAGTTTTAGGACATTTGGATTATTACCATTCAACACTTGTTAGTTTTTCACGTTGTAAATCAAAGATTAAAGGAAAATAGCTGATCTACCTGATTTGGTGTGTCATTGATTGATTGTGTTACATAATAAATAATATACGATTTACAAACAACAATAATAATCATCATGAAGATACTGTCTTTTGCAGTGGTGATCTATCGGTGTCCTTGCCACAATGTAATCTCTCTTCTGTTCACAAAATGTCGTCTTTGATTCCGCATTTAAATCAAATCCCATTACGTTGAAGACCACTTGGGAAAGGAACCTGGAACATCCATTTATCATTTGCTGGCAATTATTCATGCAGTTCTGCCTTCGCAGTTTCCTTTAACACCACAAACTTTTAATTCACCTTTCGTCCGCGAATCGCCAAATGATTGAGGAGACCAGTTCGCACTGCAATCAGTTTCACGCCAGGATCCGGCACGAATTTGTGCTACTTACAAGTCCTTTACCTTTTACACACTTTGCATTACTTTGTTTCCCTGTAATTTACCTGGATTTATACTCACTGTCCGGAATCGTGCGACCCCTTTCTCCATGGAATGTGCAAAAACCCTTTAGATAACAAATGCTAATGAAATAATTCCGCAATAATGAAGTTTTGCTCATGATAACGCCCCACACCTTGGTGGCGAGTGATCAGCGATGTTTTCCTCTTGTTGCCGTCCAGTTCATTGTATGGCCATCTGAAAGTAAATAAACTGGCAAACGAAAGCGCACATTGACCAATCTGTGATTCATCACAAATTAGAATCTCTGGTTTGCCCAGCACCATTGCCGGAATGGAATTATTTTCGGGATGGGTTCCCTGCACAAGTCGGGAATTCTGCAAACTAGATTTAAAAATGTCCTTTAATCTGATTGCAGTGAAAATTGAAGGCAGGATGTTCAACACCGGCCACCATCATCCGAACGTGTAGTGAGCGGTAATCCCAAATCGATACGACTAGAAATTGAATTTCCTCTCCTCCTCCCGGAACTATTTTCTGTTCTTGTCAGAGGTGCTGATAGGTTACCACTGTTCATGGTCCCAAGCAAGGACTGCTGGGAATTCACCCCATCCCCCTGCACAATACCATTTTCCATTCCATCATTTCTGCCGATGTAAAATTCCGAATTCAATTCATTCGTCAATCAAGCCAAAGCCCAAAGAACCGAACAGAATAAACTCCCACAACTCACACGGGGTGCAAAACATGGTGCTTGTGCCTCTTGAGTTATCCTCTCAATTATCGTTTCCAAGTGGCACTCCAGCATTTTTATGCCATTTCACTTATTATTTCCTTTTTTCCATTTTCCTCTGGTTAATTCGAAAAAGGAATTGGTAAACGTTTTTGATTTGATATTACCAATTTACTTCGACGAATGCTGATGGCTAACTCCAGGGCTGAAGTGCTCAGGCCACAAGATTTATTGTTGGTTTTTTTAGTTGTTTTATACTTGAGTTCGATTATACCTGTTCCCATTAAAGTCAATAAAGAAAAGTTCAAATGCTTTTATGAATTACAACAATATTCTTGAGAAATTATCCAGAATTTTATTTTTACTTGTTAAAGTGATTATTTTTGAATTACGATAGATACAATTTTTTCTACGTTTTTATAAAAAACTAATATTCAATATAATACGCAATTCAATTTAAAACAAAACAAAATCGTAACCTTGTCTTAATCTGTAAGTGTACAAAAATAAAAAATTACCTTTTCCTCCCCCTATCAAAATATTTGTCTACATGTTACGACAATTTACCATTTTGATAAAAGATAGCGAAAAATTTAGCTCATCTTTTCCTGTTTACCAAAAAAACCTATTCAAAAGAATCTTTGAAGCCACATCACCTTTTATCTATTAACGTTGCCGCAAATACTTTTATAGCTTCTCATCGCGCATACTTAAAATTCCCAAGGTGCAGAGTTGAAGTTTACGCGAACGTGAACAAAATTCGTTATTATTCGTCTTCAGGTGGATGACTCTTGAGTTCGTTGGCGAGAACGTAAATGATTCGCGAAGATAGGAAACCTGTAGAGTGTAGACTGTGTTATTTGTATCCTACTCGAATGTGTTCGTCTGGAATATGTGCACTGGAAGAAGTACATGTCGCTGCAAGTGTGCAACTATCGTCCTTCTGCTGTAGCGGGAGTGCCAATATGGTGGCATTGCAACATAAAATCAGCGAAATCGTCTCTGGTTGAATCCGGCAATTTACACATATTAGAACGCGCCCAAGTCACAGTGTTGTGTCACTGTTCTCCAGCCGGGGAGCGCAATTAGCTCCAGGTGGCACCTAACTGCAAGGAGTGGAGCGGCCCCGATACAAATAGAGTTGTCACTTAGCCGCAGTCGCCTATTTCTGCTGATTGAATCAGTCAAGGATCACGATTTAGGGTCGAATTGCTTTTGGCGTAATTTTCCCACTGTCGAACGGGTTTTGGGTGCCAGATGATGTGATGACGATTGAACACAGTTGTATGTGCAAATCGACTTCACAGTGCCCCTCCACCCTTTCAACATTCAAGGTTCGTCATAAACAGATAAACACAGATTGTGCTGCTCATGCGATATCCTGGTAACAGGCTGTAGGAAATGTCGTCGCAATTTGCCTTCAATTGATTCGAACCGTGGAATCTTAAAGGGGATGGGTCCGGGGCATTTTCTGCAGATTCCTTTAACGCTTGAAATGTGTTGATTAATCTCCTCCCAATGGCTGCAGTAGTCCTGGCCACTTACCGGCGAATTCTATTCCTTGAGTGACACATTAGTGATTGTGGTAATTTTTCTTGCTTTTCGTTGAGTATTTGCTTTTAGCAGACATTACGGACCCCAAATGTTCCTGGAGTCAATTTCAAACGCCAATCACTTTAAACGAAGTTTATGTAACACTGAGAAACCTAAAGACCTTAATCCTGAAATTCTATTAAGAATTTGCATTTAATTAACTCAAGTTTTCCCGAAAATGCTTTAAAAATAAATGTATGGAATGTTTATACGGAAACACATTATTTCCCCCCTGCTACTTCTTACATTATGTGTTTTGAATTTCTCAGGCTTCGTTTAGATCACGAATGGGTTGGCATTGTGTGTTTTGGTGAAATTTGCTTTTGTTAGTCAAAATTCAGGTTCACTCTTTCATTTCATTTTGTCAAAAACATGCTCCCCAGCTTTTTTTTATCTTTATATAAATGTTTTTTTTTTAACGAAATTCAGCTCCATAATAGGATGTGACTTAATAGGAACCCGCACCTACAGCATATTTTTAGACACACACACGCCCTCTGCTCACGTCATTATAAGTTATTCCTCTTCGATCTTATTAAGGTTTTTCTTTTCTTTGATTAAATCGCGGCCGCCACCCAAGTTTATAAGTTTCTGCACATCATGTACACAAAAAGTAATTAAGAAAACCGACAAAAAAGTTGCTAATGAGTATTAGCTTTACTTCCAGCTGTATTAAGTTAAATTTTTCAAACAAACATGAAGCTTAATACACCAATAAAATATTCCTTTGATATGATACAGCGACTTCTAATCGAAACAAAACTATTACACCACGCACAATAACCACATTTCCAATTTAGCAATGTTGTGAAAATTACTCATGCTTCTATAGCAACAATAGCAAAAATACATACATAATACATATGAATGCCTGAAAATTTTTGGAAAAAAAAATGTTTACACAACTGGAGTACAATTTTTGTTGAAACAAATGTCAAGTGTTCAAAAGCAGTTCGAATAGGATTCAACTGCGAAATGATAATGAGATTCCGCGATTGGAAAAGAGAAGAAAAATCGCGTGAGCAAAGTGTTATCAAGAAATTGAATAAATACTTTTAAAGTAGGAAAATGTTTTTAAAATTCTCGTTCATAATATTTTTACGGTCAAAATCATTGATGATCTCAATCCAGTAAAAGTTCCAAAAAACAGTTATCACATTTTTGACGAAAGAACAATTTAACTATTCTGAGGACCTTCCATTGCGTTTAATAATTCCTTCAATAATAATGATTCAATACGGAAATAATCTTCTGCGAGTGATTACCACAAGCATCTATTTGTTTCAACGTTCAATACACAGGATGGTTAGCATCCCTAGTTATTTCCGAACGTCAGTCAATCAGTTCAACGACAATCTCGTTTGCAACAGTCAACCTTTTTTACAATGCAATCATCTAAAAGCCAATAAATGTAGAATAAGTCAAGTGTTAGTAAAACTCTTAACAGTTGTGTCAACAAAAAATATTACCAAAGGAAAATTGAAATAAAATTTTGAAAGTTGCATACAAAGTATTTTGAATTTTTTACATTCGGTGCAATAATTTATGCTTCTAACATGTAAAATTGTAAACATTTTCTAATTGAAAATCAGTTATGCAATTGAATGTTTAATCAATTTTCTTAACATGCAGGAAATTGAAATTGAAATGTGGGAAAAAAATTTTTTGAAAAGAAAACGTTCATGCTGAAATGAATATTGCACAATGCAGTTTGCTCAGTAATAAATGTTGGTGTGTATGTTTGCATATTTCAATTTGCTGACAGACATTTTCTTTTTACAAATTTACGGTTTTTGCAATGGGGAGAAACACACAAATCCATTTGCGTGTCGGAGATTATTAAAGGATATTTTCGAAAAGAATTTTAAAATTATTTACATGCATTTTTTTATAATCCCTTAAAATGCGATAGAAATGATAAATTATTTGAACATCGAAGTCAAGTCCTTTGTTTTGTTTTTGTTTTTGTTTTATTTTTACTTCATATTCACCTTGAGTCCCACCTTTAAATGGGAGTCGGAAAGGTTTTATGTTTTGAGTTTTTTTTTTTTTTGCCTTTCTGGGTTTGGTAAAAAAATTTGTCTGAGGCGAAAAAGGGAGCAGCTCCAGAGCGCAGCATCCCTGGTTCCCGGTAAGCCAGAGCAATCGAACCGTACGGCACTGATTCCCTAATCGTTGAATTATTATTCAATCCCTCCGCGCAGATCTCTCTTCCCCCGATCAACGTAAACTCGCGCACTCTGCCGGGGCAACGAAGCAGTCAGCTCTGACTGAGTTCTCCTACCTGGCCGCCTGGGGCGCAGCGCTTTTTACAGTAACAAAACCGCTCACCTGTAATAACTCAGAGACTTAAATCAGTTGGCTGCCAAGCTCAAACCGTGTCAGACCGCTGTCGCGTTTTTTCAGTGCCTGAGCCCCTCTATTGCTCAAGTAGCGTGGCGAAGCCCCCGTGGCCAGTTGCGTTACATTTTATTAAGCATATTTCCTGGCCATAGCGCGCATTCGTACTCGTACAACACCGCGGCCATTATTAATCGCCATAACGAACGAGTTGTGTTGCGACAGTGAAAATATTTGCCCGAGTGATTTGATCAATTCCCGAGTAAATGCGTGCACAACTCCTTTGAAAGGGAAAAATGTAAACAGTGTGTGGAGGTGAGATTGTTTTGTGTACATTGGAAATAAACGTGAAGGTGTGGAAAAGTGCTAAAAGCCTCTCAAAGTCGCAAAGTGCCATAGAGTTGTTGTGCAGGCAGTGATGACCCATTCGCAATCATGAAAATGTGGCGCGATCATAATTCAAACAATGCAGCGACAACTGCAACCGCTGCGCATACCAACGTCTACCATCAGTACCCGCCCCCGCCCAGCAGCACCAACAAGTGGAATATTGCGGGTCAGCGGAGCTCGTATTCCTTGCCCCATCCAGGACATGCAGCCAGCAACAGCAGATGGCAAAAATACGATAACATTTCGGCCTCCACCCGGAATCTGGCCCATTCTCCATCCTTCCAGAGCATCCCGCAGGAGCAGTCTGTCAATCACAGGCACGCAGTAGCTGGTTCCGGCGGGGTGACCGCACGTCAGAGGCCAGCGTCCATGTACGACACACCCACTGGGTACGGGCACAATGGATTCGCGGGGTTCAAGAGCGGACCCCCCGGCCGCAGCAACGGCACCAAGCCAGCCGGACTCCGGCAGAGCCCCAGCGAATTGGTATGTTGCATACTCTTTTAGGTTAATTGCCGGGCATTCGAAATCACTAACTCGTAAAGCAACTCAATTAATTTTGTGAAACCCAGGCGAACGACGAGAGATACTACCTCTACGTACAGGTGGAACACGTTCGTCCTTTAACCCATCCGATCCAGCATCAGAATTACGGAGAAGAACAAACACAATTTAACATTAACAAATAATCTAGGAGAAAATGCGGAAAAACGTGAAAAAGCAAATGAGTGGCGTCTCGTCATCATCATAATCATTATCATCGGCAGGGTCCACCCTTCCGTGATTCAAAGACATCCCCTGACTTTACTCCTCCCTGAAGCTGTAACGGCAAGCAATCAAAAAATCCCACAGCAAATATTTGAATCACGATGATGGAATCCTGGGCACTCAGTTCGCCCCGCCACCCCGAGCTCGCATGCCTTAGGCAGTGCGTAATGGCTCGGCTGCGTCCTCTAATTCCACTGTTTGCCTTAAAATTATTATTTCGAGCGGATAATGTTCGTATTAATTGTGTTTTGCAAAATGTTTCAACTTTCAGCAGAATTTGCGCAGATTTGATCTGGTTGAGGGGAATTCTGTGGGTGGTCGATGATGCAGAATTTCGAAGTGTTTACAAGTTTTTCTTCGGAAGGAAACTTAAAATAAAGCAAACATGAATATTTGAATATAGTACTTTTAGAAAATACTTCAATTATATTAATTGTAAACTTCATCTAAAGGAGGAATTTATTGTATCCTTAGACGTAAAATAACTCTGATTCAGTTTAATTACAAACAGTAATAAATTCGGCTAATAACTTTATGAACAAAAAACTTAGTATCTAAATTTTTTCTTTCTTTAATAACGTCTCACTTTTTAATGCCCACCAAACATTCTTCCAGCCACTGCTAATTTCCAATTTGATTTCCTTGTTTTTTATTTGAGGATTCCTGAATACTTGCAAATGCATTCGCATTCGAATATAAATGGGAATTGATTAATAATATTCCAGCGCCACCTGTAACCATAAGTCGTAAATTCATAAGATTTATTATCACTGCTTTAATGGAACTCGAATCAGCCGCATCCACCATAATGACGTTATCTGCATCTGTAAAAAGCCATCGCAAATGCAATCTCCATCACCAACAGCTCAACTCTGCCAGGAAAGTTAAGCAAACTTCAGCTGGACTGCCCAATTGCACTAACGAGCGCAATGAAGTTGTCCAACTTCCGTCCGCAATTTTTTAATTAATCGCACATAAACAATGCCCGTTCACGTGGCATGCTGCTCTGATGAGGGGGAGAAGGATTTAGCGAATTTTCGCATTTATCATAAGATTATATAAAATATTCGCATCCAAAATCGATAAATTTCCACCCCGAAAGCGTGATTCCAACCGTGAACCATAAAAGTTTTTGCATCTTATTCAATGTGCAGCGTTCATTGCATTGAGGGGGAATCATTAACAATCAAATTACATTCCAATTGAATCTGATGCTTAATTGCGATATCGCATCCCACAAACTAAACAATGATTCACGGTGCACAGAAGCCCGGCTGTAGTCTGCTTTCATGATGCAACATTGAATGGGCGGGGATGAGGAGCAGCCTTGAGAAAAATCTCAGTAAATTGGAATCGTTTCAAACTTTCTTCAAGCTTTTTTCCGTAAATCAATTTTCCTCTTTGATAGCGCGTTCGAATTTAAGTTTTGCAATTCCAAAATGAAACTCACCTTGCTCCACTTTCGCAATTCCCGATTGCGGGGTGTCCCTTGTGCAATGCAATCCACTGATTTGATATGGATGCTGTCCGTAGAAAGTCTCTCCAGAATAATTACTCGATCGTCCTTAAGTTAATATTCTTCAACTATTGATGCAAGGACATTTTCCTAAATGAAAAGATTTGAGCTTCTTTTGATGGATTTTTTGATCTATTACAAGAATTCACTGCTGTGTTGTCTCTCTTATCTAATTGAATCCCCAAAAATTGAGTCCAGTCTAAATCGGATTGGTTTGGCGATCGTTCACAAAAATCTTGCAGTCAACGTCAACACCACCTGGAATTACGTAACGAAAGTTTTAACGATTGCAAGCATCATCTGAGTATTATTAAGAGAAGCTTTGTGTTCTGCAAATTGCAAAAACAAGTGAAACCAGATGCAGAACACCCTGATGCCATCCTTGCATGCCCAGAAGTGCATAATACTGTTGCAATTATAACATGGCTGTCGTGTTATGCAGTGTCAATTTGTGCAGATCTCTGTTATCGCAGCCATCGCCATGGGGCAAACTGTAATTAACTTTTGCTCACCTGTGCACATATTTACACTGGCATTATGCTATTATGACCGCCCGCAGGATCACCCGTAATACAGTGTCGCTGCGGCCCGAAATGCACTTGACCACTATGAATTCGGATGCAGTCCACTTCGACGGCGATTGACGGGAAGTCGGCGTTTATGTGCAGCTCCCGCAAGCAATCTCTGATTCGGCCCCTTCACCCACTCCCAATGGCGAACATTAGTTACAGTGAAAGTTCACTGTCGGTGGCTGTGATTTGTTTCAGGGAAATACAGTCGTGCACTGCACAAGGTTAACTGCTGGATACGTTGGCGATTGCAATCGTCACATACCACAGAACTGGTTACGGTCATTTGAATATGACAAAAGCTTTCGTGTTACCTTACATGAAATCATTTGATTTAGTTTTCAAGGTGTGACTTCAATCCGTCTATTCTCCGCTTGCAAACAGTTATTTTCACTGGGATCCATTCAATAAACAAATACCTTTCGAAAAAATATTGATGAATTCATTTTGAAAATTTTCATTGATATTTTATCATTCAATTTTTTTGTTTTATAATATTCAAAAATATTGTTGGCTTTTTCATAGAATCTCTATCTTAATTACATTCTATTTAAGAAACCGGTACTTTTTGAATAATTCAATGTCGATGTCAATTACAAAATCACCAGCGAGCGAATTCAGTTCTTCTTCTTGTCATTTGTTTGTTTGTTTTTATTTTTGTTTATTGAAGAAAAATTTTGCCATTTCTATGGACTGTTTTTTTATTTTTCTTAAGAAACTATATTTAGAACACTTATTCATTTTATTTTGACGAAAATAGTTTCCAAAAAACCTTTTTAAATAAACGCCGAATTTTGACGTGTCAAAGTTTTTGCAACTGATCGGTGTTGTAAGATGTTTAATACATATTGATGAGTTTCGACTTTGCAACTGTTTGTATATTTGTATACGGTTATAAAGCTTAAGCATAATGACTTCATACAAAATATTCGCAGTTGAAGCAAATCACCACCAAAAAACATCTAGAGGTCACCTTAAAAATGTATCAGTAATTGGCAGTTCAAGGTTGCCCAAGAATTTCTGAAGAAACCTCAAGTCGATGATGAGGCGAAACAAACCTCCTTTTAAACCACAATAACGCAGTTGGGCAACGTGATTTTTTAATCTTTTAACTTTTTATGTGCAAAGAAACAATTCAATTTTATTGAAACAAAACATGCAACGGTGGAGACGGAGACGCAAAGATGGGCGATCGGCAACCTACTTTCTTCCCTAGAAATCACTACAGACACGACCGAAGAAGCATTATAGGATGAGAATAATTTCCAGTTCTATCAGGCGTGATGTAACCGCAAACTCACGGAATAATCTGTTTTGGGAAGATGATGTGAAATTGAATCTTTGGGTATTGAAAAATATTTCTGCAACACATCCGTTCCGCCGCACCCCCTGCGCACACCTTCATAGAGCAGCAACATCATCATCTGTGTTGCTGCGATGACACGATGTGGCATAAATTGCCATCATTCATTTATTGTGACATCTACGCCAAGCCTGGTCGTCTGACAAAACACCCCGGCCGTCTCCCCCAAAAAGTGTAATCGATCTCGTCGGCTTCATGTGAGGTAATCGAAAGATAGTGCGCTGAATAAAAAAACGACAACATAAAATAACATTAGTTTTATGGATTTTACGAAAACGGATGGAGTTTCCTAGATATTGTCAGAAGTTTGATGTTAGAAATCTTTTTGCCCACCCAAAAGCGAGTGGCTCTCCTATGACGCACCCCAGCGTCCACGCACCTTCAGCATACAGCAACCTCAAAGAACCTCTGATTTCTGAGGTGCGTAGGCCAAAACCTTAAGTGAAGCCTGCAGCGGTGATAAATTCAGAAGATGCTTCAATCTTGAAGATCTTAAGAGCGAAGACCTTGATTCATTCGAATGTTGTAAGTGAAGATTGATGGATGAACCCACTCAGCATAATTCTCGAAAAACCAAAACGACTTCAACTCAGTGAGATTTTGTCATGTACACGATTTTTTTCATCCGGTAAATTTCAAATTAGTGTTCGAGTGTTAATCGAAAGCGGAGCCAACGTGGGAGGAGGAAATTTCGAAGTAGTCGTTTAGAATATGCAAATTTTGATAACAATTTGAAGAAGCGTGCTGCGAGCTCAGACACGTTTTTACCAGGTCAAGCAATTTACTTTATTTAGCTTTTTGGAACAGTTCACTGTTAAGTGCTATTGACAAGTTTTAAAAACAATGACGCAAAAATGTTCGTGAACCATTTTATGTTTCGTTGGACATGTATTGTTGATTTGTAGAAAGCTAAGCCATTGTTAAAGACATTTTCGATTACAATACTCCGATTTTAAAAATTAACAACTGGAACCATTTATTTTTCAATTCGTCCTATGTAATGATCTCAAATTCATTCAGTGAAATGACAATTTTTCGTAAACTTTTCGTTTCAGTTCAAATTTATTCATGCTTGTCCAATTTACTGACATAACATCGCTTGTTATACAACTTTATCTGCCAATTTTGAATTGTTTTTTGTTTGTTTATTATTTTGTATTTTCTGAAAACAATAAAGACGTGATTTTGTTGTGCAAAATTTCATTTCGATTTCCCTGATTATTTTGTATCCTTGTTTAATGTGAATATAATTTTTGATCCAAAATATTTTGATTTTTCAAGAAAGTGTCTTCGATGTGAACTTTACGTGGAAATCGATTAAGTTCTGTTTATTTATGATTTTAAACTGTTATTGACATTGTTTATTGCTGTTGTAAATCAAAAAAGTACTAAAACGTTTCTAGACAAACATTTTTGTAACAACTTCAGCAAAATGGAAATGAATAATTGTTGCTAACCACTTGCAATGTGCTTAGTGCTGTTTTCACGCACTTTGAAATTTTTGTTCTTCACTATTATGCAAGAACTGACCAACCACAATCGTGTTTTTTTAATTGTTCCTGATTAGAATTTTCCACCTCAGCAATTTTCAGTTTTTTTCCTGTTTTGTTTTATTTTCAACTCACGATATTCAAGCGTTTAACATTGAATACAATTTATTTGTATTAGGTACCAACGGCACACAGAAATAATAATATTAGACTTTCTCTCATTGTTAATTATACGCTGGTAAGTGCATTGGGCTTAAATAGTTAAATATAACAACATTTGTACAATATCTTCATAAAATATACCTACATTTATTTGATTAATGTACATCTGCTGAATTTTCAAAGAATGGATTTGCATTACAAAAAACAAAAAAAACAAAAAATACGTACCTAAAGAAATTTAAAATGATTTCTCCACTTACGACAGAATTCCAGTTCGAAGATTTCAGAAAAAAATCATTGGAACACTATATCCTCAATTTAATTATTATTAATTAATGTATTCGAGAGTTAATTTTAAACTTAATTTTCTCAAAATAATGTTTTTCAGAACGTTGCACAAGATTTTTCGAACAATATTTAGTCGATAGATTTAAAATTTTGAATTTACATTCTTAAAACTTGTAGTTTTCCTATGGTGGGTGGTATTTCGGAAAATCAAAATTTTATTATTTATTTTATTAAAATTTAAAGCTAAAAACAAACGCTAACAAATCGATTTTTTCAAAATTAAAAGTTCGCTGTTTTGTTAATTTCAAAATTTAAACAAAAAACAAATCTTCATCACACATCGGTCGTCCATTTTGTAATTTAAAAGAAAAGCAATGTTGTCTTGACGTCTTGTGCCTTATTAGGTTATAAATAAATAACAAAAACACAAGTTTCGGAACCATATGCAATATATTGTATTCCCAAAAAGATATATAATTTAATGTTAACACTTTAAAAACGATGCTTTAGGATAGAGAGTCCCACTTATCTGCTGCTCCTCTGCATATAAAAATCTGCTAGTCAACCTTGACCACTATTCAATATTCATTTCTATTTTTTGTTTTAATTTGTTCACAAATTTCCATTCGGTAAATATCATCATCATGCACAAAATTGCTCTTTTCTGATCGTCGATTGCATCAACCGAAAGTTCAGTCGACTCTTGCATCGGTTGTCGTTTTTTCTATGTCAAGCACAGATGCTGAGATTTTCTCAGCATTTTGAACAGCGTCAACAGCCAAAGTGTTTGGTGCCGCAATTGCATTCCCTGCTATTTTGCAATTTGAAATTCATTTCCAAACGACATTTTTAGCATTCTACACCAGGTTCGCTGCATTCAACATAAGATGGTGCGGCGTACACCTTTGAAGTCACCAACAGCGTATTTTTTCCCTATTGTAGCATTTGTCTAAAACTGAAAGTATTTCGGGAATTGTCAGTAAAAAAATGGTTTTATTTATGTGACAACAACTGTAGACTGGTAGCCAACTTTAGTATTTCCTTCTCAATCACATCGATCTCGAGCACCTGAGACAACATGGCCATATCTTCAACCTCAAACGAGTGATTGCTCCACAATCAGGCATCGCTCTGCGATAAAACAACCGCAACTGTACCAGTTTTTTAAAAAAAACAAACTATTAAAAAAATATAAAAGCCATCGTCAAGTCATTACCGAGTGTCGTCGGTGGAGTGCCTTAAATTGCTCCTTTCAACGGCTTGATTCACTGCGCAACCGCATTTAACTTTGATTTACGTTTTTCTGTGACGTTTTGATAAGATACCCGAGCTTATGGTATTTGCGAAGCAACTGAAGAGGGGCTTCATCATCATCATCGTTATTATTATTATTATTTTTTTAGATCCACTGCCACATTTTATGATTAAATGAATTTCGCTGTAGGCGGCATTGCGAGGAATTTACGATGGCCTGCTATCACAGGGATGAGCAGTTAGTATCAAGGAGTTCACGTACGCAGTTATACGCAAAATATGTTTGTCTGCAGGCCAAAAAGTGTCAGAGAATTTAATCTGGAATGTCGCCCTGATAAATTTTGTTTTCATGTCAATGAGCCACGATGACGTCATTGCGGCATGTGATTCATGTCCCCAATCACCGCATCAACATAATTTGTATCCGTTTTGGATGCCATTAAAATTTTGCCATCATAACAAACAACAACATAGAACACCATAAATTTATAAATAATAGTTTTCTTGATTGATAGTAAATTTCATGCTGACGCTAGGGTTGGAACATCGAACACCCGATGTTAAAAACATCGATGTTTTTGTTCTCAATACATCGATGTTTGCCGTTGATGTTTTCTCTTCCGATATATCGGAGCATCGATGTTTTACTACCGATATATCGGTAAAAAAAATGTTTCTTGAAAAATCTATTTTATATGAAATAAAATAAAATTTTATTATCCTCTTTGGATTTTCAAATAACTACTGTAACCTACGCTTTCACAAATTATTGTTTTAACTTGTACTTGAATATTCAGGACAACTCTTTTGTATGTGGTCTCAACCCAACTGAACCGAATTCCTCATCTGGAATCGTTCTTGGTACCTGAGTCTTGAGCTCATTATTTAATCGCTTTATTATACCGAAGTACGCGGTAAAATTTATTGCTTTAGCGTCAGCCTTCATTCTAACAAATAAACAGTTTTGAGGATTTACCGGCATTTTACCGGAAAGACGGGTCGAATCGTTAGAACTATTACATATAATTTTGCTATTATACACATATATTAATTTCTGAAAATTTAAGCTAGAATTTGGAATTAAATCAATCTTTTTTCTTTTCTGTAATTTAATGTCTTTTTATACCATTCTACTTCTTTCAACTTTCAATCGACGTATGGTGCTTGGGTTTTAGCTTTGAAAAAGCAACAAAAATCTCCGAAATTTCATTTGGATCGAAACATCGAAACATCGAAAAACATCGATGTTGTACCATCCGATAAATCGCACCATCGATATTTTAATTTTTTCAACATCGATGTTTACCTTCCGATGTTCCAACCCTAGCTGACGCCACAATATCCCCACCACAAAATTTTCGATGCGACGAATTTTTTGGTAATTAATTTTTTTGAACGCTGCGTCCCAATTTCTTGTTGTGTTGTCATTAACCGATTATGGTTTAATGATTTGATTAGAAAAAGACTATGTTGGGCGTGGCTTCGAATTAGAATTAATTTTCCGTATATAGTCAACTAAAAGTCGCCGAAAATTCACGTTTGACGTTATTATCTATTTTTAGTTAGCAACTAATTTTCATGGTTGGAATATTTTCGGACAATCACCAGAAAAATTGGTATTCCTCTGATTGAGTTACTTTCGCTCTTAGTTTTGGGATGTGAAATTTGCATTTGCTAACGGAATTCTTCAACATGTTTGGACCACAGTTTTGCGATTGAAAAATGTGGACTGAGGACACATCAACAACAACAGAATTCATTTGCATAAAATATTTCTTAATATAGAAGCTCATCGGGTTTTATTAAAACAAAAAAAAAAACATCTCCCTTATAAAATACTTATAAAATATTATCTGCCTTATAAAATATTTAAGCGGAGTCAATGGTAACATTGGAAGTATTGATTTGTTTTTTTTTTTTTTTTTTTTTTTTGTATATTGAAGTCGTTTCATTCAAAAATGAGAAAATTAATTTGAAAAAAAAATATCATATTTCCCACCAAAAGTATTGATGTCATTAAATCGCGGATTTCCATTTATTAACGTTTTCGTAATGTGAAAAGTTTTCATTTTCCGATATTGCTGAAAAGTTGCTTACCTCAATTGAACAATAAAAGTTTTTGGATTTTTACAATTAATCAATATTCAATTAGCAGTTTGGTTTTTTTTCGATATCCACGATTTTGTTGTTTATTTTTCATTTTATATGCATTTGCAATATAAAGTGGAATTCTCTTTGCTTTCGTGAAGTGACTTGCAATAAAATTAAAAACCATTTTAACGGTATTTACATTATTTTTATTCCGATGCATTATTTTTAAATCTTTTTAAATTATAAACAGATACTTACGTTGCAGTCGTAATAAACGTTTGAACAAGTATTTAGCAATTTTTCCTTATTTTATAAATTATGTAATCATAATTATAAACAATTTAAAAACAACGACTATGTAAAAGTGCAATTCAGGGTTGTAAAAGATAAAAAAATTATAATTTTGCATCTAAGTGATCATTCAATGTAAGTCCATGGAAATAATTCCTCCGACATAATTTCCTCGCCACTAATTAAGCTCTTTAGTTGAGATCTTCGCACAAGGAATCTGGGAATTATTACAACTAATTACGAGGATTAAAACTATTTCCAACTTGAGAGCAACTCAAACATTTCTCACGGGAATTTCTTCCAATTTAAAAGTGTAGAATTACAAGTAATTTTCTTAACCTAGTTACAAAAATTATGTCGTATTATTCCACTCGCGATTGCAACCCTTCTAAAAAAATATCCTTTTTTGGACATCTGTAAAATTCTCTAGTGTTGATTTCCCAAGATTTTTCCATCACAAGAGTGGGTCAAACTCGGCTCTGTAAAATCATAATATCTTAACGATTGTCTCTTGTCGTCAAGACAAACGTCCTGAAAGCAGGACACTAATTTTTTTTCCTTCATTCTTGAAAAAGAAAACTCTTCAAACATTCTGTTTATTTTTTCTTGAATGCCAGAAGGGCAAGTAGGAACAACCTTTGAGGACAGCAAACAAGTAACAAGGAAATCTGCTGCATCCTCGCACTCATGAGCAGGAATTAGTACTCAGTAAACTACAGCAGCGCTTAAGGAAATCTCATTTATGGAAAATCCCTCGAATTAGCTCCACGTATCCTAGTTAACTGTTCGGTGTAAAATAAGAAAACCTACCCTCCACACCCAAGCCCTTTACGAAGCACTCATCGGAATTGCATACGAAGAAATAGTGACAGATGACGACTCCTTCCAGTAACTCTTTGCCGATCTCTTCTTTCTGCCAATGGTTGTCAGCTACTAGCGTTTTATAGGTTTATGCCAAAAGGGGTTACCGGATGAATTATTCACAACTGCTCCACTGAAAAAAAAAAAAAAAACAAAATGGCGAGGGGGAGCTACATATGCTCGAAAACGTTGGGCTACTAGTGAACTGGACTTATGATTTTAGATGCAAATCACGAAGGAGATATGTGGGCGGTATGTGACAGTATTTCACCGAAATTGCTGAAGGGGAATCGTTAGACTCAAGAGGAGCCAGAAGGGGTGACTGGATAAATTTCTTTTGGCGACCAAAAATTCCGAACATCAAAGCGTGACAAGATTTTATTATATAGAATCATAAAAATTTAAACCTGAGCATCTCGTAATCACAATAAAACAACATGGATCTAAATTCTTTTTCAGCTTCTGTGGTTCAACTGTGGTTGTTGACGGCTTCTTTATTTGTTCAGTGGCAGTTGATGATTATTACAATTTCTAATAAATGTCTGTCTATTCGGATTCATTTTCCGACGATCACAAAGCACTCAAAACGTAGGAGCCAGATTTTATGAGTGAATTACTCAAACCAGCTTTTTACACAAATTGCTCTCGTCGGCGAAGCCTTCCAATCAAACAAAAGTACATCACTTAGCAGCTGAACTCGCGAGATTGTTTTCCAATTTTCTTGCTTTTATTTTCCCACCATTGGACCAGTTCAAAGAGGAGGAATGTCGAAACAAACCAGAATGGGGTGTTGTCTTGCAATCGACTCAAATGTATACAATTGTCTCAACTCCATTCCCCTGCTATTAAAGTCTTATGTCAATAGAAACAACTGAAACAAAGTTGACACGAAACTCTTATCAAACTCTGGCGAAAATTTACCTGTCTTAAGTTTTCCGACATAACACTCCCGCATACCGTCCCTAGCCCCCGAATAAATATGTACAAGAGTGTCCCCAGTGGGAGTACTAATGTGGAAGCTCCTCCACAGGAAATGCGTGTTCAACGAGTCCGTGCAAGAATATTCCAGGATTTCCGTTTGAGTTGTTAATGTGCCACAACACGGGAAGATGGGAGCAAAACGTAACACAAGCGACAACCTGTGAGTTTCCTCTAAATATTTCTTTTTGCTACAAATTTCAATTAGTTATTTTGTAAGTTTAAGCCCTTACTCTTACACTTGAAATAAGTTTTGCGATTAAGATTGGAGAAATACTTAAAAATATTTTCCAAGCAATTCACACAACTTTATTTTAGGAATTTCTCTAATTTATTGGCGTATAATATCTAAAAATCATGGTATTTAATGGTCACCAAAATATTAATGAAATTCATAACGGAGAAGAAAAAACGCGATCTTACACAATTTCCTTCGTGTTCCATATTTAGAATAATCGTATTCTTTTCCCCTCCACTTTATAAGGTTAAGCATGCATAAATCCCAATGTTTCTCATCGTCTCGAGAGTCATCATTAAACCTATTGGGTATGTCGTAATGGCGTGACCAACGTGGAGCGTAATGCCGAGTTCACGTGATTGTAGTCGCCGTCGAAGTAGCACCAGCAGCTAAACCAAGTCACTCCTATACCCGGATAGAAGAAGACAGTAGGTTAGGATAGCAGTTGAGCCAGGCGAACCAAAAGAGATCATAGAAAATCGATTTTCTGTGGATGATGAACTGCTTTTTATGCCTGAATGATTCCATTTTTTTATACCAACGTGTCTGTGAAATTGTGTTTCTTCGTCGGACAATGGTATTAGTTTGAAATATTTTAGAACTCCCGTTTATTTTGGGCTTGAAACTTTCCCTTGGAGGCTTGCCACATGTAATACTTTATTAATTGATGGTGACCAAGTAAAGAATGGAGTTCCTCAGTTTTTTATAGTAATATCTATGCCAACCAGGGATTTTCGAAATGGCTGATTGCGGTGGCATCGAAACGAAATGAAGCATGTCGCTGACCTTCGCCGTTGTAAAAAGCATTGTTGGATGTGAAACGAGGCAGACCAGAAAGGTCTACGATTTTCTTTCTAAATGATCATATCCCACCCCATCACAGAGGCAAAAAGTACTACAGCAAAAGTGCAGTAATTCAAGCAACTCCTATCGTACTTTTGCGAACACCTTCAACCCTTTGATGGACTCACGCGACCGAATGCTAGTTGAATTTATGACACTCAGAGGGCTTCCAGCTCCACTTATGCCAGCCAACCGGAACATGACATCCTTGGCTCGACTTCGTTACCAAATTAGACACGCAGCAGTTTATATTCGTGCCTCGCGAATCGATATTCTAACTAGAAAAACAACTGAGAGCGGCCGTTGGAGGTGTACTATATCCCCCCTCTCTCCTCAGGCCTAGGGAGAAGTCAGTTTTCACATCCATTGCTTTCAACCCTTGCGTTGTGCTTGACGAGCTTTCACCTGCAGTTAAGTTCCAGCATAACATAACGGGAGAATGTGTAGGTGATTACGGCAGTTTTAAAGGTAAACTGAGGCTGTACCGACTTGAAAGACGCTCTTGCAGCAGTTCTTCCAGCAAATAGCATGTCTACTTGCACTTAGTGGGAAACCTTTTCCAACTGCAACTGCATTTCCCGCTGCATCCTGTGCTTTACTTTCAAGCCTCCTACGGTTTAACTACCATCCCCACAAACTGGGATTGTCGAAGGCACAAGCTTATATTGACTGATGTGGAAGCTGTCACCCACCCCACTGCACCTGTGCCTAACGGATGGCAGGATGGTTTTCTCACTTGAAAATTGGGTCAGCGCATTTGTAATTTAGCCGCGTTCTTTAGATAAATGTGCAACCTGAGGTAAAAAAAAAAAATTTAAATATCGCGTTCATGTGCAGATTTCCCAGGCCAAATTTAAAGCTACTCGCTGAGTAAACAGTTCGTTCAACCCTTGCCCTTTGTACTTTGCTTATGATATGAATGAATGTGATTCTCCAACAAGAGGCAAAACATGCTTTTTAAACAGTTCGCTTGGCTTTCATTAATTATTTCTAGTTCTCCTCTTTTAATATCCATTTGTGATGATTTGCTTTGAGTTTTGAAGTCTACACTGTTTACTGTCAATGCATAAAAGATGTTTCTCAATCAGTCTGCAATGTGCAATCACCACAATTTCATTTCAATTAAAAAAAGTTTACTAAAAATCTCTCTGGTTGCAAACAATTCACTAATTTTGTTTTATTTGTTTCGACTTATTTTAATTGAAAAAGATATTAAAATATTTGATGTAATTTACAGTGCTTTTGAATGCAACAACAAATGGAGAATATTTAACACTAAAAGAGTTTGTTCTAATTATGCAATCACATCTACTTTTATATTGTTTTGAAAATGTTCATTTAAAATTTTCACAATACATTTTGATTTAATGTTTTTCTGTATATTTTCAGAAAGTGGACCCGGAGCTGATTTTTACTAAACAGGAACGAATAGGGAAGGGGTCGTTCGGAGAGGTTTTTAAAGGAATAGACAACAGATCGCAACAGGTACATCAAAGATTTAATTTTTGCACAACTACCTTGAATAGTCCTTACATTTCGTTTTTACTATATACTCATTGATGAAATTTACATCAATAACCTAGATTTATACGATTATTTAGAAAAATTTCGAACAATATTCCAATCCCTTTCATTATGTCCCAAAGGTCGACGCTAAAAAAAGCTTTACTGAAAATAAATATTCGTTAGAACTATTTAACGGATTTAAGGTATAAAAATTTCCTGGTAAAAAAATTTTTTTTACAGAGGGTAATAATTCATATAGTGCAAAATTTTGTAATCAAAGGAAATCACCCAACTATGAAAGATAAAGTGGACTTAAAAGCCGCCATTGAACTGAGAGGAAAATTCGATTGAAATTATTACACTAGGCTTCACTTGATATGGAGTTCATGCCGGCGCAGAATAAATTGTTGAACAAAGCGATTACAAGTGTTTTGTATGTTTATCCAGGCGGCCCTACACCTTACACCCAGCACATGCCTGGTCTCCTTCAATTAACGCGGTAAATTAGTTTTCACCAACACTTATTCAAGACATTGGTCTAACTGCCGGAGAAGCTCGGAACTCGGATCCAAGTGCCTAATCCGATCGGGCTAATTTCTCATTACAGGGAACTTAAACGTTACTGATGAAGTGGAAACCTCCGCCCGGGGGGAATCACTTTCTGGCTTAAGGAATTCAAATCCCAAAACACTTAACGGTGGCATTGTCATTAAAATGTGTAATATTAATTCTCATCGACATTTTGCACAAACCAATCTTGAGATGAGTCCAGTCTAGACTGTGCACTTAAAATAGTCCCAGCCATCGTGGCACTATTTCACACCAACATAGCTTTATAGAAAAAAAAATATTTTTTTTTTTTTGTATTTATGTGAAGTTGAATTATTCTTTTCCATCAACCTCTTGTGAACCCATGAGATCCGCTCAAGTAGTTTGTATTATTGACATATTTCTATTATGCACATTTTCTATATGTTTTCAGGTCGTCGCTATAAAAATAATCGACCTGGAAGAGGCTGAAGATGAAATTGAAGATATCCAGCAAGAAATTATGGTCCTGTCACAATGCGACTCACCCTATGTCACAAAGTACTACGGATCCTATCTCAAGGTAAGTGCATCTCCACATCCTTGTGTGGGTTTGCATCAAAATAATCTTCTATCAAAAATAAAATTGAGACAAAATTTTTGGAAGATATTCCTGGAGTGTCAGATGCAAAGGAAAAAGGAAGAATCTATGGATTTTTCGGAGAGCATTTTCCCTTCATCTTTTGTTGCAATGGAACTTTTATTATTATTTTTTTGTTTTTTCTCTCAAATTTCATCCAAATAATTTAGTCCACAAAATGCATTTTTTGGATTTACCTGTTTTGAACTGCGTTGAAATGGAAGAATTTGGTCTTTCAAATCAATTGAAAATCTTTGGGTTTTATTAAACTTCTAATTCCATTTATCATCAAAAACGGATTTACAATATAGACACAATGATAGAAATACTTTAAAAAATCGTATTACTGCGTAATATCAACTGCTTGGACCATGAATGTAAATCTTTGCAAATTTCTAGTGAAAATTGAATTAATTTATAGTAAATTTTTGTAACAGTTTTTATTCCATTTATAAAATATAAAATCACATTAAATTTGACTTTTTAAACTTAGAACCAACATTTCCAACACCAACAAGGTCAAACTGTTATTTGTGATGCCCAACATGGATGCAATAAATATTCCATGATGGAAAAAACTCATAAAAAATTTAGCACGGCACGTTGTTGTATCGTGCATGCATACATTAAGAAGCATTTAAAGTACTTTCACGTACTCACTTAAGTTTATCGATTTTTTAAGTGAAATAAATCTCAGGTGGATCCTGCTAAGGCCAACAACTGAATCCCTGTAGTCGCCCGCCCAAAGTACCCCACTCAATCTTGTCGGTTGGATTTGCAGAAATCCACAAGCGGACGTTTATGGTAAACATTTACGGGGCTCCATTCAATCGGATGTGATAGATGAAATCGATCGAGGGTAACACGATATTGCTGATATCGGTTCAGTCTCTTGTCCCGTAGTCGTCTTGTGTAATCCAGTTCAAGACCGAAGCGGACGCGCCCCGTCCGCCTAGGGTGCGCTTTGAGTCTTAACGGATTTGGCCGATGATAAAATGAGCCGAAACGAACGATTTTTCAATGGTCTTCGCCACGCCATGCTCTTGAACTTGATATATTCTTTTAAGTGTGCTTCAGATCCATTGCAGATGAACCAATTTGCGGCGGACGAGCGACAGGGGGGCGAACAAGCTCAAACCACAACCCCCATTTAATGCACAGGAAATAGTACGGATATCTGTTAAGCTATCTAAGGATATCTTTTTGTTCCCTAACAAATGTCAACAGTAAAGCCGTTCAACTTATCCTGATTAAGAACGAGGATTTTAAATGTGATTGGGTTCGCTCAATCCTCACCACTATCTTGTTACCTTTAATTAAGAAGGCAATATGTTGGCGGAGCACAAATCGTAACCCAGATTTATGAAGAGGCACGGAATTCATTGTTCAATTAACACCTGCTCCAAATATTGCTCGACGTTTAATATAAATTAATTCTGTTTATCAATTGGACCAAAATGACGTGCTGTACACGTACCAAGGACCAGAGGCGAACCAAAAGTGGCGAGGATCACGTACCGAAATGTTTGATGAACAAATATCAAATGCGAGTTTATATTTACCCAAACAATTTCTACGATTTTATTTAATTTATAAAAATCGTAAAATAAACTTTAACCGAAATTAAACACGTCTGCAATTAATTGCTGCTTATAGCGAGTGTTTAAATATTGATTTCCAAAAAAATTTGTCATTAAAATCATCAATGAATAAAATATTGGTAACTTGTTGAAATGCACGTTCCAGCGAATTTTCAATCAACACTGTCTTTATCAACGAAACAAATTTCTCACTTGTTAATATTAATAACCTGAATGTGGGAAATTTTCCAATTTCGTTATTGTTGCTGTTTCATTTGTAATGATGATTTGTGCCAATTACTTCGAACAGTTTCATCATTAAGGACAAATTTCACTGCCATAGTGTCATAAGCCGGTAATGTTACTTGGATAACATTGCAAAAGTCGCGTCAACAAAATTCGTAGACTTCCTCAATCATTTCTAGATTGTTGTTATTAATATTGGTCGAGCAGCGAAACGACATTAAGTTCTGATGCGCACGCGCAACTCGCGCATGACTCAATGCGGTTTGATTTACTTGCCCCCGGAAATCACTGATTCCAGCGTTCCAAAAAGAATTAGCATTTCGCCATCCAGATTATAGCGGTACTCACATGAACCAGCGGACATGTCAGTGATAAATTATTGCTAATAACTTTTCGTTTGTTGTTATGTTTCAGAGGATTGCATACATTTGTAATGTGCAGATTAACCACTTACTTCGAAGATATCTTCCTGTTGTCTCGACTGACAAATTCATAACTTAATTTATGCTCCAGACATTTTTAAGTTTTCTGTATGTAGAGGAATATAGAAAAAAGTAGATTTATATTATCATTATTTATGATGGTTTTTTAATGAGCTCTTATCAGTTCAAATGTTTAGTACAAAGAGAATAATTAGTTGTTTATCATTGACGAGGGTATAGAAGTTTTATAAATGTTTTGCATTGAGCAAATTTTGAGTGTTTTAGAAAATGTTTTAACAAATAATATATTATCTACTTGCTAATTTAGTGCAATCGTTTGCTGAAACTTGGAAACCATTTGAAGACATTTTCCAAAACTTTGATTGAACTTAATTATTATATCATTTACGTTGATTTTTCTGTTACCCTCACCGCTCGTTCGAACCATTAATTGGGCTTATGCAAATAATTCCACGTACCACGGCATCCGGGCTTTCTGGAAATGGGCAATTTAGAGCATTGAATACAAATAAGTCGAAGCGATTTAATTTCCAACATTCAATTGCGTTCAAGAGCGCCCAAATTCTTCACAGCGGAGTGGTTGTAAATAAGAATGACACACTCCACAAACTGCTTCAATTACTGCGAAGTGAATTTCTTTCGGTAATAAATATTTGGGGCTCACTACGAGTTCACCAATTACCTGGCGAGGGGAGGCGGTACTCTTGATGAATGAAAACCACCTGATAATGAACCCCGTGAAATTTCAACTGAATAAAAATTGTCGAACGCTGAAGAAAGCAAATTAAGAGGAGCAATGTCGGTGCCCCCATTGCCATAAAAAAAGAAGCAAACGGCTTATACTATACTGAGGTTGTCCAGGTGAGGTTCTTGCAGGTCGGAGCAGAGCTTAAAGTGAGCATTCCTTCGAAGTTACATCAGCGAATCAAAACAGGGCGTCCGTGTATAGGTTTTTATTTATTTATTGTCGCTAATCGCTCGCTGAAGAAATTAAATATGTGCATGAATGTTGTTTTTTTTATACTAAATTTGGATTCGGAATACTGTAATCAGGTAAGCAAACGGTACAGATCAATTACACCGATCCGAGGATCACAGATGTTGATAACATTGAACGATGTTGAAACAAGTGTTGCTGGCATTTTGTTTATACGAATTATTATAATTGGCAGCATTACGTGTTTGCAGATTTTCCACTGGCGGCACCTTTCATTTGTGCTGAAATAAATTAATCTGCAAAATTAGCTTCGAATCGAATTATATCACTTTTTAAAATGGATTACAAAAGTTCACTGCATGAAAATGCCATGCAACAATAGTTTGCCACTCGATTTCGGTTAATTATACTTATTGTTTTTACGATTACCGTGATTTATGAAGCGAGTCAGAAAGTAAGATAACAATAATGAACTGGAATCTGAAGCGAATTCGGATGTTGAAAAGTGATAATAATTATGATGAAGAAAAACATTCACAATTCATGTTGTTTTTTTTTTTTTTAAACAAAAACTCGCTTGCCTTGAACAATCTGAAAATCTCTAATTGCTCCAGCGTTTTTAAAAAGTCGAACTTATCTTTTTTTGAGATAATTTATTGAAAATATTCTAAAGTGAAATGTTGAGAAAAAATAATAACATAAAAATATAAATAGAAACTAATTTAGGGCGTAGGGAAAATTATGGATGTTTCGAAGATGGAGCCGGTTCGTATGATGGAGGGTCGTGGTGAAATGTGATATGACGCCCGTCACTATTTTACATAAGTAGACATGTACTGAAAGTTGGAAGCGGGTATTGATTTTCTGTCTATCGGCTGCATTCGTGTGGCATTCTGATATACGTTTTCTGTTTTTTATAAGTTCAACCGAGCTGCTGTGCATCGCAAGCTCACGTTACCGTCACTGGCTTAGCAAGAAGATTCCCTTATCAAATGCATGTGTAGATGCATTTGCATTTAGAGCTAGCAGAAAATAAACTCAGTTGCTTTACATTTATATTGTCTTGTCCAGAGAGATTCATTGCAGTCACGGATCGTATTACATCATTAACCTGGGTTTAGTACTTGAAAATATTGTTTCATATTTTCAGTTTTTTTTTAAATTCAAAAATTTGTAACAATTAGTAGATGAAAAATGAATTATTATAATATGCAACAGTAATGATTAGGTTTTTTTTCAATTCAAACCATCTTCTGTCTGATAAACAATCGATTTTTGCAATATTGCTCAAACTTCTGAACTAATGTCATAGTCTTTAAACTTTTGTAAGAATCAATTCAACTTTGAAATGAACTTGCATTGTTTGAAAATCTATAAATAAAACTTTTAACGAGAATAATTTTATTTTCAAAAACTTTATGCATAAGACAAAAGCAATTTAGAGCCATTTGTTTTCTCTTTTTCCATTCAACATTTTCTAAATATTTTAATCGATTTCAAATGGCACTAGGCAGTAGACATGCATTGTTTTTATTTATTATTATACATACACCGATATTTTAACGCTGTTTTAAACAAAAATAAAAGTTTCGCGTGTAATTGTTTTAATGCTAACAATGGAGGATGCAATTGTACAAATACTTTGCACTCTTAGTGTTCCACAAAAAATTGCTTTAATCACTAGTTTTCGATTAGTATTGTTCAAATACTTTAATTATAGGATTTTTCATTAGCACTCGATCGCAATAAAACCAATTTCCGTGCACTCGTCAGGATTAATTTCCCGTGAATAAACAAACCGTTTATGGCATCAGCAAATGGAAATTCTCTGCTGTAGTGAGATGAAGCATTTTCCCAAATCTCCCTCTAAATACAACATTTCGTTATGTCAGCAATTTCGATTCACTTTAAATACAATTAATCAAGTTTTTGCAAATTAAATGTGGCATTCTCTGAAGTCGTTTGTTTCAAACGGCAGTTGCTCGATCGAGGAGTATTTATAAATGTTTGCTGACGGTTTGTTCGTAACAGTGAGTGGATTTTATCAACACCTTTTCAGATGTCCACTTAAGCCAAAGTCTCGGATCTTACAGTAAGCAGAATTACGCCGCAACCGGCGTAATTTTGTAATTTTACTTGTCACGAGTCAATATTATACAGATTTATTGCTGTTAGTGATTTGCTGACAACTGATATAATATTCAACTGGATTACAAAAAGAACTTATTGCAATGCACTCATGCGATCGACAAACCTGCGTCATCAATTTTATATAAATAATGTTCATAATCGATTTTTAACTAAATTTTTTTCATTTCAGGGTACAAAGCTATGGATAATAATGGAGTATCTGGGCGGGGGATCAGCATTAGATCTCATGAAAGCTGGCTCCTTCGAAGAAATGCACATAGCAATTATCTTAAGAGAAGTGTTGAAAGGTTTAGATTATCTCCACTCAGAAAGGAAACTCCATCGTGACATAAAAGCGGCAAATGTACTTCTAAGTGAAATGGGTGATGTTAAACTGGCTGATTTTGGTGTTGCTGGGCAACTAACGAACACCACCTCAAAGCGAAACACTTTTGTTGGAACACCTTTTTGGATGGCACCTGAAGTTATTAAGCAATCAATGTATGACTCAAAAGCGGACATCTGGTCATTGGGAATTACTGCAATTGAATTAGCTAAAGGGGAACCACCGAATTCTGAACTACATCCGATGAGGGTACTGTTTTTAATACCTAAAAATAATCCACCACAACTTACAGGAAATTATACAAAACCGTTCAAAGATTTTGTCGAAGCGTGCCTGAATAAAGATCCTGAGAATGTAAGTTTATCTGTTTCGTATGAATAATTCAATTACTATATTTGGGTTGTATTTCAGAGACCAACTGCGAAGGAACTCTTGAAATTTCCGTTTATCAAAAAAGCGAAGAAGAACTCATACCTAATTGATCTGATCGATCGGTACAAAAAGTGGAAATCACAGAAGGGTGAGGAGAGTGAAACGGAATCTGAGAATTCTGATTCGTACGTATTTCATATTTCTTTTAATTAAAATGATTAAAAAAATGTTAAATTTTAGTGAGGAATCCAAACCAGACAGTGATATGGACGAGCCTTGGATAATGACAGTTAAAGGAATGCATTACAATAACTTCACGAACAACAAACCAACAGCGGCCAGTGTTCTGGACCATCACGATCCCTTTAGTTCACCAAATAAGCATCAAAATGGTTCCAGCATGATTCAATCAACTGGCGGTCAGCAGGGTCGCGATTCAAATCTAAATCATTACAAATTGACAACAGGATCAGCAACACAGAATTCTGGTCAACAGCAACATCTACAATCACCAGTCCACAAGCAATCGTCTCCCGAACCACTTCGTACTATCCCAATGCCAAACTCTGTAGATAGTCCTAGTAGAAAAGATCAGTTAATCAAGGATAAAGACAAAGATAAGGATCGGGATAAAGAGCTGGATAAGCAAAGGGATATTGAATGGGAAAAGGAAAAAGAAAGGGAGCAGGAAAGAGAACGGGAGAAGAGGGCACCCAAAGACGTAAGTTGCTTTCTACGATTGTGATTCGCAAATATTATATTACATTGTTTCCTATAGATCACACAATTAGATCATAGGGGGGATATTGAAGAGAAAAGGCCATCAACTCTGCGAAAAGAAAAGGAGATTTCAGCGCTGGTTTCGCCGTCAGCGTCCTCGCCGACAGCAATATCGCCAATAAACAGCCATAACGGAAACAACGGATGCATTTCATCCCAAGGTTCGAACGACAGGACCTTAATTACCAATCAGACATCGGCAGCAAAGAACGGCAGCAGACTTGTTCAAACTAATAGCCCGTGCCTCAATAATGTTATTTTCCCACTGTTATCGGAGGTAAGATGGTTCTGCATTTGCTGCCAGTGCAATTCGTTCAACATTTTCGAATTGTTTCAGCTTCAGAGGAAATACTACTATTCGGGGAAGAACCCGAATGCTTTAGATGTTGCTGATTTGAAGTCAGCATTTGAATTAGCGGAACGAGCCAGTCCCGGTGTTAGTGATCTTCTTGTTAAAGAAATTATCCACAAACTTGTTCCTGGCTTTTCAGAAACACGGATCAATACGCTTATGGATAAAGTGATGCGGTAGGTCAGTAATTTAAGTGTGATGACCTTCTGGAACGGATTTGGTTTAATTTGATGGAAATTTCTCATGTACCTTATATTTTTATAGTTTTTCTCTCGCAACACAAATAAAATTTCACATACTTATCATAGTTTTTGTTTATTTTCTTTCAGAAACAAAAAATAGATAATGGAATTGGAGGGAAAAAGATTGTATTACTAAATAAAACAAAAAAATAATTTTTGTTAAATGAAATTCTATTATTAAATTATTTAATGAAGATTTTAAAATCAGACAATGCTAAAACGGCTAAAAAACCACAAAACCGTTACATATTTGAAAGAAGAGAAAACTGAAATATATTTACATAAATAAAAATAAAAACAATTTTATAGAAATAACAGTTAATGTTGTTCGCTTAGAGAAATTCCTGACATGAAAGCGGAAATGTTTCAGTTCTCTTTCAAATAGATTTAGAGGACCTCAGTTTTGATGTGAAGTGTTTTGTTGTCATCTTTTTTAATATATAAAACAGGCACCAGCAATTAAACACCCAAATAGACATATTGCTACAATTTATTAATTTTCTTTTTAGTAAAAAAAAAAAATAAAAGCTGTGAGAATTATTTACTTTTGTTCTTTTTTCAATTCCAGTTATTAAGAGAATGAATTTAGTTATATTCTCCAGGGTGTGAGCATTGAACATTGTTAGAATGAGAGAGGGTGAGAAAGAAAGTGAGCGTGAAAGATATCTATATTTAATAAAAATTGTGTAAAAAGAATAATTGCTAATAAAACTTTATTATAATTAAAATAAGTAAATAATTTTGAAAGTGAAAAAAATAAAGAAATAAACAAGTTGTTGAAATTTATCAAATGTTTTTGATTAATTATTTTAGGAAACCATTTTTTATCGACATTTAGCTAATTGATTTTACGGTCAACTAAAAAATGGATTCGATTTCGCAAAAACAAAAAAGGTTGGGTTCTGTTAATTAATAAAACCATTAAAATTTAAGCAAATTTCGTTTATTTGGAAATTTTACAATTTTCTCTGGTCATTATCTGTTGTACCCCAGCCCTATGCGTCCTTCCATCGACGCCCCTATATCGTTTTCTCAAAATAGCACATTTACTGGAAAATATTATGGAATATTCTTCAACTAGTAATTACTAGTCAAAAATGACGTCATTCCCAGTTCATTCGGTCTCCTCCTTCTTCACTTTTGCTATTCATTCTGTTGTTTTAAAGGACAATAATTGGCATAAATGTATGGAAGCTGGTCTAGAAACCAATAAGGACGAGACATACGTTATAAGATAGGTATTATAATGTACATCAATAACTAATATCGCCGCTCATTTCGATTCGCTGTGTGAAGAAAGTTATAGCTATTTTGAGTGCTGAATTTCTATGTTGGCTATATAAGCACGATACCGATTACTGCGGAAATTCACTCTGTTTAAGATTTCCGAAGGATTTTGGGGCGCTGATCACGGGAAATATAATAAAAAAAATTCTAACCCGAGATACTCTTCGGATTTGTTGGGCGGGGAGGGGGCAAAGGGCAGCTGTCCTTCCCCGAGCTCGGTCGTTTCACTGGATAAAATGGCGAAATTTTCCAAAAATGCCTTTTAAACGCAAATATTCGCAATATTCTGTTCAAATGTAGCGTTCCTTGCATGTATTTTTCTTTTTTCTTCAAATATATTAAAATTTAAATTACCCCATTTTAGTTCTTCCCGTATCATTTTCCTAGAAATTTGTGTCTAGAAGTTCTGGACCCGCCGCAGAAGTTTTCTGGATCCACCGCTGGAAGAACCGATTCTTGTTTTTAAAAAATTTGCTTTCACCAATAGTTGCCCAACGTGTTGTTGTTGTCGGTGTTTATCCTTTGTCGTCCAAGATGTATTAGTTAATCAACGAGAACCGCATTTATTATTTGCAACAGTCAAGGCAATATTTAATTGGCCCAACACTTCAATCTTGTTATTTTTATTAGAAAATGGTCAATTGGTGCACGGCCAATTACTGGTACAATTTTTAGGATATCAACGCGCCTACTCCTGACAGCGTTACGTCCTTATTTTCATTCAATCCCAGAAGCAGACGACGGAAATTATGTAGATATATTGATAATGATAAATAATTCAATGAATGATGAATTTGTACTAAATGATGATGAATTTGCATTTGCCAGTCAAACCAAGCGAGCATTCCACTGCAACATATAAATAAAAGTGCTAGATTTCGTGATGTATTTTAATAAAACGCAAAATATATTTACCACATTTCGTATAATTGTTCCATTTTAAAAAAATAATTTCTAGAAATGCATCTGAAAAATGCAAAATGTGTTTTCATACAAATTGTATGCAGGAAAAAGTTTTTGAACATGAACCGCTACTATTGCTACATCCTGAGAAAAGTAACAAAAGTAAACTAGTCTTAAACTAGGCAGCATTACATAAGCATTTTAATTGTTATTGTAAACTTCTTTAAACAAAAAAACAAATGAAAACATGATCATGATATGAAAAATGAATTATTACTTATTAGTAATTAGTCTATCTTCCAAAGGCAACGAAAATTTGCGCGAAACTCATTTTTGTATTACCTATACATTATGCCAGTTAAAATAGCACATTTAGACTCAATAAAAATATACAATTTGTATCAAAAATCTAAATATACATTTTGTAAATGTGGGTGTTCCTAGAAGTAACCTTACAGCTAAATCACTTTTTAAGGACTGTTATATTCAGTATATGTGTATGTGTATTTAGTAACAGATATGTTCTACATGAGTTAAATGACTTTGGAAGTTAACAAATTAATTAAAATAAAATGTTGCAAATCGGAAAGTATGAGATATTGATTATTCATATCGCAGCAAAAGTGTGGCAAACTAACAAACATATGGACTCGAGATCTCGAGATTTATAAACATATTTACACAAGTATCGACAAAACAATTTTATACAAAAAGTAAATAATATTTAAAACTATTTCGACTGTTGATAATATTCATTACAAATATAAATCTTTGGTTGTTAAGCTTCGGGTGAGGAAACTTTCATGTGGAAGATAAACAATCTTCCGTTAGGCGTTACAATTGAATTTTTGGACAATATCAGTTCTTTGTTTCTAACTCTTCCTTCTCTAAGTAAAGTCGTCTTGCGCAAAAGCTAGTGTGATTCTACATTTAATTCTAATAGATTTCACAGTTCTGCCAGTTCAACATTCTCGGTCTCCAGGCTTTTGTTTCTGTTTGTGGAATGAAATTACAATGATTGTGGAGTTCAGAAGAAAACGAGAAAATCCAACATTTAAGGAATTGCAATCTCTAACTGAATTGCACTTTGGTCTCTACATTTTTGCGTTTAGTTCAAAACTTATCACATTTTATTAAAAATTCAAAATAAATCTTGCATTTCCTCTAGAAGTTAATGATAAGAAAAAGAAAATATAAACAAACCTTCGTCGATATCTTAAAATAATGACAAAAACAATTGCATTTAGGACAAATAGGCCAGTAATAAGCACGGCCGGGATGATGACGTCTTCAGAACGGGGATGGAGAAAAGAAAAGTTAGTAAAACTAGTAAAAGGTACATTTCCAGCATCAACTCAAAATATTACCATAGACGAGATCTGCTTCTTTGTTGCTCATTTCTGCGGATGAGGTAGTTGCTGGGGATGTCTTTTTTCGTGAACTAAGATTATAACTGGCGACTAATCCACTTCCAGATATTGCCAATTGTTCTGCAAGTTTTCAACAGTGAATATTTTGGAAAATCCTTTAACACTTCCTCAAAAACTAACAACAAAACTGTGCAATTTGCGCAGCCAGTGCAGAAAAAAATTATTAAAAAGATAAAATAAAACCACACGAGAATATTGTTGCTCTGCAAACTGAAACTAGCAACTAGCGCTGTAATTGATAAGCCGTGACTTCCCCTTGTCGGAATCTTGAGTGTTATCAGAAAACGTTAAAGACTGTTTCGTCTCGCGCACTTTTCTCAACTGTTGAGCATTTCAGAGGGTGTTGGAAGTGCTCCGTCTGGCGCAGTTGATCTTCAATTAACGTTAATTCCGATTTTTAACTGGAACCGTTGGACCACTGCGGCCTAAATTGAATTAAGATTCTGCGAAGCGGCTGAAGCAATGATACTTGGCCCACTGGCCATGAAGACGGCTTGCACTTAATCTGTGGACGTTCGTGATAAGAATTCGCGTTGTCCACCGTACTTTATCATTGCAGTTCGCGTGTACTGCATTTTTACTGCGATTATTTAATCTAAGACGTTATTGCCAGGACTACCGACCATTGCACAATAATTAGGCGAATGTACGTTTTCGTTAGACTTGAATCAGTAGGAAAATCCACTATCGTTAATAAGGATATTCATATTGTTAACTCAAAAAACATTAATTAATTAATTGTTTATACAATGGAAACATTGACCATCTACAATAGTCGGTAAGTTCCTTTTCAAAATCCAAATTATAGTTAAGAAAATTATATGTAACCAACATTACAAAACTTTGCGGTTTTAAGTGAATTGTTCATGATTGTTATGTTGTAAAAAATAAAAACAAATTTTTCTCATTCCTTGTTCCAAACTGGGTTAATGCGCGATTGATCGAGAAATGGGTCGGTCCTTTTGTCCATAGACTATGGAAGCTTCTTTTCTCTCAACAATTACTGTTTACTGGACACTTAAACTACTCTCATAGCTACAAAATCTTTTGTTGCACATTTTTAATTCTTTGTTCTGGCATGAGAAATGAGATGGAAAGTGAAATTCTTGCGCTATTTTTAGCAGCCATGCACAGATGGAAATGCCAAAACGTGTTCAGAGAAACAACGAATTTTACAAAGCAAAAACATTCTAAACCATAAAAAACTAGTGCTTCTATCTATCATGCCTCATGCAAATTTATTTACACTGCTGGTTTATTCAATATTAGAGGAAAAACCTCAAAGTTGCACCACTGACGTCGCGCACGTGTTGACTGACAAAGAGAAAATTCGCTTGGAAAATCAATATGAACAATTGCGTGCCCGTCGATGGGAAACAGACAAAAACGATTAACTTTTGGTTCACAAGGTGCTTTGTTTTGTTTTTAACAATTAAGAAACGATTTAATACGTGCCTACACAATCCGGCAAAATTCGATCCCAAGTATGTCGCTGAGTGCACGTCAATTTCCGTTTGTTTACACCTGAGTCCGGGAACACATATGACGTAAGACACTCGTAAAACGCTACAGTTTCTGTGCGGTTGACTAGGAAACCGTTCCTAGGTGGCGGCGGTGTTACACATCCAAGAGCTGAAAGTATTTTATTAATTGTTCAAAGTTATTTAATAATACATATTTTGCAAAATTTTATTTAAGATTTATGAAATTTCCCGATTTCCGGAGGGGAAAAATGCTCGGATTGCAGTAGTCCGAGTAGAATAGACACCTAGTGAGCATAAGATAAAATACTTACTCTGATGTGAAAACAGAAAAACTTTTGAGAATGAGCTGTGACTGTGGATTTTAGCTGAGAAAGTGATATTAGCCTCTTCCTGATATTACTTTATTAGCCAACCTCTTATTTTTACTGTCTAGGTATTCAGTTTTAAACGTGTGCAACCCATGGCGGACCTAATCTACTAATCTAGCAATTCCTGCATTCCACAAGATCCACAGACACAGATAGATAGGCCATCTAGCAGAGTCTAGTACTATGAGAAATATATTCAGCGGTGCAGAGCGCAATCTTCATCAATCAAAAATTTCCCCTTTTCAGCAGTTTCCGGCGTTGCCTTCAACTGTGCCAATGTATAGTTCGTTTGTTTTTTTTCGGGAATTTTGAATTTAAACATATTACATAGGTATCTCTACCTTAATTCATATAATCATATATAAGGTGAATACTACTTCCGTGAAAACATTACTAAACCTAATTTATGGAGTTTATTATGATAAAAAAATTTAATTGTAGCTTTCAGCTTAGCTGTACCACTGTACCAGCCGATGATCAAGTACTTGCAATTACTGTCACATAAATAGTTTCAAGAGTAACGCAACATTTTTGTTCCACTGTTATTTTACCGCTGGGATATCTATTACCATAATTCTAAAGCTATTTAAGATAATGTTTTTAATAATCGTTATAGTTTAATAATATGCATTTTCAAGAAATGTTATAGCAAATAGGCAACAACAAAAGTGTTTGTTTCACTTAATATCTTATACCGAAGAACCAGAAACGCAGAAGAAAACGTTAATTCTGTCAAAACCAAACGTTGTAATTTTTCATAAACAAAAGTTGCATGAATAAGCAAAAAACTTTCAGTTTTTTCAGGTTTCTTTTGCTTCTAATTTCCTTTATTTGTAAAAAAATTACTACTTACCAGAGTAATGCAGTAAAACTCCTCTTTTAGGGTAGGCAAATTTGGTCGTAGACCTCATGATGACCTATCGAAAACAGAGAATCTATCAATCAATGCGGACCGTTGGACCGACAAAACGCACCTCAATTTGATTGGAATTACTAATTATTTCTTGTGGCCTCGGGGATTCGGAGCAGCTGTTAAAAAGATTTCTACCAATCTCCAGATCAAAGATTTCTACGTAATCCTTGCAGTCATCTGCTTGAAGAGCCACTACATTATAGAGACTTAAACGGGGGAATACATATTTACTTACATCGCAGGGATAAATCCAATAGAGTCACTCGAATTTTTTGCTTGAGCGGCGCTGATATCACCCATTTGCAGTTGTATTCCCCAATGTAGAACTTTGGATATCCTGGGGACATGGCGAATCCGTGCAATAAAGGTCTCCCATATAGTGTTCTTTGGATGCTGGTGTATGTTCTCTTGCTTGTGTCCTCCTCTGTCTCGCTATCGTCATAGAAACTGTCTGGTAGTTCCATAAAGCGATTTTCGCCGTCACTTCCCACACTGTTGTAGTCGTTGTTAGATGCCTCTGCAGAAAGGTGGTCCTCAGTAGGCGCTGCGTCGTAACTGCCCTCCAGGATCCCGAAACCGTGGGTGAAGAATTCATCCTTGTCGTCTGGCTCAGCTAAAGTTATTGCTGAAATTTGCGATTTTGGTAAATAGTAAAGATCCTGCGAAATGCGGGAAAATACTTTTAGAGGAAGTTTCAGTAGTTGCAGAAGCAGTGGAACTGTCTTCTGGCGTTGAAATGTTGGCGGAAGTTGAACTCAGAGTTGGATGGGGGGTTGTTGGGGAAGCATTGACACTAATGTTGTCAAGTATCCTTGGACTGGGAAACGTAATAATATACTGCTCACCCTCGCGGATAATCAGGGTGATGTTTTCGAACTTACTAGAGTTGTGCGTATTCTCTCGAGGATTTGTGAAATCTTCACTAGAATCTACCGGAACTGGCCTCTCTTGCATCCTTTCATTGTATTTTGAAGTGGGCTTGGAATGTAGAAATTTCATTTCGTCCTGATTAGAATTGAATGACGTTGACTTCGTGGAGAGATGAAATCGCGATGACGCCGTTGGTTGAGGATCTAAAATCTTATCGTTTGTGCGAAAGTAAATCTCATCGCCGATTTGTTCAATGTCGTTGAAGTCGTCTAAGTCGCTTGGCAGTATTTTAAGAAGTTTGAAATCCTGCAAATATCCTGATCAGCACAAAGTCAAAAAGGATTCTAATGAGTTTTTATTACTTGGGAGTAGATGCCAGCATCCTTTCTATTTTCCTCAATCTTTTGCTTTTGGAGTTTTATCTTTCTTTTTCTGGAAGCACTGTTTAACACATCGGGAGTATCGTCTGCATCATCTGACACCGTAAGGATCTTCAGTGAATGATAGCCTTGTTCCTGCGGTTGGACTCTTGCTTGAGCTACAGGCTCCCCTTTTGTAGGCTCGATTTCAATTTGAACATCTGGGGTCACTTCATAGTCGATCGCCAGATGCTCGTTGCAATAGCGATTCACGCGAAAGTCTGCGAAAAGGAGAAGATTTTGAAAACAACATTATAATTTAAAACAATATTAAAAATATGAAAATTATAACAATGTTAAAACAATTCAGTTTTCCAGAACGTAATATACATCGATCATTGAACTAACAATGAGGACTGCACGCTGCTATTAAATTTAAATATGTATTAAAAGCCGTAATTGACGTCATGAGAAATTCATTTGAAATTGTTAATTGATCTAATTCTCAACAAATTGATTGGTGTTAAGTTTCTGTTTACGACGCGGTCGTGTATCCCTTTGCTCGTTTCCAATAACTTTTCGAACGTCAGTTGCAGCGTGTACAAATTGCACACAATAAAACGGAAACAGTGCACCTTGGTCCAATGACCACGACTATTTTAGAGTCCCTTTATTGTATAGCAAACAACAGACGAATCCGTCGGAGGCCTGTTGATTGGACAGTTGATTTATTTCGGAATATATTTCACTTCTGGCAATGGCCTGTCATTATCATAAATGGTCTGGTCGTTAGATTACTCACCCTTACCTTTTTTGTTTCCACGGTGTGAAGTCACCCTAAAACTGTGGTAATCGTATTCAAAAAACTTGAACGAAATTTTGTTTTCCTTCAATCGCAAGCAGATGGCTGTAACCTATTTGCTGGAGTTTATTTACGGTAAAAGTGGAGTACTTCAAGAGACAAGTTTTAATGAGGTTCCTGCGGCAAGTCATCAATATTTGTGCAATACAAACACACGACCAAAAGGAAGCTTTGTTTTCGGTTCTTAACAATTCAAGTAAATTTATATGATATTTGAACAAATAAATCCGTCAGTTAAAAAGGAAATCCAATTTGCATCAATAGATTTTGAACATTTCAAATATAAAATAACTTCGCAAACTTCTGTTAATGTTATTAATTTCATTTATATTCACTTCACAAAAAACTTTCGACGGACGGAAATTGAGGTAAATACATTATTTTTAATTTAATAAATTAATTTTTCAGCTAAATTTATATACACTAAAATTGAATTTTTTTCGAGTATCTTTTCTTCAAAAAATAAAACTACTTAATCCTTGACAAATATAATTAATCGTAGACATTCTAAAGACTGTAGGAACTGAGCTTCCCTCGATTACAGTTTCCGTTTGCCGACGTAAAGAAAGGATCATCACTTCCTTGCACGCACAAAGGAATCTCGCCAAACAATCATCATAATTCGTTTAATTGATTGTCCCTGACCTGGATTATATAATAAAATGGCAAAAAACAATTGCGAAAAAGTTATAAGAGCCATCAATTATATCATTTCTTTATTATGTTTCAGGATTGGCAGGATTTGCTTCTAATTGGTTGTAAGGAATATGTGCATGATAATTGCTAACCAAGCGATTCAAACTAATTTCGTAATTGCGGCGGTCGATGAAACCCTTTTGCGGCATGAATAAATTATCCTACATTGAAAATCGGAAGAAACATACACATCGACTGTTTTCAATTGTGTAAACTCCACCCTTGACCTTGATACGCACAGCCCACGGGGATTTTTGCGGAACCCACTTGCAACATTCCTCCCGCGTATCCTCGCTAAATTGAATTCTCGGCAGACATGTATAAGGTGCTAATTCAGTCACGAGCAATTGGTTCAGGGATGCAAGGGTGAACGCATGATTTGGTTCGTGCAGGATTCAGCAAATTGCATCTGATGATGTGCATATGGCATGATTTCATCCTGGAGTGTGCCCTGATTTTTTCATTTCTTTGCTTTCATAAATTTCTCTTCTGTTCCTTGGGGGTAGAATCAAAAATGTCTCAACAAGGTGGTGATGCGTTCAACGAGGGTGCGATTTACGCAATTCGAGGGGGTGAGTTAATTTACTTCAATGGAACACGTACACATTCAATTCACAGTGGAACTACTAACGAAATCAGAAAAAGGGAAATATTTTGTGAATTTTGTTCTTATAATTGTTGAAGTGCGCTTGAATAAGTATCAGTTCCTAAAAGTTTCGGAAATACATACACAAGAATTGAAAATATTTGCCTCAACATATTTCAAAACTGGCGAACTTATTTCCAAAGTGCAATTCTTTATCAACAAGCCAAAAAGAAAAACAATACTTTAAGAGCTTTTTGCGATAACAAGTCTGTCTTTAGTTTTTCTGTAATACTAAATTACAAAGTTTGAACGCGCAACAGACCTTTTCTTAAAGGCAAAACTTCTACATTCCTCTCATTTTGCAAACGTATCTCAGGAAGTAAGTTTTTGTATTGCAGAAGCAACACATTAAAACCATTTCCGGAACGCCATTCTGGTTAATGACTTTTCTGTTCTTTGGCAAAATCTTGAAAACTCTCGGTTTCCTTACATGCGGCTCGTAGTTCTTTTTGCCAGCAACACTTGCGATTCCTCGATCCACTCATTCCCCAAAATTCCACCCCCACATTTATATTCTTTGCAGTAAACTTGACAAAACCTTCTCTCGTGTTCTCCACTTGCAGTATCGCGTTACGGCAGATTACAACCTTGCACCACCGGAGAGTGGGAGATTAACAGAAATCGATATTTTCCCACATACCAAGGTTGATGCACAATCCCAATATTAGCGAAAGGATTTTTCAGTGCAAGGATATTAAATGTCTATCACAGTAAATGTTCGGGCATTCATTTTGTTTGTTTCTGAAATATACTGGAATGTTCGGTGGACACAATATAGGACAATTGAAACTTGATAAACACGGTTAAGGTAATCATGAGGTGCACAGAGGTGAAGCCCTAGTAACACTATCTATAACGACACTTGCATGGCAAAACATAACTTTCAAAAGGATTCATACACATATAAAATAATTCCTGCGGGGGAGATCACTTCAGCCCTCACCGTATAAAATTCGTATATAGTCGCAACACAACGTACCAATGAGTGAGCCAACGGACAAAGGGTAATCCCCACTTACGAATATATTTTTATTTGCAGACATTTGAGGAGCACGGCTTCGAAATATTCGCCAGGGGTCAAATTTGTCCTAATCCTAGGAATAGCCGAGCAAGTCGTAGGGACAGCATTTAGTGTAATGACGAGTGTTGCTTCCAACATCTTTGATGGAGATTTATGATTTCGGGGTTGTGTACACGTGTTTGAGGGTGGAATGCATTTTTTTCGGTCAAGGCATGAATTCCCTCTGTTTGTGGCTTGTGATTAATTAATTTTGGATGACGTTGAAATTCGGTGAATTGTCTATTAAACGTGTTTGGGATTTTCTAGCTTAAATTCCAAAATGTTTCAAAACTGGGTATCTGCGTTGTCCTTCTTCCTGACCTCGTCGTATTTTCGTCAAAATTTTTTTTCGCACGAAAGCCATATTTTCTCTTGTTTTATTGCCGTTGTTTAGTAGGTACTATAAAATTTGTTAATGTTGTCCACATTTGTCTACTGTCACCAGGTTGCGTGACACAATTATAAAAGACAAACTCGTGCTCCCCACAGGACATTCCCATCGATGAATTACTTTAATTGCAGCTCCACATTCCACTATTTTACAACAGATTTCAAATTTATGAAGAAAATATATTACAAATGTTTCGACATAAAGTGGAAAATTGCAACTATACTGAATCCACATTCCTCTGCACATTTGACCGTTTGCAGCACAGCAATAAATTTCTTTAGCAATAAACTGTGCAGCAATTTGTCGTTATTGATGGTCGTTACTGTACACGGATTGATTTTCCAACCGCAGATGTGTTGGAAAGGACGAAATGTTATTAACAATTATGCAAGTGAAAATTTCATCAATATTGTCACAGATACCTTCGAGAATGAAGTTTATTTTTAGATCCCAACTGGTGAGTTTCACTGGAAATTTATTATGACATTTTTAATAAATTATTAATCCAAGCCCAACTTTTCCACCCCTCTTCAACATGGCAGATTCGTGTTCACAGAAAATTTATGTTTGATACTGAATGATTTTTACATCCCTTTACGATGTGCATTTGGTGTTTTTATACAGTTTTTTAAACTTCTTCACAATATTTAGGGTAAGGTTTATGAATTATTTACACCCTAATGAACAAGTATGGTGCATTTCGGTTTTAAATCTCATTTACAGTCAAATATCCTGCAAATAATTGATGAATTTTCATGGATGATGTGAGTTCATTTAAGTGAATAGAAACACATTACCGTTTTTACGTATAATGACAAGACAAACATTATAAAAAAATCGATTTATAAAAAGGGAAATCCATTCTTTGTTATGCGATTAAAAAACTCAAACTCCATACTCCATACGAGTCATAAAAACTGAATGAAAAATTAATTTTTAAAAATATCTAAATTGTAAGTAATCAAAAACCATAAATAGCAAAGCAGAGCCGCAAATACAGCTGCGTGCCGAAAGAAATCCACAACGCCTTAAGGATGCCGACAATCTGTTTCCACATCCATAATCGGAAGCACTTTTTGCCAGGACGAACGAGGATGAAAAACCTCTCATCGCATACATCCGCAAATGGGGAAATTTAATCTGGGTTGCACCTGGAAATCATCTCAAGATCACGTGAGCATCATTCATCATTATTTGACATCTCCTCAATCATGACTATTCAAAAATAGCTACTCGCGATTATGCATTGGAAATTATAAAATTTCGAATTATGATATGTGAGAGTTTTTTGTTTCAGATTTGTTACTGTCTTGCATGATTTATGAGAAGAAAAAAACATGATGAAAATAACAAATTGAATTATTGGGTCTAAGGTTATGCGATCTTATTTTATTACCAATTATTTACGCCAGGTTCGTTGTGAACATGACACAATTTTCGTAATCGGGCGCACACCCCTTCATGCTTTGAAGAACTCCTCCGATCGGTATTGTTTCCTACCCGCTGAGACATTGTTAGATCAATAATGTGTCTTTTCACCACTTTATTGATTAGGTTATAACAAGGGCGGAAGATCCCAATTTCACTCTGTAACGGGTTGGATTGTTACCTAATGAATTACTCATTCCCAAAGCTTTTGATCTATTTCGGGTGAGTGTTAATAGTTGTCCGGGAGGAGTAATAAATTAATATTGAAATGATATAATCTATTGTCTTTATGTTTATAGCTGCGGGGGTTTAAGTTTATTTATGGCTCCTTGTATCGGTTCGGAGTGTTATAGCAATTAATTTACACTTACCGTCCATGCAGATATATTTAACCCGCACGACTCCATTGTCCCACAACTTCGAGTACGGATGATCCATGGCGAACAGGAAGCTGCAATGGTTTCGGCCCGAACATCTGCAAATAGACCCAATACCCTTGAACTAATTTTATTTAATTACAAGAAATATGCAATAATTTTAGGTCAGATCAAAGGTATACATCATTTGTGGAATTTGGTTTACATAAATCATGCTCCAAATTGCGCAAGTCGCAATTTCCGAAAAACAAGATCCGTTAACCGCTAAATTCATTTTAAGATATTTAATAATTTGCAGTAATTTTTTACATTACGATTGTTTCACAACGTACAGGGTTCAGTGTATCCGAAAAAAATTGTATTCATCGTGGGCTTTTTACTTGCATTCACCTTTCGTCTTCCGTCGCACTTTTTCACGGTGCAATTCTGATAAACGGTTGCTGTCGAAAAAAATAAAACAACAATCGCCTGTGCCTTGCAGGTTGTGCAGGCTGAAGAGGCGATACTAGTGGATCGAAATTGGAAAGGGATTCGTTGCCTATGATTACGAGGTCTGCGGATGTGATTAAATGCCATTGGTTACACAAGATTAAGGTACCAACAAAATTAAATGAAGTGATTTGGATATCCCGCGATTCCGTGCTTATAAAAAGAGAATCAAAGCACGTGAACTGCATCAGTTTTGATTTGGTACTCTTTGGATAATCATGAAAATCTTTATTTGCTTGCTTGCGACGATCGCCGCGGTGTCTTCAGGTTACATCGGCGGTGGCGGTGGACTCGGGGGCGGCTATGGGGGCATTGGTGGGGGAATCGGAGGAGGACATGGAGGATACAGTCAAGGTGGTTATGGAATTGGTGGCGGAATCGGAGGAGGACATGGAGGATACAGTCAAGGTGGCTATGGAGGTGGCGGCGGCATCAAAAGTGGATGGCTCGGCGGCGGATATAGCGGAGGCTTCGGTGGTGGTTCGATTGGTGGCTCAGGACTGGGTCAATCTAAAATAATAACTGTCGTCGTTCCAAGTGGAGGATATAGTGGAGGCGGCCTTGGAGGCGGCTTTGGAAAACTCGGAGGTGGATCTAGCGGCGGATATGGAGGAGGATGGAACAAGGGGGGATGGTAGGAGGTCTAGCGGAGGAGGGACCGGAAGTGGGACCGGACTCGGGGTTGTTTTTCATTCGGGGCCAAAATGTAAGGAAAAGGCGACGAACTCGTTGCTTAAAAACTGTGAAAAGGCAACGAGTTCGTGGCCTTCTAAACTGTGTTTCCCCCAGTTCGTTGCCTTTTTCGCCCCACATGAGGTTCCAAATAAAGTCCCAAATGTTCAAAAATTTCGTAAATTGTGTAGAGACAAAATGTGTAGAGACAGAATTCTAGATTAAGCAATATTTTGTAAAATTGTAAATAAACAGAATGTTGTGAATATTTATCTCAATTTCTTGAATTTTTTTTCGGAGTAATTCTATTCCAAAACGTCTGTTTCAACTTTTCAAGTATCCAATCATTGAGCAACTGCGCTAAAAAAATTCCACAAAATATTTCCTTTCCAATTTTTCAATGAAACTGGAGCATTTTTTGATTATATACCTACGGTACAACAATTAAAAGCAACTTTCATTTGTAAAAAAAAATTGCGAATTATTTTTTGAATAAATCATAAAATAAAACTAAAACACAAATTGAATTGCAGATTGCAATTGAAATGCAAGATTTTCAAGGAGCCCAATTAAACTCGCAATTACATCTATTTGGATTATAAAAAAAAAATTTTTTGAATAGCAACATTTCCAAGGACTCTAACTACATTTAAGTTTTTAGATAAAGCAAATTTAAAAAAAAGGCAAATACAATTTGTTTTCAGGTCGACCTACATTTTTCCAGACAACTTTTTAAAATGATGGCAATGGAGCGAAAAGACTCCGACAATATTGTCGAACTCCAAAAAAATCGATATCCCTCCTGTTAGTAAAATACAAGTCTTTTGAAAAAGACTGTGCAATGGCTATTGACATGGCTTGTATAAATTTGCTTTCTATTGGATAAAATCATTCGTCGCTTGCTTGGCTGCAGGAAATAAATTATTGATCGAAATGGAAGTTGCAAAATGTCTCAAATTTGGGGCATTTCGCTTGAAGCGCAGTGGCGGTTCTAAGGCCTGGACAGGCAGGCAGTGTCCACAGGCAGGTACCCCCTACCATAGGCTTGAACCGCCATTGGTGAAGCGAACAGGGAAAAAAGGTTCAAGTGTCCGATTTCAATTAATTAATTATTTTTGAGTATTTTACTTATCCATGTACCTCGACACAGATACAAAATATTTTTAGGTTGACAAGTTTGGTTCAGGACATATGGGATTTTATACTTCATTTAATCTACTTTTTAACCATATATTTAATTTTCAAAAATAAAAAAAATACACTGAAAAAAATTAAAAATATTTTTTATATTTTAATTTTTTTAAAGTTCATTAAAAAACAGCTTAAATATAGTGTTTATCCTCCATGCCAAGTTTCAGCAGTGCAGGCGTTTAGGGTCTATGTTTTATAATGCCGAAGTGCGGCTGAAATTGAATTGTAAGATAGTACATTAAAAAATAAAATCGTTTATATCTTTGCAACCGTTTCACTTACGTGCATAATATTGGTATCGGTGCTTAGAGAAACAATGTACTACTGAATGTACGCATGTACATTCATATTTTGTATCTGTGTCGAGGACATGAATTTATATATATATATATAACATACTCAAGAGTCAAGAATAACTGAAATCGGAAATTTGAACCTTTTTTCCTTGTCCGCTTCACGTGAAATGCCCCATTTATAAAATAAAATAAAATAAGTATTCAGATAACAAACAATCATCACCAGGATCACCATTGTCAGAACTTTACAATATGAATGCTGAATGACTCCTTCGCAGAGTTGCAGTGTCAAGTTTTTCAACATTTCCGACATTGATTTATATTTCAAAAGCCCTGATAACAATTCTGTTCCATTATCAGTCGAGAATGTTCTTTTCAACACAAAACAAGTGAACAAGGATATTTTTTATGCCAAAAATAGTCACTCTTGCATTGTTCAACAAAAAAAAAAAGGACTGGAATAACTCTATCTCTATTCGGAACATTGCAGCGGATGCTTTTAAGAGGTGTGGGGGGGGGGGGGGGGGGGGGCAACATTACTGGTAGGGTGACAAAATAGGCAAACTAAGGGTTTTTGAAAAATGTTGAAATGGAAAAAATTCTAGACAAACAATATAATTTTCAAATGAATTTAATAATTTTATCTATCTGACTATGTATTTTCAGGATTTCTCACAAACCAAGAAGGATAGAAGGATGGTAGAAGGCGAGTTGTATATTTAAAGCATTCTGTAAATAAATGAATAAATCACAAAATAACACTATTGCAACTGACTACTGAGAGTATTGGGGGGGAGAGGGGATTAGTGACAGAATTATTACGCCCCGGCCACTAGACCTTGTTACGCCACTAAGTTGTTGACTATTTATTTAAAATACTTTTGACTTTGTGGCAGATCTTTTCTTATTACATACACAGTGCGACAATTATGTATTAAGACTGCCTCTAGAAAACACAATTAAAACACGATATCTGCTAATTTTTCGGTATAATTATTTGAAATATTCTCCTCCTGATTCAATACACTTGTTACATCGATTTAATAGTGATTCAAACGCGTGTTCCAGCTCATTTTTCGGAATTTCCTCCAGTGCCCTCGTCGAAGCCCGTTGTATGGGTTGAATGTCATCAAAAAAGCATCCTTTCAACTTCAATTTCAGTTTTGAGAACAAGGAGAAGTCGCACGGTGCCAAATCAGGTGAATACGGCGGATGATTCAACACCCAGACCTGATTCTGAGTCAAAAATTGACGAACAATGAGTGCTGTGTAACTCGGTGCATTATCGTGCAACAGAGACCAACCTTTTGGATCGCGGTATTTTGGTCGAATACGACGGATTCTGGCCATCAAACGCTTCAAAACTTCGAGGTAATATGCGGAAGTAACTGTTTGACCAGTTCGCACAAATTATTTGTGGATAATTCCTTTGCTATCGAAGAATGTGATGAGCATTTTGATTTTTGATGGAACTTTTCGTGTTTCTTTGGCTTGTGGTGAGTTTTTTGATTTCCATTCCGCACTTTCTCGCTTTGTTTCTGGATCGTATTAGAAACACCATGTTTCATCACCCGTAACAATTGTTTTCAGGAAGTTTAGAGCATTTTCTGCGGCTGCAACGATGTCTCTAAAATGACTGACTCTCATTAATTTTTGGTTCAATTTCAACATCAAACGAACACGTGTTTTGCAAAATGAATTTTAATAAATATTAAATATCAACAAAATGTCATGAAATTTTGTCAGTTAGTAGAGGAAGGTTGAAGCTTCAAAACGCATGTGCTCACACATCCATGCGCTGCTGGGGTGCTGAGATATGGTTCGAGTCTTAATACATAATTGTCGCACTGTGTATATATTTGCATGTTCATGTTTTTAAGTTATTTTTTTAAAATCTTTTTTAGTAAATGTAATTTATATTTTTGTAGGCACTAAATGAATATCATTGAAAACAGATTGGTAAAACAATTGTAAGAATATAGAAATAAAAAGAAGAAAAGCATCCTTTTATAAATTTTTAGTTATAAGTTCAGTTTACAGTTATGAATTCGATGAATCATTTCTAGAAAGTCATTTTTAAAATGAAGTTTCCGTAGATTGCGGACCAAAGATCCAATTATAATAAAACTGTGAATGGTCAATGCCCAATGACAATAATGAATAATGATTGTAAAAAATTCGAAAATTTTGGTTAAAATTTGAATGGCAAAAAGGCAATAAAAAATTTCTTAATTATGTATTATATTTATTTCCAAAATATACGAAGGTAAATATTGTAAGTTTCCGTTTGCATGGTTAATGGTGCAACTATGCAGATTTATGTGACATTAATTAAGTAGAGTTCAATTGGTGGGTACTTTTATATTAATATAAATAGTGCTGGATTGCAGTGCAACAATATCAGTTTCTATTCTACATTCTCATCAACATGAAAACCGTCCTGTGCTTGTTCGTCGTTTTGCTTGCTCTGCCCGTCTTCACCGTTGGACAGCAAGGTGGACTCCCTGGAGGTGGACTTCTTGGAGGTGGCTTGAATAGCGGAGTCTTCTCGGGACGTTTTGGACCGCGTAATGGAGGATTCGGAGGTTTGAGTGGTGGTTTTGTGGATACCAACGGTGGGTTGAGAGGTGAGGAAATTCGTATTGCAGCGGTTGTGAAAATAATAGTCATTTCCAGGAGGTCTTCGGGGTGGTTTCGGAGGTTAAATGGAGGATTTTCCGGTAGATTCAGTTCGCTGGAAAACTTTGAACAACATTTCGGGAAAAACGTTTACACATTACATAATATATCAATTATAATTTCAAATTTCTAAATAAATTCTTAAATGTTATAGAAAAATTAAAATTTATGTTCAGTATTTGTTTCTGTTTTTATTTAGGTACTCATCTTTCCATGTAAGAATTGTAAAGGAATTTTATTAATTTTTAATTGAAACTTAAAAAAAAATAATTTTTTTGTATAAAAAACTTCGGTAATCTGAAGTAGGTACCTATACTAAATTCGAATATTATTTTTAAAAATTGTACGTGGATTATCGAGTTAAACAAAAGTAATGAGTATGTTTGCCACTTCAATAAGATTTAAGATCCAATTTTATTCGGCAGCATCAAAAGTACTAAAATTACCCAAAAAACAAGTAGATAATTGCCGCATTTGCAATAATTTAATCGCGCTTTCGATGTGATTTCGTTTTGAGTTTGCTCAGTTCACCAGTTTTTCCATGGAAGTGAGAAGGTTCAATGAATTTATTATTTTTTCTGGTTTTTAAATTTAAAGTACTTTTGAATCAGTAACGATTGCGTCACGCACATTTCCTAATTAAACTGATTTGTCCTTCAGAACACAAAATATATGCATTCATATGAGCAAGAAGCTCATTGCGAAATTAAAGTCGATTAAGCTTCTGAATCGTTTTCCCCGTTATTTATCTTCTCCATAATTTTCATACTAATATCTTATATCACTGACATCATCCGAGGAAATTACTTAACGGCAATTATACTTCGTGCATATATACACAAATTAATTACAAAATTCGATAATTCAATTGGGAAAAACGATAAACTAGTTGAGAGTAATTTTTGGGACGTATATTGGCCGTTCCCAAATCAATTACTCCAGTAAATTATGGCATCTTTATCAGATCAAATATCAAAATTAACCAATTCGTGCCTATCCCAAGATTCTCTCAAGCATTACGTTTTTCATTATCATCCGAAAGTGCCTTCAAACTGGGTTACAGATGGCCAAAGAGTATCGCATCACGTCAGGAGCCGATAATTGGGAATACCATTGCGGGGGAGGTCAATGTCAGTTATTTGAAATTATGCGCTCACCAGTCCATAAAATCGGTTAGACAATTGACCATTAGCGCCGCAACTGCCTAAGTTTGAATTTTTAGAGGCTGTTCAAAAGGGCGTCGGTTCTCCAAAGTGATTCTGCTTTGCATTTCGATGCGGAAGTGGCACACCGTCGCGTCGCTAACTTGATAACTTACAACTTTTATTGATTTGAATACATCAGTTTCCGGCGCCTTACATGATCGTAGTCTCCATGGTAGCCGCAAGTAGGAAACGATCTGAAAAATCTGTGAGCGCGACGAATATCAAACAGGGGACAACATTAAAATTGAGTATTCCTCCACCAGTGACTAACCACCATTTTGTGGGCCACGCTCATAAATATTTACGCTTTACAAATTGTCTTAAGTACTCAACTATCTGGCTGCCGTCTTAACTCATTAGAATTTCCCGAGTTATGCCGGCGATGGTGGGCTAAATGCTGATAACGTCTGTACTTCGTACTGTAACTGCCTGCTTGCAAAGGATGCTATTTCTGGCGCTTCGCACGCGTTTTAAGAATTGTTCCATGTTACAGCATTGCATTTTATGGGCTGAAGTAATTAAGGAAATCTCTCACAACTTAATTAAATTTTCTTAACACGGTAACCGAAGTGACGCAAGTACAGATGAACACTTTCCTTTGTCTGGTTTTGATAGACAACTTTGATGTGCAAAAATTTACAATTTTGATGTACGAACAAACAAACAAATGTGATTAACGCGGAGCAACTTCGCCACCTGCTTTTAAAAGACATCTATGTAAATGAGCTGAGTATCTTTGGTGCTCCACTTACATATTCCTCAGCGTGGAAATGTTTCAATCCTGGCAGGAAGGCGGGAATTGTGTGATTGCATAGCACTACACAAACAAATCATCACAGGATTGAGTAATTGATAAATTAGCTAAAAATAGGCAACTATGCAAATGGGCCTGTCCAAAATCGGCACCGAGAATGCTTGATTCAAGCATTCAACGCATTAGCAGCAATTTTGCGAGATAGACTTAAATGAATTAAACTAGTGGCATTTTTGTAATTGGGACTACCGCAATTTTCCAGGTTGTTTGACACTCAAAAAATTTATGATAGACATCAATTTAGCAATTGAACACTTCATGCTATTGTTTGAACATTTCATGAAGATTTACCTACTTGGAGATACAATTGCAATAAAACTGAAATTATCTCAAAGGCAAGTAAGGCACGATTTCGCAATTAAATTTTCCTTTAAATATTTACTTTATTTATTTCTGTAAATTTATACCCTTAACTAAGTATTAATAGAAGAAATTGGATTTCAACTACCTATTTGATATTTACATTCACTTTTATAGGCCAGTAAATTTTTTTCGCAAAAACTCTTCTTTTGGTGTCTAAAATATATGCAACATGACTTTTACAAGGTCAAAGGTGCGAAAAATCGGTTTTTTTGTTAAAATCTCGTTTCCTAATTGTCGTAGGTCTTTGACGGTTATTATAAAAAAAGCTAACAAACATTTTTCTCTATAAAAATTATCATATAGTTCATTCACGTATCTGCAACCGTTCTTGAGATATGGTGCGTAGCAAATGTACTGACTCATAACTATAGGTTTTAAGTATATATATAGTATATATTATATATATAGGTTAATTTGATGCCAAAAGATAACTTTTCAAATGTGGAGCCACTTAAAAATAGTGTATGTCCAATACCATCTTCAATGGTCGCCATTGCCCTGCTATAGGCCGCCGTACCTCATTTTGTTTGTTTGTTTGTTTTGTGTTTTTTATAATTGTAAGTATAAAAACAATTTTTTTTAAATTCAATTAAAACACTTTTCGTTTTTCTAATGAATCTCGAAACTTTCTTCTTTAATATGCAATGTAAAATGCAGGGCAACCGAGACATATTTCGAAATATGAAAAGGCTCTGCCAGGACATCGTGTGGTTGCGAAACTTCCTTATCCGGAGTGAAATCTCATTTGTAGTCTGAGCCAGGAGACTTTCATTGTTTTGTTGCGTAACAAACAAGTCCCAGAACAGAAACGGTTGTTATTCCTGTTCGGATATCTTGATAAAGCCTCTCTTTATCCCGAACCTTTTTCCTTGAATTACACATTTTACTTTGGAGTAGCAAAAAGCTGTTTCAACAATAGCAGCCATAATGGAGGTTGCCTCTTTTTCATTGCATTTTTTAAGCTTGTGTGCAGCTGACTCAGCTAGAATTTGAATTCACATTGAAATTGTCAAAAAATGACTGTCTTTTAGAGTTCAATAACACCAGAAGTGTTTGCACCAAACAAAGTTCATTTACACGGAATGCATAGAAAAAACCGTACATAAAAACCATAAGGAAGATGACCCTTGAACTATCTCAATGGGCTCGTGTTGGGCGGTGTTACTAGAGTGAATCAATTGAAAAAATCACCCCCATTCCCTATCTATGGATATCTTATCTCATTTCCATTTTTATGTCATTCTTAGTACTTTTAGTGAGGGGAAAATTTGTTCATCCCCCTTGAAAATGCAACTGTGCACCAAAAAGTTTTGTATTTTCGGCACGCAGGAACTACCACTCCTAGGATGAGCGCATCGGACACATGCCAGTGTTTACGAATTCAAGGTAATAAATTTTGTTGAATATATATCGAATGTAAGAAACACAAAATGTTATTTTACAAATTAGATTTTGATTAAAGTGGTGAGTAATTTTGTGTTCGAACTTTTATTGAAGGCAGTCAGAAGAATACAGAAATTAAGAGATCATGATGAAATTTTGTTAATTATAACAAACGAAAATCACATTCACTATAATTTGCTTTTTTAAATAGAATTCATTCAACAATGAAAGACACGTACGCATACTGATTAGAATATTGGTACAACACGAACAATTCCCGTTGATTTTCAACCCTTGACACTCGTTTTGGCTTTCGTCTCATTTCCCTAATTGATAAAATTTTTAGCACGACCACAATGAAAACATGCGGAAGACAGTAAATTCACTTGCACAAAGAAAGGCAGCCTTAATTCTAAACAAAAACACGAGATTTATCTTTCACTTAAGTTCCGTTTACAATAGAAGTGACGTGTTCAGTCTCCCCTAAATAATTTTGTGGAAAAGTTCTTGAGATAAGAATTGGAGACACTCCCTCAAAAAAATTCAGCACGTGAGCCGAAAGGAAATCCTTGAAAAGTAAAGTTCCAATGGCGATGGAAATGCCGCTTGCCCTTGGCACAAAATCAGGAAGGTGGCAATCCTGTGGAGGGTGCTGGGTGAATAAGGAGTACAACCGGCTTTTGTTAAGTCAGAGAAAAAACCTCAATAAAAAACTGCGAAAATTTTACCTGTAGAAAAAATTCGAATTCCCTTCAACAAGAATAACAAAATTTGAAATAACGCATGCAAACATCAACCCTTTTTTGGAAGACAATACCGAAGAAGGGAGTCAAGTGTCATCGATTCGGAATTGCAGAATATTCCCCTCGTGATCGGAAATGGAAATGATGAGATAGACTCATATTTTCCCAATAAAAAATATCAGATAGAATAGAATGAATTGGCCACCCCTTTGTAAGCATCAAGTAGTTGTAACTTAAAAAGGGATGCGCCTTCATTTCCGTGTTGCGGATCCCTCCAAAAACAAACATTCCGGCATCCTGTTTTAATATACGAGAATCTGTGAACAAGTCGGATGAGTACCGACGTATGTACGATGGTAAACGGATCGATAGCATATTCTTGCACTTCTGCTTCCTGTGCGCCTACGACGACATTCGGACAGAAAGAGCTCCCCTTTCAAGGAACTCGTGAAGAGGGATGTCTTACTTTCTAGAACTTCTGTGTCAATTAGGAAAGGCAATCCGTGCTAAGACTGGCAGAAAAAATGCTGTTTATTGTATTGATTTTTTTCTAAATATATACATTACACACTACAGTGGAGTTTGGGGTTAGGGCGAAAAAATGCGACATCAGAAATGTGGAATTAAATATTGATCACATGTTTTCCTTTGGCAGATTCTAAAATTACTGCAGCACTTGTAAATTCGCTGGATACATTTTTTAATACCATCTAATGCAAAGAGACCACAAAATCCTATTTCCTGATCTCTTAATTTAAATGAAATTATCAATTCTATCAATTAGAACGAAGGATGCCGTTTCCTGGCCGATTGCCGAATGCAAATCAAGCAGTCGGCAAACATAGATTTTATCCTCGAGTTCCATTAACTCTCTAATGGGAGGATTTCATTTGAACTGAAAGCAAACAGAAAGGATTAATCAAACTAGAGCTGGCGAGAGGGTTGTCGCCCGGTGGTGAGCGCTTCCCAAACATTCCCACGTAACGAACACCTTTAAATGCACTCCACGGGCGTTGTGCCTTCTGCATTTATGCATGCAATCAAGATTTTATTTACGACCCCCGCGACTGGGGGAGGACCACAAGTTTTGTCGCAAAAAGCACTCCCTTGAGGATTTCATGCAAGTACTGTAAGTGCTACTCCACTTAGTGGAGGGTGCCATCCCCCAATGTGATATGAGTGCTAATTCAACGGTTGATTTATAAAAATAATGCTTCTGTAGAAAAGGTGTTCTTGCGCGAGTCATGGTTGTTGTTGTATCTTGTGGGCGAAGTGTCTTTCAATATTTACGTGCAATGGATTGAGTATCGGAACGTGCATTTGTGGGGATGTTTTCGGTGAATTTGAAGGGCAATTTATTCATAATATTAGGTATGTAAATAATATGTATTGCGAACTTCAACAGTCTGCGGAAAATAAGGCGAAAATAACTTACCGCCTGTTGAGGATCTTCCGAATGTTGTACTCGTGATCCGATTCATTCTGGTATGAATGTTCAATGTCAAACCGATCCAATGACGAAACTATTCGTTTTTGCTCACCGCAAAAAGACCGCGACTCTGCAGGTACTGTGCGGTATCGATTACCGTTCGCGGCACTGCGCCTCGTGTCACTTTCGTTCAAGGTAATATTTCTTTCGCCGATCACCACCCGATCTGGAGCACTCGCCACGGCAGCGTTTCTTCTGAATCTAGCTGATCTCTTCACGTGGAAGTCCACGTCATCGTTCGGTGACAATTTGCGCAAGTAACGGACTATCATCCTTTCCAACGACGCCTTCAAGGAGGTTCGTTTCCCTTTCTGGCCAACCAGACGGTCGGCTTTTGGTGCTCTATCACCTTCAGCATCACTCTGTGTATTGCCATCGCCCTCAAAATCCTCCACTTCGTCCACCTCATCGTCGTTTTCCGTATGCGTTTTTCGCAATGTCTCCAGAAATTTACGGCCGGCTTCTGCCTCTGCCACCCGTGGATCGATGTACTTTGGGGTTGATAAAATTCGTGCCAGTCTTTGGAGCAGTCAGCAACCCCAAAAATTTTGAATTGTCGTGGAAATGACATGAAAGGAAAAGTAGGAAGGTCAGTGAAATTGAAATTTTATGTTATATTTTCCATTTGTACTCACCTCTTCACGTCTAGCTCGAGACAGTTTTCTTGGGTGCAGTTGGGAGTGAAAGTTGCCTCCAATATTGCAAGTTTCGAGTCCAAGTGGCCACATGTGAGCCGGATTTCCGTGGATTCGCAGCCCCATTCCTCCACGACTTCTGCAAACAGAAAACAGGGTGAAATGTGCTTTTTACACTCTTTGATTTATCGGAAGAAGAGAGATGAGCGATAAGGAAATTAGACGTGAGTGAAATTTTCGCTAAATGTTTTTGCTAAAGAAATCACGTTTAGCTCAGCTGGAGTCTCAAATTCTGTTGTGTTTTAATGAAGGGGATGTTTCCTGAATATTCAATGTAGTGAATCCTTGCAGAGTATTGTCAGGGAAGAAAATTATTGCAGTCAAATGGAACTATTAGTTTATGGTAAAAAATAAGTTTTTTTACTTGGTAATTTTGGTAAAAAAAACTAATTCGTTTTACACTACACAATTCAATCAAGATTAAATATTCAAATTTTAATGTACGTCATTTACAGTATTTATGATATACTCTTATATTCTTATATAAAATATATATGTAATATAGTGTACAATACATAAAATATTGTGTTGTAGTTAGATACATATATTAGTTTATCCAAAGTAAAAACAAATGTTTTTTAGTCATTTTAAAGTTCTTTTTTTAATATTTTATAAACTAATCTCACCTATGGGGCTGATAAGTCCCAAATTGATGCAGTTCATCCCCATTAGGAGGACTCCGAAACTGATCCCTAACTGTATGAATACTGTGCCGGACATTTTAAAATTGGCAATGTGAACAAATTACACTATACGGAAATTCACTAAATTAAAGCTACGGTAGCAATAAATAATTACAAATAAATAAATAGGCAGCACGAATTTAATGCACAAGATTTTCAAATTTAGCACTTGCTTCACTTAATCACTTTGCACTACATTTTTCGATGTCCTTTAGCCCGAAAAAGGCTCCTTTAACGAGAGCAAAGCGAACAATCTAAGGCATATTTTCACATGTCGGCACAATTTCATTTCCACAGTTATTCTTGTCGCTCCAGAAAATGCCTCCCACTTTTCTGAATATTCTAGCTTTCAGATCCACATCAGCAGTAAAATGGGGACATGAAAGTATCTTCCTTTCAATGAGTATCTCGTTGCTGTGAATGTGTTTCCTTGAACTCGGTGGCCTCAATTTCACTCGACCTCCAGAATCCTTAATGAATGAAAACTTTGTATGACTATGAAAACTTGTCACATTACACAAAAATAAATTTCGTCAGGACGAACAAAAAATAGTTTGATTTGCAAATTTTTACTGTGCCAAAAAAATGGGACAACACAAACAATTAACACTCTGCAAGTAAAAGTACCCAGAAGATTCGCACCGGAACCGGTAGTGAACACAACCTTAGGGGATGAAACTTCTTGCTAGACTGAACAACTGAATTAACTGACCCAGATGATGCTCCTGCACGGCCGGTGACCACACACTCTTCCAGTGGCTTTTCTAGCCGATTCCAGTCCAACGTAACAGCCACCTAGACTGCAACTGTAAACAAATGGAGTCGACTAGACATAGTGGAAGCCGGTGGAATCCCTCGAAAGTCGGCCTGGTGCTGAGAGTGCGCACGTTTCTATTCCCACGCATTCACGGGAATAACGAGGGAAAATCTTCATCCCCCTGAACAATCAGCGTGACAAGCGATGTAGTGCGCAGGGTTCCACTTCCACTCAATCGGAGAGCTAACAACAGCACGCGGCATCGGCATCCATATTCATCCCTCAGTGCTCAGGGTTTCCTGGTTTTTGTCAAATCTGCCCGATGGCTTCGTCCGCCCCCACGAACCAGAAATATCGGCCAGAAAGACAAGGGTTGTATAGAGCATGTTAGTGATTAGTATGCGCTTTCTGCGGTTCCACTTGATGCTGTTGCGGCTTGTATCCGCTGGGCAGTGGGAGAGCAAAACTTTCCAGGTGGCAAATTAATTCCAGTTGTAAATCACCTTCCACTCGCAACCCCTTGACCCGACACTGTGACCCACTGAACGATATCCAGATGCGGAAATGCAATTTGCACAATGCACTCTGATTGCGGTTAGGCCAGTTTGCACATCACATGTGCATCTTGAATTTGAAAGGGATTCATTGTAACTGGAAGAGGAAAAGGGAATGTTGCGAGTTTCTCGATGAAAGCCTCCAACGAAGCTATTATTATATTGTCATATTTGATATCAAAGCATCAATTTTTAATACCAATATAAAAAGGTATCTACTGTTATGTATGTAGATAATTTTAATTAACCATTCTAATATTTATATTTCACTTTTTTTTTTTATTAATAAACAAATGTAATAAAAATAAACACCTTTACAGCTTAAACATTTATTACAAAAATAATTCCATTTACTTACACATAACTAACAATGATTTAGTGTATCAACAATTTTCTAACTGCGAAGACATTCACCTTCAGTACAAAACATAGGAACAACAATTTTTTTAAAGACTTCTTAACGCTTCTTCGGACTTTTCTTTTGTTATTCTCCGACGCCCGACGACCGATTGTGGATGCGACAAAATATGCTGTTTGGATTCGCTTGCATTTGACATTGAATCCCTCGAGCTGTAATAGCATTGCATCGGTTACCACTTGCAGTATATTGTGTTCTGGTGTAGCATGGAGTGATGTGGTAGAATAAGTGTAAATGCTGTAAAAACTAAATCAATTTTCATGCTTGCCTACTACTACGCTCTGAACGGCGATCATCCTCATTTTCAGGAATTGATGCGGCTGGCGTTATAGGTCTGCTTCCCAAGTATGAACGGCGCGAATGAAGATTCATTTCCGAGCGATGGTTGTTCAATGTCGGGTTCAAATGGTTATGTGTGCTATTTGTTCTGCGGTCATTTACTCCGGGAATTACATTCTTTCCCTTTTTCAATTCGTTTTCTTGAATCGTTAACAGGGTTTTCCAATCAATTTTCCGGAAAATCTTTGATGCAGCATTTGCTGAAATTCCCAAGTAATTAGTTAACGTTTTAATTGGTTTTGGTAGAAATTACTTAATAAAACGAGCGCAACAAGCTCAGATAATAAGACCAAATCCATTTCCAAGAAACCTTGAAGCACTGAAGACAAGTGAAGGGTCACAACAGACAAAAAGGCAGCGCGGTTTAGATTATCTGCATTAACGAATGCCATGCAAGTCATTCCCACCAAGAGGTACAGGACGTGTGCAGTTATTATCGGCAGATATATGAGCGTATTTTCTGGTAATTACAAAGAGTAAAATTAAGTAAGTGAAATTGGTATGTTTTGTACCAGTTCCTCCGAACAGTTTGCTTAACCATTCTATGCGACCATCCAGTTCTGTTGTTAGTTGGATCATAGCTTTAGATAGAGTTTGTACTATGTTATTGGCTTCTTTTAGCTGAACAATTGTTCCTTCTATTTGTTTTAATGCGTTTTGGTTTTGTTCTACGATCTCACTGTTCATTTTCTGTAACTGTTTGATGATTTGCTCGATGGATTTGTTTAATACTCCCATATTGGCATTCAAATCATCGTGAAATTTTTGGACGTACACATTTTGATTCCCTATTTGCGAACGTTCCTCAGCTGCAATATGTTATAACAGTGAATTTAAGAGAACTTCTATAATATGTAGGATTTTGCTTACCTAATTTTTCTTTGAATTCATTAAACATATTTTGTATTTCAGTTTCCCAATCCTTTATAATATTTTTCTCATGCATAATTTCTCGTGAGTTGAACAGCAAGTTTGATCTTTGTACTTCGGCAAGCCGCAAAATTTCCATTTGCTTTTCTACCAATTTCAAATTATTCTCGGCCATTTCATCAAATGAACCTATCGCTGCTTGCTTAAACTGTTTCTGCAAGACCTGGAGTCCTTGTAGATCATGTAGATGACCATGTGTGGATTCCATTAGTTTGTTTACAGTGATTTCGGCATTTGCCCGAAATTGATCTTGTCTGATTAATAAGCAAATCGACTGCGCTTTATCCAGGAACTGATTGTATGTGGTCCTTGCATCTGAAGACATCCCACTTGTGCATTCTTTTAGCGACATTTCTTCAGTGCATTCAAAAACTTCCCTGTTCTCTAGCTGACTTTGGCAATTCATAAATGCAACTGCTAGCTTTCCTAAATCTTCATTTATTAAGGAGTTGCAATTTTTTCTCAAATGTAAAACCACCTGCGAAATATTCTATGATTGAAGTGTAATTGCTTTATTTCGTATACCGGTTACCTTATGCTGGCAGAAATCCAAATTGGACGGACTTTTTCCGAGCACTTTAGAAACATCTCGCAAGAAGTTCTCATTGCTTTGCTCTAGTTCAAATGGCACAGAAGGTAAATTTGGATCCGAAGTACTCAGGTATGCTTGGAAAAGTTAACAGCTATTATAAGGCACTTTAGCTGCTCTTTGGAGGTCACTTACTCTGTTTTGATGGCCAAATGTAGTCGATAATTGACGCATTTCCCCAGTTAATTTCAGTAGTCAAAAGTGTAACCGCTACGAAAATATAAACTTTCCTGGAAAAAATTAATGTATACTATACATTATACTTGTAGGTATGTATATTATACAATTTAATTTATATCAACAGAAACTTTACCTTAATTGCATTTTAACAAAATATAACAAATAATTCAGGTACTTTTATCCGACTTAAACTTTATAAATATTTTAATAATATAATTTTTGATTAATGAATAGCCATAATTTTAATTTTGGCACAATTTTACTTTACAAAAAGTGAACAAAAACAAATATCTCGAATTGACATTTTAGAAGTTTTTGAGCAGCTGTGCAACCTATTACTGCAACCAGTTCCATTAGTTCCACACTGCCTGTGGAATCTAGAAGAGCTGCAGTGGTGAGTGAGTGGTGCTCTTCCCCTTCACATTTTAATAAATATTCCATCTATCCTAAACTAGATGAACTTCTGAAGTCAGCATCTGGTACGTTAATTATGTATTCAGCAATTTTGGAAACTAACTTACAAAATGGGGAACGTTGACCGTTATTATTATCTTACTTACATCCATTTATTACGTATCTTTCCTTCTTCTTTTTCACGGTTAGTGAGAAAGTTTTCGTCATTCATAATTTTAGAATTTTTGTCCTCCATAAATTACAGATATTCTTATCAAAAGAGATTTGAAAACCATCAGTATGGAAATTACTACAAAAGTTTTGTATACGCGTTTATAAAATTAGTCACAACTCACAATTATTACATTATATGACTCGAACGATAAGTAATGAAACAGTTGAAAGTGCATACTGACAAACTAGATCAAATTATTTTTTATTTACAGTTCAATGAAATAAACAGAGAACTAAATCTAAGCGTCAAGGATTTCCTCTTCGTCGTCCTCCCAGTCCCAATTCATGTCAATCGCGCTTTCAGAAAAGTCCTGGATATCAGTTGTATTATGAAATAAATATAAACAAACTAAATACAACAACTTACATAATCCATATTGAGCGGATTGGGTACATCGCAAGACGTACAAATCATATATGCAACTCCAGTATTATGTCCAGTGCATTCGCAAGTTTGGCAGGATGCGGGGACTGCTGTGTTGGCAACTCTTTTAGCGAAGATCGATGCGAATTTTTTGATTGGATTTCTTTTCTCAGGTCTTAATTTTCGGGCTGTGAACACTGATCCGTTGGTTTCAATGGCAAGAGGAGTGCAAGATCCTAAGGCCTCTTTAGGAAGTCTAACCTGCTTTCTTAAATCACTATCACCGCGGAATTCCTTTAAGTCCCTTTTCGAATATGCCAAATCCCTGTCCATGCCAAAGAAGACTCGATTTAATCGTGTTTTGTCGAATACAAACTCTTGATCCATTAGAATATGGAGGTTGATGCTCTCTTCAAGCATCAGTTGCAGTAGAGAAGAATAGTCGAACTAAAATCACCAGAAGAATGTAATTAGTATTTAAATTCACTTTTACATTCAATAAATAATGAAGACCTTCATATCACTGGGGGAGCATCCAGAACATGGAAGAAGGACGAACGTCTTTGATGCTCCTGGGCGGAATATCAATTTAGCAGCGACGCTGATGGCTTCAAATATGTCGTTGTTGCTCCCATTACCCGCCGCTATATGATCAAAGTATGGTTTGAGACTAAGCGCATCAGTGAAGACTCTATTTTTGTGCACAACGCTTCTCGGTTTGTCAAATGGAGCCAGTCCTCCAAAGGATATCACCGCGTATCTACAGACAGACGTAACAGAAGCTTAAATATTACTCGTGCTATAATTACACCATCGTACCTATTATTGGTGATGTTGGCTTCTTCCAATTCTTTTTCAATAGAATTTACAACAGTCATCATGTTTTTAATGCTCGTTACATTTTTGTTACAGAGTTTGGCCTCAATGATGAATACAACATCAGTTGTTCGTTCGATGTCATTTTCTTTAAGCTCTATAAAACTTCCTTCCGGTATGTATGATCCGTTCGTAAGGCTGCAACTGTAGAAGCAAATTACTATGTTATAACAATTCGAGGAGCAGGAAACAATTTGTGAAACTTACTGCACACATTTGTCTGGAATTCTCAATGGTACTTTGAGTGTACCGCAAGCTTCAATGTAACCTAAAGCAGCAGTGCATGCTCCTTTTTGCGCTGGATGATCATCCTTCAACACAGTTGATATTGAGTTGACGCCCATGTCAAGACACATTTCATAGAACGGATACGGATCCAGGATCTCAAAGCAACTGCCAAAGAGAGGAGTTTTGAAGAATTCGTTGCAGAGCTCAATCAAACTTGGCGACAATGTGTCTTCATCTCTGTTGAAGTTTTGTTTACATTTCTTTAAGCTCCAGGAATTAACAAATTCGTCTTGATTCGTTGTCAATTTTCCACTTGAAGTCTTAAAATCGTCAAACTTCTCATTGTTCATAGTGCCTAGCACTCCTGCTGTTTGTCCAAAGTACCAACCACTGACTTCCAGCCAACACAGATCGAATTGCATATTGCAACTGAGGACATATTCCTGGTGCGATTCAATGGTAACAACATCGGAGTCACGGAATACTATAAGATCTCCGATTTGAACAGGAAGCACCGGTGATGAATTCATGCCTATTTGTAACGTCTGGAATTTGAACGTTACGGAAATGTATTTTGTGTATAATTTGTTGTTACTTACATCGCCCGTAACATCGAGCTCCAACAGCTGTTGACCAGCGAGGAAAGTAAGCTTTCTGGATGATATTGTTATTCCATTCTTCGTGTAAGTCTGAAATACGAATATATTTATTAATTTTATTTATAAATTTCTATGAAAACTAATAATAAATTTTCTGCAAATTTACTCACGGATGGCTCCAAGATCAGAGTAAAGTTCTTGTTAAGGAAATCGTGGGTTAACAAATAAGAACACTGATGCTGATGGGATGGACCTCTTGCAGAGATGTCTTCGAATGGCAAATTCATGCTGACAAATCTCTTATCAAACGTCATGTAGTGCTGGGATCCAATAAGTAGAGAGTGCGCTAAAAGTCGATATTCGTATCAAATACATTTTAAATTAAATCTCAAACCTTTATATGGCGGGAACCATGCCTTGTAATCCACATGTGACCTCAAATTGTACATATAGCTGAGCAAGGAGAAATTGCTTCCACCAAAGAAATTTTGAACAGCGACCAGCGTTTTGTATTCTGGAATTTCTTCAAACTTCGGCGTTTCGTTGAAGGCGTGCCAAGACATTGGTAGTTTCTGTTCCAGATCCAGGACACCAACGTCGGGATCAAAAATGAACTTCGTCTTCGCTTCGCGGTACATGTCATCGGTCTGCAGAGCATTTTGAGTAGCTCTCGAAATTTTATTACGTACGAGGGACCACAATTGTTGAATTCGTTTCTCCAATTCAATTTCTTCGGCTAACCATTCTAAGTCGGCTTTAATGCCGTACACTCTTTGCATTATAAATCTAATGTGCTCCAATTTCTCTAGTTCTTTTATTTCTTCCCATAATTCAGTGAGAATATCGTTCAGCTCCTTTCCAAATGGAACTAGTTTGAAGTACTTTTCTTTGATGAAATCCCACGCTACAACTGAGTATTTTTTGAAATTTGTAACAGCATCATTGGAAACTATGTCCTTATATAATCTGTCGAAGTCTTGTGTGAATTCCGAAACTTGTCCAAAGTATTCCGATTCAGCCAGTTCATTGGTTCGATTATAAATGAAGTCTGCAGAACAAATGTTTGTACAAATATTTAAATCAATTCTAAAATTGTATTTCAATTTACCAAACACTTCCTGGCTGATATTCCACAGTGCTGATTCTATGTAATGAACGAATCTGAAGATATGAGGTTCAATTTTCTTAAGAGCAACCTTCCAATAATTGGAAATTACTACTAGGAATTTATTCCATAAATTCTCAACGTATTTTATAAACGAAATGTGAAGATCTTTGATAATTCTATCGTATTTTTCCACTGCTCTCTGTAGAAGAGCGGACAAGTGTCCAAACGATTCGCCATGCAAAAATTTGCTGATTGTGTCCAAAATTTCTTGGTAAGTTGTCTTTATCTGCGAGAAACAAACATTATTCATGAAACACTTTCTTATACTTGCATATTGCGTACTGTTTCGATTAACCATAAAACACTTTTCCTGAGCGCCTTTCCAGAGTCTCCCATCACTTGCCAGACTTCGGAGAGAATTTTTGGGAAGGATTGAATGTGGTTCCTAAGCGCTAATTCATCAAGGACAGTGAGAGTGAAATTTATCATTGTTTTTATGTAGAAATCATTTGCTTCGTATGATTGGTTTACGAACTTTCGGAAATCCTCAACGTCTTCTTCCAATACAGTCAGACCGCTTAAAAATAATTGTATTATAAACAATTCCTCGAGGAACTTTCTAAACTTACTTAATATCTTCCAAAAATACTTTCGTGTGTACTTTTGAATTTTCCCACACATCACTTATTGATTCACTTGCTTCGGAATAAATTGTCTTAATCCAGAAATCGATACCTTCCGAAAAGGAATCGTAGAAGGAAGTTCCAATTGCTCTTATTTTTTCCTAAACAAACGAATAAATGTATTTTTGTTTCCAGACACGATTGTCTACGTTTACCTTAAGTTCATCCTTCATCTTTGGTCTCCAGTGGAATTGCCCCGTAACTAATCGTGAATGATTCATCCTCAAATATGATGCAATATCGATTACTCGAATTTCCTCATAATTTCTCCACAAATCAAAATATCCACTTCTTGCATCCGGAATGAATCCAACCATTTGTATATTTTGCGTAGCATCTGGGGTTAAGTTAACTTCCATTCGAGTGAATTTTTTTTCAAGGTCAATGTAGAAGAAGCCTGTGCTATTCACATCTGGAGTATCCCACACTGATCCGTTGATTCCATAGAGTGGATAAGAACCATACGGTTGAACCCACAAACGCACAGCTTCGTACGGTGTTTGTCTCTAAAAAACATTAAGATCGATTACACATCATACAATATATTTCATATGATCCTACCAGATAATCTATTTGTTTATTTTTAAGATCAATTAGAGTTAAAAATGATCCGATTTTCAAGGGGAAATATCCTCGCTTATAAAGAGCCGTGCAAACTGATTTGTACAGCAAAGGTTTTACTCCAGCTGATCCTTTTATGTCCAATTTCAAATCAGACGCGTTGTGAACAGCAAAAACGTCCAAAGTGTAGTTTCTATAGCCCAAGTCATTTGTAAGATCCATTACTGAAGCTCTAACGTCCAATAAATGTTGAGGATCAGTTGAGTAGTTTGCAACAATGCGAGCCTTCAGCAAGTCAATGTTGCTACGGTAAAGGAATCCCTCGATTGTGATATCCTAAAATTGAAGGAAAACTTTAAGATTTATTCGTTCCGAGTTGAGAACTTACTTGTTTAAATGATGGATGACCAATGGTCACTACCACAATTTGGTTGTCTCTGTCCATTCCTCGCAAGGGTTCACTGGTCCACTTAATTCCTGTCCGCACAGTTTTGTAACGCTCCATGCTAAATTTGTTTGGATTCGTCCATTTAAACTTCAAGTCAGAATCAAAATTGTTATCCGTCATCCAATACCATCCTTCCGTGGACAGGTTTCGCTTTGGATAAGAGAGTTCAAGCATAAAACTCTGGGATTCGTTATCAGTCTGGACGGATTGAGAAACTTATAGATTTTAAAAAATCATTTTAGCAAAACATTACCGTCGTTTTATTATCGATTTCAAAACTATAACCAATCCAAGCTGTTTTTGAAACTTGCAGTTTTGATTTTTGTTTCGTCACAGGTCCTTTACGATCATAGTCCGAATTGAGAATAACCGTTCTATTGGGATGTATTGCAACAATCTTGTAGTCCTGACCAGTAGGAGTTGTTTTTATGTGGAGTTCTCCAGTGATGTTGAACTCTTTAGAATTCCGAAGTTCAAATACCTCAGCGTGTTTCATATCCTAAAATATTCCACTTAATATCCTTTACCACAGTTACTCTTCGGAAACTTACGTAATCCGGAATTTCAGCATTGCTGTATTGTTTGGAATGAATATAATGAATTCCGAGTGGCTTCAGTTCGTTCTCCAATGATATATCGATGACGTCTTTATCAAAACCGGCACGTGACTCGGTCTTCGATTTATATTCTCCCTTGAGCACATCTTTCTTGTTGTAATTAACATTTGCAAATCCAGTTGTTACTTGTTGCCGCTCCTTAAGTCCGTAATGAACTTCAGCAAAATGCCTTGTTGCAAGTGGAACCTCTGCATTGACCTTACCTTGCAAATCGCGATCGAGATTTTCAGAAGTGTAATTGCTTTGCAATCTAAAGAAAGTGTTGTCCTCGGGCCAAGTTGCTTTTGCAAATCGTAACGACTCTCCTCTATAATAAAAAATTTGGTTTATTTTATATATTTTTCCATGAGAAAAATGTTCTTACCCCGAAGTTTTGAAATCAAAATCACCCCTTAACCATGTTATATTTAAAAATGGAGTTGTGCAATTTAGATGTCCCTGCATGTTGGACAAATTAGAAAACTTGACACCAGTATCTGCAACACGCCGTGATCCAGGGTAATTTATTGCACACCTGAGAATATTATATATATACAAAATGGCCAATTAAGGGGAATTATATACTCACTCAAATGATTGGAAATCATCTTCTTTATCGTATTTGCCGATTACAAAAACTGAGTCTTCATCCTGGAAATAGGGGGTAACTACTTTAGCAGAAAAATCTTTGCGATCTGGTCCTTTGCGCAGCATTTGAAGATTTCCTTCTATAGCTTGACTCTGTGAATTTGGACCCCATTCTATTCGACACGAGCCTTGAAGATCATTTACATTTCTGTAATGTCCTCGGGCTGAGTATCTCCTTTTGACTTCGTCGGATTCGTATTTTCCGTCCACTGTGACATCAAGGGGCTCATTAGTCATTATGTTTCCGCGATAATGAGCAGTTATATGATGCACATCGCCATATGGTTTCGGAAGTTTTGCATCGAATCCAACGGAAAAATCATTTGATGAGAGATAAGTGACGCTGGTGTTAGTTTCAAGAGCCCAGAGCGAGTCGACATTCAGTTTGCCACCAGCGGAGAATCTCTGGAAGCTTTTATTTGGATTAACGTATTTTGCTGTCGCTTGAACAATTCTTGGATGTGATCCTTGTCTTTCAACAAACGTTTCAACAGCTAATTGCATGTCCTCCAAGAGGATCCAGGACCACGCGCATGTGCCGCGTCCTTTTAGTACACCAAGACCGTAGTCAGTTTCAATTCGTCCAGAATCTGATTTGATTGTTATATTTGTTCCTAACTTCACATTCTCAATTCCCAGATGCGACCACGGGGTACTTATGTCCACTTGACCATGTAATATCCTTCCTTCTCTCGGCAGAAGTTTAGCATTTACGCTGATCCTGGACAATTCGGGCTCACTAGACTGAACCAAAATTGAAACGTCCCAATCGATATGATTGCGAATGGAATATCCTCCAGCCACTTGGCACATACGGCCTTCTTCAATGGCGCTAAACTGGAACGTCTTACCGTAATCACCTTCTGTATTTGATAGCGAATATTGAATGACACCATCAGGACCACCAGACTTTGGTCTTAATCGGAGTTTCACGTGAATGGGGACTCCTTGGGCAAAATTTACAACACCATCAGCAGCATACGCAAGAGAGTTGCGGAATAAATTGCCTTGTGCAATAAATTCATTCGGATTTCCTGTGCGTGTTAAGAAACTTTGCAGTGTAATATTCCTAAAAGGAAAATTACATCTCTTATACAATATTATGAAAGGATTTCAGACAATTTTCTACCTAAACTCTTTCATAGGAGTGACGACTTCAACAGTTACAAAATCCTTCTTTCGACTGGCCATCGCTCTGAACTCTGTTCTCTGTCCTCTGGGATCCAAAAGAGATATATCCAAAGATGCCAAAGGATTTGGATTTTTTGTCAGTAAAATTGTTCCCTCAACTGATTTTAAAGGCAATAGATTTGTGTTTATTCGTCCTTTAGCACTCACATAGTGAGTTTTATCCACGTACCACATTGATTCCATACGAAGCTGAAAAGAGTTTTGATTGATCAAAGAAATAAACATGAAATATTTTTTCCGTCAACCTTATTCAATGTTGCATTATCTCGCACTTCAAAGCCCAAATCTATAGAGTTTTCAACTTCTGAAAAATCCTTTTTGAAGTACACTTTGCAAGCGTAATGAGGTACAACAGGAGTTTCTAACAAAATTCCAACAGTCGCATCAAGGAAGTTCTCATCGGACTGGAAAAAATTACACATTTTACAATTGTATAGAAAACAATTTTATCAAGTAATATTGAAATCAATAAGGGTCCTTGCAACTAAATACGTATTTCCATCTGAAGATCATTGGATGCACTTACTTCGAGAGATCCTCCAAGGGATAAGTGTGTTTCACCAGTTTTTGAAGTAAAATTAGCTCGGTAAACACTTTCTTCTAATTCCAAGAATCCACTCAAGTCAATTTTCTTGAGAGCAGGGAATGGCGTCTTCAGTATAAGTGACACATCGTGCATTTTCGATTCGGTTTCATCAACTGTAATGGTGTAATTGGCAAAGTATCCAACATCAATCCATTTGAGCGGAGTTAAATACGACACTTCGAGTTTGGTGATGTAGTATTTCTTGAATAGTAAATTGTAAAAGAATCGGCATTCAATTTCTTTTACACTGTAGAATGGTGTTTTCATTTTTAGTACGTTGTTTACATTCAGCATGTCAGGATAATACAATAAGTCGTTAAAAACGATCTTTCCTTGTGGTAGATGAATGTTACCCAAAATCTTAAAGTAATCTCCATTTTCTTCAATGTCTCCATAGGCTTTCACAGTTGGCCAAATAATAGTATCAACTTCAATGTCAACAATGTAATTGAACAGTTCTTCATAATCGATATCATCGTATTCTTCATCCTCAATTTCACTAGAGGTGTCCTCTGTGTTCCTTTCATCCTCTTCGCTTTGCACTTTCCCAATTTCTGCTTCCTCTTCCAACAGCTCTCGGTTGATGCTTGTCGCACTGAGTTGAGTGATCAACTTAGGCTTAGGTCTGGCATGAATCTTAACTCCTACTTTATACGATGCGAGTCTTCCGTAGACATTGAAAACAAACTCTTTGGTCTTGATGAATTTCACGACAGCACCATTATCCTCGAAGCCCTCTAGTGGCGTATATATCCTGTATGAGTACTCAAAGTCGGTGATGTTGATGAACCTCCACATGCCGGTGAAGCCAACTGTGATGTTGTTCCAACCTCCTCTCATATCAACTGCTTCTGGTTTCATTTTTCCAATGAGGCTCAATCTTTGGAATGCTTCTATTGGAGTCGCAACTCGGAATTTTACGTCAAAGTCCCCAAGATTTTGAACGAGGAAGCGGACCTCAGCTCCAAGGGCTCCCGCTGGAGCACTTACTAGGGCCACAGCATGTCGATTCCGTTCATTCAATCCGAATCGGCCGACAATAGTCTTGAACTTGTCGATTGGGGTGGTTATGTTAACCTCCAGCATGCTGTCCGTAAGTTTCCTCACTTGCCCTTCAACGGCCAAAGTGAATTTTCTTTCCTCAAACGATAGAATCGCGGCACCATAAATTTGTTTGTTGGTTCCCACAGCGAATTTGGCGGCCAGTTTTCCTGTTTTGTAGTCTTGAAGAGGACTTCTCCCAAATATTGATCCTGTAATATTTTTGTAGTGTTCATTCTTATCGAATTGCCACATGGATTTCATGCTGTACGTTTGGAGAGTCTCGTTTACTAATCTGTAGCGAATGTCAACATCTGTCGAGAGTTTCTTTTCATTCTGCTTATGCTTAAAGTAGGCACCAATTGTGGGAACATCCTGAATAGTGCTATTTATCGCGAATTTAAGTTCAGCTCCAAAAACAGGATCATTAATTTCATAATCACCCTTGAACTCTAAACCAATACTCTGATCTTCAGCCCATAGCAACGATCCATTGACTAACAGCAAATTGTTGTTGGTGTGCAATCCTGCTTCTAGACCATTCCTTTTCCATCCTTCGAAAGGAGTTCTCACATCGACCAAAACCCAACTGTTTCTGAAGTCAACCGGACTATAGCCAATGTTGAAAGTTACAGCAATCGTCTCGCTTGAACTCCAACTGGCTCTAGCCGTGCCCTTATAATTTGGTGCTGCAAGGTACACATCCAGTCCACAGCTAAAGGTCCTGTCAGGATACGTAACCATTAATGTCGCGTCGTATTTCCTCGTTTGCGGATTATTAAACTCTGCCAGTAATGCTAGTCGTTGTGTTGGATCCCTGTTGGCATCCCATTTGATTTCAATCGATGCTTCCTTTCTCTTTTCCGCGGAAAGACCTCGAATATTCAAATGGATGTCTCGAAGTCTAGAATTGTTTTTATAAAGTGTAATTCAAATAAATTGAGTTTTGGGACATACTTATCAATATGGATTTCCATCAATAAGAGTTTTGATTGTTTCGAAATCAATTTCGATGAAATCCAATAAATTTTCTCTTTGATTTTGAGTTCAGCATAAGAATTCTTTTGGTCGTCGTCCTTAACCGAATGCTTAAGAGTTACCCCATATGGCTTTTTTCCGTAATCGGCTTGAACATCCAAAAATATTTCAAGTTCGTTCTTACGGTAGACAAAAGTAACCATTGTATCCTCAAACGAAGGGCTTTTAGCGTGTAACTTAATTTGGTGATGAGTTCGAATTCTTGAACTTCTATCCTGATATGATCCTTTGACATCGATAGAATGCCCAGAGAACCATTGTCCTTTGAAGTCAATCTAAACCAATTTGATAAATATTCATTCAACATTTCAAAGGTTTGTCTTAAAATCAAATAATTGGTTATGAACACTTACAGAGTAATCCTTGACTTCTTTCTCTATTAAAATTAGCCTTGCTGTACAAGTATCCAGAGTTGGCACTGCGATATTCATAGAGGCATCAACTGCAAACAAGTTCCTCCTTGGAAAGAAAAGTGAGAACACCCCCACAGCCTCCTTTTTAGGGGCATAACGAATGCCAATCAAAATATTGTGAACAGGACCATTTTTACTTCTTTCCTCGTGTCTGGAATAAAAATGGTGCTGAGTATGTTACAATTTTCCTAGAAACTATACTTACTTGAGTAAAATTCTGAAATCGACGTTGGATACTGGTCGCGATACTTCAAAAGACAATTTCGTTCTATATGATTCTGATTTAGGATCTCCCGTTTCCGATCGGGCAAACACCAAGCGAATCGTTGACGAATAATTGGGATCCTTGAATCCAACCGCGTTGTTGTGAATCAATTTAGCTTCAGTGTGCCCCAAAAGGGAAAGCCAGGTCGCATTAACGGCGAAGTTCAGCTTCGGATATGCAGTGGTTTCTAATTTTATATGCCCCTTGTATTCGGTTCTGCCCTTGTGACTCCTGTTTGATATTTCACCATCCAACTCCACAGACTCTATTTTGTTGTCTTGGAACTGTGGAAATAATTTTTTCAAATGTCTTCATACCTCAACAAAGTATGCAAATGCAGTACTCACTCTGTAGTCCATTTTTAATTTGGTTGAATGGGAAACTTCAGTTTGGACATAGTAGCCAACAAGTCGCGCCTGTAATTTCTTCGTTTCAAAGGACAGATTGATGTCATTTTGAAGGACTCCGTTCTTATCGGTTAGTTTGACGGAGCCAGCTAGACCAGCAATAACATCATTGCTCACAGATAACATTGCCCTGGGATAATACATGTAGCCATTTTTGATCTCGGTTCTATTTAATCTCATCTAAATTAGTTGGAAAACTTATTGTACAATTGATTTAGTAAAAGAATAGTTTACTTCTAGTGCTAAGTTCTTGTGCCCGTCAGTGTCCAAAAATATTTCCAGCTTGCGGTCATCAGGATTTGCACTGTATCTACCAACAGCCGCATATGAATTATTTCCGTTGATGAACGACATGGAAACATTCAAGTTTTCAGGATCTTTTGTTACATTGCTTGTGAAGATCCTTGGTATAACTGAATCTGGAGTATGAAATACAAAGGAGCCCTGCGTCATATTTTCTACATGGTCCCAGGCGTACTCAAACACGAAGTTTTTAGCAGTTGGATCGGCCTTCTGTAGATGGACATCAATAGCTATGGGGCCGCTCAATATGAGTCCTGGATAGTTGTTCTCCGTTGCATTCGTCATATCAGGAACACTATAAAGCGAACAAATCTTAAGCCCAATCGCTTGGTCTAATATTGGCCATGTGCACGTCGTGTTTGCAGATCGTCGACTTATGCCGCTTTGCGGGAATTCCTCAGCATCTCTTAAAACCAGCAGTTCCGATCTGCGAGTTATTGTGTTTATAATTTTTCAAATTATGCTACATTTTGTTGTTTGTTACCTTGCACTGAAAATATCGTTGGTTTCCTCAGGTAAACTAAATGTGAGTGAAACTGATTTTATTCCTCGGAATTTGATCGCCAGTTCAACAGATGAACTTGAGTAAAGATTGCTTTTGACACGAACCCCTGAAGAAGCGTAGAACAAGTCAGTTTTCATAGTTGTGAAAACGTTTACTGAAACACTGGGTTTCAGTTTGCCTGTTATATCAAAGCTCAGATATTCTGTAGTATCATGTTTGTTTAAGTTTCCGGATAATCTAAAATCAATTGATGAGGCTCCATAGGCGCGGACCGCTAGTGGAAGCCCTGAACTCAAAGGGACATTGTACGAAGCATCCAATAACACTCCTGATTTTGTGAAGATAATATCCTTTCCTGATAAGATCCGGCCGATTTGTTTGATGGGATTAATCTTATCGACACCCTGCATGACTTCTAGCATTCCTTCCATTGTGTAGAATTTCAAATCATTTCCGAACACTTTCAAGCCGAGAGCAGCCTTCGGCTGACGGTAATTATACCTGCAACAAAATGGAGTGCATTGCTGTAAACAAGAATTTGAATTGTAATTACTTGAGGTTGTAGCCCAGATTATCAACATCAGTTTGCAGACTTTTTTGACGATTATTCTCAGCATCCCGCTTTAGACGCAACTTTTCAAAATTGATAAACTCCTCTGCTGATAAGAAACTATTAATGTAAAAAGTCTTATTTTTACATCGAATATATACCGTCGACTTCGTTGCTGTTATAACCAAGCCACTTCGGTAAAAAGGAGAACTTTTTGCGAACCGCGTCAGCGCTCATTGGACCCTTCGGACCGAATACTGAGGCTATAAAGGTTTCAAAACCTTCAGTACGAGTTGAAAGCTCAAAAAAGTTTACGGACTCTCCAAAAAGATCTGCTGTGAAATTTAGTGTTGCTATTCTGGGCAAATATGAATCCGTGCTGAAGATAATATTTGCGTCAATTGCAGTACCTATAATAAAAATCTGTTATTTTATCTTACTTATTTATGTCTTTAGTGACTTACCAAAATTGTACTCATCAAAAAATATACTGTGTTCGTAGTTTCTGGAAAACTTTCGAATATCCAATTTGAATTTTTCTCCCAAGTCCTTATCAATAAGCAGACCTTGAGCTTCTACTCGAACTGGTGATGCTGATTTAGCCAAATTTGTTAAGTGCGACCAAACATAGGATCCCACTTGATTCACTTCCTCATTTTCCAAAACGTTCTTTATTACATGAATTGATCTGTAGTCTGGACATCTCATTGCTTGAATATAACTGCCAATTCGAACTTCCGGATCTTGGGTAAAGTTCGTAAAAATGCTTAAAAAGAAGTCTCTAAGGAACGACAAGGATATAGTTAAACATCTTGAACACAAATTTAAAATTTACCGTTGTTTGATGCATTCACTTCTTCGGAATGTGACACAAGCTTGTAAACGAAGATCGGTTAAAATATCATTGTTACTAATAATAGCTTTCAACTTGTCTGCAAACCCTTCACTCATCACACCGATGTTACCTAATCCTTTTAGGATGACCACCATTCGTTCCCTTGTCTTTCGATCTCTTTTCGGCGCGGAGAGGTGTTGCAGGAATTCGACTTCCAATAGATTTACAACTTTTTGGACTTTTTCGTGGGTTGCACAATTGGGATTGTGGCGACAAAACGTTCGGACAACTGCAGAGGCACCCAAAGTGTACTCGGGATCGGAATTTTTTTGTGAATACTCCATTAGGGAATAAATTGTGTCCAAAGTTTCCTGTTCAGGTCTCTGTAGAAAAGACAACGATCCCATCCAGTTTTGAGCCATTTCTTTCGGTATAGATCCGGTAATTATTTGATCTTTCATAAGCTCTATAGAAGCTGGACTTCCGATATAAGGAAGACTTTCTAGAACGTGGTTTCTGGAAAAACAAAAACAAAATAGGTATCTATGACCACAAAAGTTTTTTATATCGTAAACCCACCTTCCATTTGCACAAATACTTCCAGATCTAGCTAGAAGTTGCTGCAAAGCCTTATAAGATAGTAGAGTTGTTGTTTGCAGGAAATTTGAGAAGACTTCTATAAATTCCCGCTTGATATTGGGGAATCCATGTTTGCACATGTGTTTCAAAAGGTCTCTAGAAGCTTTGATTTCACCATGGGTCGGTCTCGGCGTTGGTGTGTGATCAAATAATAGAGTCGAGCGCTTTTTTATTATATCATCTTCTACAGTAGACTTTCTTTGTAAAATCTGTATTTTTAAACAACATTTGCTTCTTCTACTCACCATCGTATTCATGCACATCACTTCCTCGATATGATTCTTCGTCAGCTAGAATCAAGGTGAGCTTTGATTCCGTGATCGCACCAGCATTGTTATTAGAGAAAGGAACCAACTGATGTCTTTCATAACAGTCGATTTGCTTATAAATATTGTGGTCTACGGAAAGCTAGAAAAACGTAAAATGTTTTGATAAATGAAAACAAAAAACCTGAATTTTAATGACATACATTACAATAACTCTGCGTGTTCAGGATTGGCCAAATAGCCTTATCGTCTCTGAAGTGGTATTTCGTTGTTTGCAAGAAAGAATTCATTTGATATCTCTCCTTACAGGACTCAATATCTTTGAGCTTGTGAATGAGAATACTTGTATCCTGCGCCCCTTGCAAACTATAGGCCACATTGCAAGTGCCTGATATATCAGCTTCTGTTGTATTGAGATCAACATCAAATCTTAACATGGTGTTTTGCAATGCTGACAAAATTCCCTTCTTCAAATTCAACACCCAAGTTGGTTCTTCAATATGAGGACAAACTTCCCCTATGATGCCATCGTGGAAGGCGAACCTCAGCTCATGCTTCTCTAAGTCGTTAGTCACATTTATACTCTTTGGATGCAGAGGAATAGAGTTGACCTCTGGAAGATCTGAATAAAAGTCCTCTTCTTCAATATCAGCATCTTCTTCCTCTGATTTTTGATTTCTCAGTTCAACGGAATAAAGCGACAGGACACCTTCACAGCTCTTCGGAAATATTAAATCAACTTTTGCCGTTAATATTAGATTTGATGTATTTGTTCCACTTCCGTAGAACTGAGTGCTGATATCCATTGTATAATCATATTTGTATCTTTTAGCATCGGTGTATCCGAATTTGTTTGTGCCAGGATCACATTGCGGTCGTCCGCATATTCTTGGGTCTTTAAGAGGATCTAGAAGCAAGCGAGAGTGTTCACCAGTCAAAAAGATAGTATTTAAATTAAATGTATAAAAATTAATTATTTATACAGTCGCACAGTTTTTACAACAAAATCTGGATACCATTGCTTTTTATAAACATTTCTCCTTGATATTCTTGCTTCGTTTACACCTGATTGAAATTCATTACGCCGCTTTATATAAAATTCTATTTTTCATACTGCCAGATACATTTGACATTTTTTCTCGCGTTTAGAAATGTGAAATAGTTTTCAAATCATTTAATCGATGCTTGATTGTCGGTTGCATCATCAGACTCGAGTTTCAGCCTCGCACAAAAGAGCACGTAAAACAATGCGATATCGATGAATTTCCCATCGAGCACAGTTAAATTTCTCATCTGAAATTCACGTTCTCACGTTTGAGCACTTAAAAATCAACATATAAAATATTGGAAATATTTTTCGAGGCGGTTGGTGAATTAAAAAACAATGAAGAATTCATTTGGAAAATTTCACGAGAAAAGAGCAATTGCACAATTTTTAAAGTTTATATTTCTATTTTTGATCCATAAACTGGAAATTATGAGAATATTAAAGTATGTTTCGTGGTTTGCGGTTCATTCGGTCTAAATGAACTTTCAGTCAAGCAAAAAATATAAATATTCACTCGACTTTCCTTTTCTATTCAAACATTCTTAATTTCTAACTTCATTAAAAAGTTTCTATTGAACATAGAAAACTTATAAGAGCTCATTTTGCAATTAATTTTATCTGCCATTCGTAAATAAAGCCATAAAAGTGCAAGTGCTTCAATGCAAGTTAATGAAGATGTAATGTATTAGAATTAATCATCTGAAATGCTCTTAACAGTTTTTACTTTAATTACTTATAGCAATGTTACATTGTGTAATAAACTTGTTTCACAGTTCTTTAGCTGGACCACTACAAACCATGCAATTACTAAATTCAATTAGAGCAGAAATTCATTTTTGAGTTGAATTCTAGGTAAAGTTTTCCCTAAAAATTACGAGCTTAGTAAATTGCTTGATTCTTTACTCCGCACTGAATGAATTGCTGCAAACGGTTATTCAAAATACAAATTTCTGATTCACTGGTAATACCTAGTACTTATTATTATTTGTGTTCAATGTTAAACTTTTTAAGGAATTTCAATTAAATAGTGACAATTTGCGTTAATTAAATCTGCTGTTAACAAACTTTTACGTTGCAGTGCATCTAAAAACGGGACAAAGATACGTAGAACTTAAATGCGTTTGCTGTTTTTTTATTGCAGCAGTTTGTGTTTTATATACTTGTGGTTTGCAACTGTTCAATGAATTTATTTGTTGTAAAAATTATTATTAACTAAATATTTTTTCACCAGATACCTGCACGAAATAAAATTCGACTTTCCCTATGTTATTTTTTTAATTTAATTTAATTATTTTAGTAATAAATCTTTAGTGCAGAAAATCTGTCGTAATTTGTATTGATTTAATCAATCAGTTTTATTTGGCGTTAGATATACTTTTTGCAGCTCAAAATCCTAATTGCAACATCTTATAATCATGGCAATAGCCAATAATACTTACAGGAACTACATATTTGGTTAATCAGGTTTAGAGACAAATCGGAGTATTACTTTTCGCTGTCTAATAACATTTTAAATGTCACTGATCTATTATAAATTACGACGGAAAATTTTATGTTTACTTTCATATTTTGCAGGAAGTGGAATAAAATGTCTTCCCTTAAGTTTTAATCCGAATTGAAATTCCCAGAGAGAACCTTCATGCCTGGTCGCTATCAAATGGAAGTAGTTCGTCACCTTAATGGTTGCGTGCACTCTATTTCTGTTACAACTGAAAGTTCCCCGAACTATGTGCACAGAATTACGAGAGTCCTGTGCAGCAGCAATGGCACTTTTATAAAATTCTTTTGGTGCTATTGGGCATGGGCATCTTTCCTAAAAAGTTAAGACGGAAATGCAACTAACGATAAAAGGAAAAGTTATGGCAGTTTTATTTGGACACTTTTAAACTACTGCCGAGAGATATTTTCATAGTATCTCGAAATGAAGAAACTTTCAAATAAAATTTTCAAATTAATATTAATTACATGCTAATTGGAGTTATTTTGAATTTTCCCTCCAACCTTCCTGAATATTTACGAAAGCGACTTGCTAATTTCTATTTAAAATCCGACAACGTTGTGCGTTGTTATGCAAAATAAAATATTTACCTACTTTTTTTATGCATTTTTAATATTTATAAGAACAAAAATATGTAGCACAAATAATTAAAATTTAAATCACATTATAAATGTAAAAATTGGTTTTCACTAAACGAATTGCATTTTTCAAATGCATATCCTTTGTAATCAACGTGAACGCAATTATAAAGAATGCCACAATCTACAAAAGAAGTAAGTTTTAGCAAGCATTTGAAATTTCGATAATATAATCATTCAATCCTATATTATATTTATTGTATAATTCATAATTATAAATGAGAAATGGTACCTACGTCTAATAGTCTTAAATTAAAGCACGTTCATAACTTGTAGTAATTAACATTTCTAACCAGAAGATGAAAAAGATGTGCCCCATTAAGAAGCGTAATTAAAAATTGATTAAAAAATTTTCCGAACGAACTTCGACCAGTGTCCTATTTCGAAGGATATTAAAGGTACTTGGACTGCACTATTTGTTGTTTATGTTCTATGTATAACGCTCGGTAATTTCCCTCTTGTGCTTTGTACGAGTAAACTTCATATTTCCAACTTCGATTTTGAGAAGCCCGATGTAACAATGTTGAAATCTACAAAGAGCTTGAATCTGGGATGATTTAGTTTAAAACTCTGAACTGTCGATTTTTCAAAAAAACTTATCTAAAGATATTTGTATGTAGTCAGAAATATGCAACTTTTTCCCCACTTCTGGACATAGTATGTAGATTGCACATGGAAAGTGCAAAATATCCGCCAACTTATATATACCTATATACTTGCTTACTGCATTATTGCATACAAAAATAAAACTGGAAACCATAAAAAAAGTCGTATTTGTTATTCTACTTTAGGAAATTTCAGAATAAGCATCTTGACATTGTAACATGCACTTCCAGGAAAATGACACTGTTCAACGAGAACGCAGAAATGATGATACTATAATATTCGGAGAATAGCAACAAAACACGTCCATTTACCCTTTCGTTAGGGTCTGCATAATGCATATATCTATCTAAATAAATGTCGTCATAACTATAGGTTGGGAATATTCCACCTCATTAGTGAACAATTCTTGAAAAAACTGATTTTGCCTCTCGTTCAGTGCTCTACTTTCATTGGACATCCTGACTTTTATGGCACTATAAATTCCCATTATTGTTCAGTGAAGCTGAACATCGGCGAATAGCGCATTTTTGTTCTAGGTGACATTTTTTAAATTTAGGATCTAAAATAATTTTCACTAAAAGTCGTAAGCGGAGAAAATGCATATTTGTTCAAATAACGGTACAAATGAGATATATTAATGAACTATTCCAATCACGCCAATTTTGTACAAATGAATAATACCGAAGTAAATATTATGTATGATGTATTAACGTTGCTAAAGAAACCAATTCCATAATGAAAATGTAATTTAATCTCTCACTGTTAAGGGGTAGGTATTCGGTTTTATTTCATCATATTCAATGATGCTCTCGACTTGTACTTCGTCATATTTATATGTCAGCTACACTGAAACCATCCTCAAAGCTGTTTCCGTTATTGACACTATTCTCATTTGCACTACAAAAATCAATTTCCTCTGGGCGGAAAATCTTTGGCATACAGCCGGAGGTACACGATACGGAAAACGTCATATTTATAAGGAAATATCTTTGTGAATGTCACTTTTGACACATCGAGTCACACGATAAGCAAAAATGAGTTTGCAACCTGTATTTTGCAATTCACAGATTACCGCGACGCCGTGCCGCCCGTAAGAGCATTAATCTCAAAACTGTGTTCATAAAGTTTTGTATGGTGTGACTCGGGAAATTTGTACCCCGCAAATTGCTTGGATGTGCCGAAAATATTCCGAAATTTTTGGGATATTTATAAGCGATACACCATATTGCTTATCGTCGAGTCACACGATATGAAATACGGCGTATCGCTTATAAATACGACGTTTTCCGTATCGTGTACCTCCGGCTTACTACACAACGCTCATCGAAATATGTATTTTCATGAAAACTCATCTTCTGTCGACGTAAATTGGTTTGGGTATTAACAATAAATGACAGCGCTATCACGAAACAAGTTTAACTCGCTGTTGAAAAAACTTTTTGTTTAAAAAAAAGGAAACCCAAAATTTTTCCCGCAATGATATGTGATTAGCAATACCAATTTTATTCCCTCATTGTTTTGGCAAGGCTCCATGACACTGAGTAATTTGCCTAATGAGTAACATCTGTCTGCGACGATCTTAATTTGAGCTCATTAACCCCTTAGGATGGTTTTGGGACAGGCACGGAGATTTTGCAAGTTAATAGATGTAAGAGGGATTTTATTTAGCTATTAAATTATTCGGAACTCAGTTTTGAAACAAGATGGGTTATCGGGGGTCAGGCGCTTAATCAGAGATTTATCAGGGGGATGGACTTGAATCGCACATTCGACGTTCGTCGTTCATGCAATATTTATCAATGAATTTAGCGATTTTCTAAATTAAAACTTACTCTTCCGGGCTCCATCAGTCAGTCCAAGGTGCCAGATTATCAGCACTGACAATGTTGTCAGTTTCCAGATCATTTTAAATGTTATTACTTCTTCGTTTCAGCAACATTTACGTGTTAACGCATGCTGTACAATTTCGAGCAATGCAATTATCCTTTTTCGTCTCTTCCTGCAAGAACATATAAAAACAGGATCAAATTTTCGGTACATAGATTAAAAAGATGGTTGAGATAACATGGTAGTGCACAAATTCCAAAGTTAATTAACTTCTGGCGAAAAACGTTGAGCGCGTACTTTTGTTCAAAGAAGGAAATCTTTTCGCCCCTTCTCAAGATCCCATTCAGATAATTAACTCAGCTCTCTTTAGCCAACCGAAAAATTGTAAGAGGAGATGTGTCGGTGTATGTCAGGAGGAATTGTTTTAGAAACATGTAACCGGGAAAAAAACAACATAGTTTCAATGAAGGGTTAGTAAATCGAGTGCTTGCATGATGCTCTGGTCTATGGCTTGCAGGGAAATTGTTATGCAAGAGAAATCATTCTTAGAAGTTCTAAAAGGATGTTGGAGTCTCTTGTGAACAATTCCTTACGTTTAGTTATATGAAAAAAAAATTGCATCTCTAGAAAATTTATCTAGGCGGTCTAGAGAAGATCCTAGCAATACAACAGGCGTTGAATGGCGTGAATACTTCCACAACATCCTTTAAAGAGGCGATGCTTTCAAGAGGAAGTACTTAAGAAAGTTTCCATCCCATGGGAGCTTTGACTAATTTTAGCTATTTTTATTATACCATGAAATATTGTAGTTAAATCTCAGAAAATTCTTCTACAAATTAATTGAAGCATACCCTTTTGAATTCTTTTTAAGGTTCTAAATTAAAAAAATGTACTCTCAAGTACATTTACAGAGTATTTTCAGTACCAAAAATATTGACCAGCTGGTGCTCAAGAAGGAATTCCAAATTGTGAAAAAGCAAGAATATTGTACCTATCCTTAATTGTATCTAGTTTTGCCTGATGAAGGAACTTGTCTCATAAATAGTGGTTTTTGGAATTAAGTCTGATTAGAAGTGAAATTGTAATAAGTTTGTTTAAAAAGTCTTTAAGCAGTAAACTGAAATATAGCATATAATTGTAATTTCAAGAAAAGTTTTGCTTTTACAATACTCTGAAAATGTTAGCTTTATTAAAAAAAACCGCTACAAATATTGCATTTGTGCAATTGTTATAAATGTGAATACGATTTTCAAAACTTCCAATGAAAACGGAGCGTTGTAATTTATTGAAATGCATTCTAAGGGAAATATTCTGTAACTGCACGCCTTTGTGTGATTTTTCCTTCAATATCGTACAACAAAAAGTATTATATGTATTTATATCACCAAAAACTGAACGAGTTTCCAGCGTGCATTGCGCCAGTATTGTTGCTTGATGGCAATAGGAATGATTTGTGGATACATCTGGATTTATTGGGACAATGGAAGAAAGAAGAACTGTTTCATTGTTAACTAAACATTGATTTTTTTTCTTCCAAAACATTTTATAAAGTTTAAACAATTTTGTGTAAATATGAACTAAGGATTACTTTCCCTGGACATGCAAATGTATGTTTTATTATTTTTAAATGGAAAAACTTTTGATTAAAGGCTTCGAAGAAGAAAATATAGTTTCGCTGTTCGCATGAACACGTCTGTCCAAACTTTAGGCACATAAACATTTCGGTTCATAACAAATGCATTTCGGCTCTGGGAAACAATAAATTGTTTTGATATTCTGCTTGCTAAATAAAATAAAACCCAAATAACAACAAAAGTCCCAAGTCCATTACTGTGAGCCACGCAGATGTTCCTGAAATCAATTTGTGATACGTTGTGGGTGTTGTAAATGTTGTACCCCGACATTCGACATTCTGTATTCGGTTTTTATGAGCTTGCAATTGATTTATACATATTATAGAAGTGTGCAAAAGTTTAGGATATGCCACAAAACTTTGCCTTCAGATATTCAAAATACATATATACTAATGGTAGTTATATTTTCCAAGAAATAATTCATGTGAGTTGATGCAGTATTCCAATTATGTGTTCTGATCGATTCTACATAGATGTATTCCCATACCATTTCAGTTCTCCTCCATTTATCGCTTAATAAAAGGAAATGAATGGCAAATATCTAATTATTTCGATATAAATTACCTGGAGACATCTAACCTATTTTGGAGCCGGATTCATTCCCCATTTTCCAATTACCTCGAGCTTGAGCTATTCCAGGAGGAATGTATTTTTCTTGCCAAGGGAGAGGTACAGCTTTAAAGGAATCTAGAGGCTGTCAGGGTACGAGTTTTAAAAAGAAATGAATACACCTCTGATTTCTTGCCAGAAATTTATCTAATTTAGTTTAGATGTTTGTGCACCAGATCGAGAAAATAACTTCAGGTAATCTGAAGCGAAATACCTAAATGAAAGGTAAACACTTTAAGGCAATACGGGACGAATCGGTTGAATGGAAAAAAGCAGTTTTCAGAATTGTAAGCACCTTAATAGTTTCGATAGCTAACAGACTTCTGGCATCCCTGCGGGAAGACAGGGGAATCAGACAATGACTGGAATCTCTATAAACAATGGTGCATAGCATTAATTGCAACGTAGTGCTGCTGCTCAGGGAGCAGACATCCTTTTACCTTAACCCTTTTTTGTACCCTTGTTGTAAGATATGGAACTTTGGTGAATAAGTGAACAGTACTTCTGAAAATAATTAGTTTTTGTTTTGAATTAACGCTGTGCTATTCAACTGGTTTTTACAATTTCATGCGCAAGGACGAAAGGCCTTTGATTACCTTCCAAGGTATTGTTATGTTAGTATCTACATAAATTTCTAATGTGGAAGTCTAATAAGAAAACGGTTTTACAACGATGTGCAATAATTCATGACATACTATATAGTGAAATTTTCTATAAATTTTATTCAAACTTATTATGTATTGCTGAGTTGAAAATCGGAGGAGGAAATTATGTCTCTCTGATTTTCTGGAAATTCAGTTTGATTCATGATGTTAAGACTACCAAAAATAGAACTTATTAAAATTTCAGAGCAGTATGTTCATTTTCAGACAGTTTGTCAGTTCTTCCTTTCACCCTAACTTGGACCAATCGATTTTAGAAAGTGTTCTGAACAATGTCCTTTTGAAATTATTCTCGCTAGTATTCAAAATGGTTCTTTATCATGATTTTTAATTAAAAATTTCTCATCTGTGCAAAATAATGCAATAATAGACTAACAAAGAGTTTATTTATGTTTTACTCTTCAATCAATTGCAGACGGTAGTTTTGGACTTATGTTCTTTATTTTCAAAATAATTGTTTTGGATTTTATTGAAAGATTTTTGCATTGAGACAAATATCCAGTAGAATTAAAATATAGTTTTAAATAGGTACATACTATAAGTAATTGTTAAAATAAAATATCAAAAATAATATTAAAATATAAAATAAACTTTCATGAAAATGTGATCACAAAATTAATTTGTTACTCGAACAACATTTTAAAAATCATGTTTTCTCTCTAACCAAATTAAAAAATTTATAACAACAAAAACTATCGTAGTGAACACGCAAATTCATCATTTGAAAATTCTTCGTATTGTTTTAGGTTCTGGCTTTTAATAATATGTTTGCGTTTATAAATTAGGAAAGTTTTTATTCAAAAACTATAATACTAATTTAATTTACACATAGATACCTATGAATGTGAAAAGTAATCAAAACTAATCAATCAGTTGAATGAAATATTTGCGGTCATAGCAAATGAGTACAATTTCAACTACAGAGGATAAACTCCATTGGACATATCTGTGACTAAAACAAACTTCCCACAGGCCGCAGTTGAAACCAATTTCAGTAGATATTGTATTTTATGTATTTATTTATACCCACGTACACCCAAAAGAGATTTATTTTCATATACCGATTACCAAATGAAGTTCGAACGACAAACCAATCCAATCGGAGCCAACAAATAATTGGTTACACAAAATAAATACATTCAGGTCGTCCACAAAGCTATACCGAAGCTACTTATCCACGACCAGAATACACGTGAGTGAAATGCTTATCACTAGCTTCACATCCATCCAAATCAATGGAAGTCCGACCAAAAACTCCCAAGTAGCAATACTGAGAAGTGAATAGGGGGTAGATCGCACCGACCCTACGTCGGAAAACGTCGAATTGAGGTGTTAATTCCTAAAAGCAAACATCACGTTTACCTCCAAGGATGACGATTCTCAAACTACATCCAATGGCGATGAATATCTGCGGGTGCTGTACACAGTCCAAAGGCGACTGCTTCTAAACAAACTATATTTTGTTTTTGCAGACGTAAGTTTACAGAACTCTGAACAGTTGACACAAGGGAAAATGGAATATCAAATACTATCTACCCGATGAAAGTTTTGTCTAACAAAATAATCTCGATGCTTTTCATTAACATCAACTAAATTCCAAAAATGCATGGAACTTTATCAAGGAGCTGCTGGAACTGGCAGAGTTGCTGATAATTATGGATTAAAAATACGTTGAACGTCAATTGAGCGCTTAACGAGGCATCAAAGCAGAGATAAGGACCTTCCTGACGACATTACAATGGCTGACACAGCCTCTAGATGGATTCCTTATCTTGTCGACCAATCTTTGAAGCGCAGTTTTCAATAAGAAGTTTAAATTTTTAAAGGAAACTTCAGCACACAATCTTCGGTTGAAAACTGAAATTCTGAAAAAAACACAAATTTCGTATACCACCAGAAATCGCTTTGGCTAACTTAGGCTCACGTACACTGTTTTTTAAATCGAGGAATAAGTTAACTGCCGTTTCTAAAGAACTCGCTAAGGACGTTCCGTTTCCGAAGGAAGAGCCAATTTTGAAACTTTTTCCACAAAACTGCAAACACAGCACCGAAACTTTCGCACAAAACTCGATGTCCTGGAGCAATTTTATTCCTTTCGTGCGCGTTTCTATAATCCTGCTGAGAATTTAGGTCCGACCAACTCGACGCGAGATAACGAACTGGCAGACAACCGTGCTGTGATGACCAACTTGGACGGGTCCGAGTTGTGTGATTTGCTCAGATAACTGCTGACTTATCGCTGGCACAGGGGTTGAAGATCAAATCCCTCGTCGTATACAGCAATGCATAGATACACGAACCGGAGATAAACACGCAACATCCTAACAGCATCCCAGCTTCCGGTGGAGCTTTCGTCAACTGTGGAATGCATGCAAGGCACATCGAGTGGGTGCTGGGTTTCAAGCGAAACCCAGACTGACCCGACTGCAAGTTTTGATGGGGGTTGGTCAGGACTTCAGGAGCATTAAAAGCTTTCCTTTTTGAAGATTAGGTGCGCTTAAGGGACATTACGGCCTTATAAGCAGTCTAAGCACGTAATTACAGCGAACTTTTCACCCCCGTGCTGAGTACTCTATCCAGAGAGGCTGGCCACATTCACAAAAGGGGCTCAGTGGAATAACACAAATCTATTTACGTAGCCGAGGTAATTAACTGGAGTCCTTGATCCAACTGGAGTCCACTCTCTTTGAATTAACTATACTCTGGATTATAGGAAATTTAACATTGTTAATCCTGGGGCGTTTTTAAGACAACTACACAGCTCCAATTTTACTCAAGTTATTGCACCTTATTCTGTACTCTGTAGCCCTGGTGGGTTTTCCGCTCACTGTCCTGTCTACGTCCTTAATTGCACCCAGCATTTCCCCAGGCGTCTACTTCTACAATGATTAATGTCTCCTAGACTCCTGTGCATTCACTGCCGTTTCCACTCATCGTCCACAAAAAATACTCCTTTCGATCTTAGAAATAATACCGTTTAATTGTGCGGAAAACATTTGAACTCGAGAAAAGTAAGCCAAAAGAGAATGGCGTAATTGGGACTCATACGAACTCAGATAGAATGAACGGGAATGAACAAAGGCAACGGAAGATTTCAAGATCAAGTGGACTGGTTGAGAGACATCAAGAAGTTGATAAAAAGGAATTTTGAAAAAAATCCTTTTCCAAATACATATTTGAAGATTTTTTAAACACGTTTTTTTTATGATTTTAACAACACAGATTATTAAAGGCTTTGTTCATATATGAATTCTTATCTACTTCACATAGTTACCCGAGCAGCTTGACTTTTCTGTTGAAATTTGAGTCTTTTATCTATAACGAGTTGGAACTGCGATTCCATTGAACATTGTTAAATATATAAACATTCCTTTCGGCAGGCCTACAGGCTGAGGTAGATTTCGAAGGTTTAAGATTGAATTTAGTGCGGTAATTTATTTCCAAATCGACAAACTAGTTATAGACTTAAAAATTACTCATCAAGAGCTTTTTAACGATACAAGACGTAATTTTAAAAATTTCGAATTTCCAGCCCCACCCCCAATCGTACCACCACAATCCCTGAATCATTGGTATCACTATCACCGTAATCTTCATAGGGGGTACTTTAATTTATGCTGACAAAGTTTCTCTTGAAATTTCATAGGGGCGAGATATAATTTTTCAAAATTTCCAACCTCTCGCCCGCCCAACCCTTTAGGACGATTTTGGTCATTCACAAAATCTACCTAAAAAAGTACTTTATTGAAATGGCATGTGAAGTATTAATATAGGTATATATATAGTAGTAATAAAAGTGTTACTATAAACACTAAGGCACTTTATTAGTGAATGTGGCCACAATGTGAACGTTTCAAAATAATTACCCTACAGATAAGAACAAATTAGTAATATTTAGATCTTGTGTACTTTAACCCAATCCTAATTACAACTAAAATTATCCTTTCAGTTTCATTATTTACCTAGAAAATGGTTGGTAAATTTTAATGGAATAAAATTTTCAGAGAAAATTGAAAAAAAAAAATAACAAAGAGAAAATTTTAACTCAGATAAATCAAATCAAGAGCTGTACCACATTTTCCCGGATGTTGAAATAGGAAATTTTCTGTATACCTACCCTTTACTGGAAGCAGTTTCAAATTAATTTCTTTATGTAATCGTGTTTCCACAGGATGTTAATTGAAACCCCAAAAGGAAATGAAATGGGAACCCAACAGTTTACCAGCAAGTGGAATCCTAAACAAGGATGCTCTCTTATGCGAATAAATAAAGTCGTCACTCCACTTCATGCAAATCTTGAGGCACAAGAGATTTAATCGAGTACCCCACAACTAAAGCGAAGTGCATTAAAATTCATAGACTATATCTTAGCAGAGCACTTCAGACCGACATAATTAGGAAGACAGCAATACTGTACGCCAGGAGAAGCATAATTTGTGCACAATATTGCTATTAAGTTACAGCACTCTCCATATTTTAGTTAGCAAAACACCTGACATAGTTATGAGGCGTTATCGTCGTGCTGAAATATATTCATGCAAGCTTATATCAAGCTTTCTCGTCTTGGCAACTCATTTTGCATTTCGCTTAGTTTAAGTAGCAACATCCGGTAATGTCTATTAGCAAATGGATAGGGCAAACATTGACAGTCTTCTATTTATAATTATATATAGTGTAATTAGTAAATTATAAACAACATTTTTACAAAGCAGTAAATTTAGAACAAAAGTGAAGTAAGCATTAATACAAGTCCTGCGTTCGATCGTTCGCCGTTAGACAATAACGTAATGGACGTTATATAAGACAATAAGTAGTAAAATATAGTTGATAAAGGAACAGATCAATATAGTAAGAATTAAGAATATGTTTTCATCTTTGGAAATATGAAAAAGTAGGTATAGAGCGGGCGTTAGAGGGAAGTGAGGGTGCAAAGTGTAACGACCGAATTCCATATATTGATTTTAGTTAAACTCGGAAATTAATTTTTTTGACCTCCTCTCCTCTTGTTTGTAAAGGTCTGGATGGACTACATGCTATGAGTTTCGCTAGCAAGTTTTCCAACATGTACCAATCGATTGCCTGAAGTTTTGTGATCAACTATTGGTCAAAATTTTAAGTTTGAGCATTCAAATTTCTCATATTAGCCAACGGATCGGGACATATGAGACGCTGTTGGAAATGTTATAATACGTACTTTCTATTGACTTCTTATTTGCCCTATGATGTTCCGAATAGGAGTTATAACGTTTTTTATGAACACACCTCCCCGCACAGACCAAAAAAGTTTGAAAAAAAAGAAGTAAAGGGAGGATTTTGTACGACAAAATGCCGTATAGTATTAGTTGATCACAATACTTCAAGGTATCGATTGGTACTTGTTGGAACATTTTCTAATGAAACACCCTGTATATGAAAAAATAGCGAAGGGGAAAAGAGGAAAGGGCTAGAGGGGGACCTGCGCAGCTGGCGGAAAGATGAGTTTTTAATTGTTTAGGGTCTCAGGTATAAGAATGCGAACATATTTCCCGGTTTTCAAATTTTGTATACTCAACTCCTCACAGCGCCTGCACTAGTAGGTATACTATGAAATAAAAAATGAAATTTCAGTTTCAGACACCTTTATTTTTAATGATATAAATTTTGTGGACTCTCTTTTAGTTGTTCACTGCAACCGTTAAATAGTGTATGCCAGACTTTTCCGTTGTATTTATAGGACATGATTGTTTTACCAATAAAGCTTATGTATATTTAGTGTCTACTGACTAATTGTAAGTAAAAGAGTTAATACAACGAAATGTGATTTCTTACAAAAAATACCTTTAATTTGATTCCTTAATTGATCTTGTCTTCCTTAAAGTTAAATGAATTAAACACAACTATTCAACATTTGACATTTTTGGTTTGGTATTTAAATATGTAAATATTTACACATTTTTAAGTCGTCTTTTTTTAAAAACTTATTATTAGAATGAATAAATTAAAATAACAAAGAAAATATTTGATCGAATTTTAACAGATAATATATTTAAAATTATGTGATTGAATCAGTAATATTTGATTTCCTTGGTTTCTTTTAATGTTTAATATCACAGAATAAATATTTTAATTATGAGTAACTCAGGGTGAAATTAGCGTCATGATTTTTTCATTACAATTGTCCGATTGTTAGAGAATTATTTTTAATATGTTTTTACATTTATTGGTTCAAATGGTACACTACAATAAATTATTACAATTAAGAGTATTCCTCAGCAAATTTTTAGCAGCATTTTTATATTAATTGTTTTGCATATTTGATTCTTTCTACTTTGACAATTATCTTTGAAAAAGTTATTACAATTGATTTTAAAACAAATTAAATTCTAAAACTGATTGGGAAAAAATACAAATAATACAAAACTACAAATAATAATTGTTTATAATTATTAAGATATATTGATTTGTTTTAATACCACTTTGTTAGTGTTTTGAGCAAACATTTTACTAGCTATATTTTTTCTAATAAAACTAGTAGATAGACAATTGTTATTAATGTCTGCCCTTAATTTTGATATCTTTTTATAGAAATGATTGTAGTAACAATATCTCTATGTCGAAAGAATCAAACCAATTAACTACGAGCACTATTGAAAAAGTATCAAACATTTCCATTCTCACAAGTCTTGATTTTTTTTAATTTATTAATGTCGCAAGTAATTTCAATTTTCTAACTCATTTTTATAAAAATCAGCTAAAACACTGCTACACAGCCATTTGCTTATTTGTGCAAAGTTAACACTTTGTGTTAATATATTAAATTGAATATTTGACACAATCGAACAATTTAAAATGTTAATTATTGTAGTTCTAGTTAAAAACTGCTGATTCAAATGTATTTTAATAAACTTACACGCTGAAATGGAATTATTCAGTTTGTTTATGTTTAAAATTTTGCGTCAAATTCAATTTAAATTTAAATTGTAAGTACCTACTTCACGATTCTTAAGCGCCGATAGTTTGGTTGTTATTTATTTCCCATAAAATCCGCTATACCTATTTATTATACTAGACGTTAAAAAGATGTTATATGTACTTATAATATTTTATAAAAAGTTTTATCTACAATTATGGAAGCGTATGCTGTTTGCGATTTTCACAAGAGCAGGATTGTTGTGCACGATTCCATCAAAAATGGAGAATATTTGCACCAAGTTTATTCCTATGTACTGTTCTTGTTAAGCATAAAATTTGTTCTAATTGTAATTCTAACTTTTTTTTAAAAAAAATGCACAAGATGGACTTTGGATGGTTGAATAAATCCTGTAATAGTATTTCACGGAAAATAGTATGAGAATGGCTTAGTCTTACCATCTCTACTAATTTGGGCTTTGATACCTGTGGATAAATAAATTAAATTTCAGGAGTCAATATTGAACTGAACTCAATTTGATTCGTCAAAGGTGAATTACGGAAATTGAATTTACCTGCTGAATCTGACTGATGACTGACGCCCAGTGATTCTAATTCTCTGAACAACTGGCTTAAGTTAGATTTGTCGGAATCTAAATATTTGGCTTCCACTCGCACAGTTGGAGCTTTTACTTTTTGTGTTTGCGTATGCCAAACTAATATCTCCGTGCAATTATTGGCCTTTGGTTCTATTTCGTCTATCTGTGTCGAAATACTTCGTAGGAAAGCATCTTCCTCATATCCAGCTTTATAAGGCATGGTAGCATTTGGATATTTTGAGAAATATTCCAGATTTATCGCAAATCCAGCCATATCCACAGGCCATTTTCTCTTGGCTGGCCACGAGTCAAAGAACCCAATTACTTTGCCCTGCAAATTTAATTATATTACCACATTTGTATTAAGACATCTCCGTTGCATTCATTCATACGTTCTGAACAACAGGCGCACTGACAGCATAAAGACCTATTAATCCAACAGGAAACATAGAAACCTTCTTCGTATCTCTGATTTCTGTGAATAGTTTTAAGTCGAAGGTGTTGTCATCATCGCCAAAGTAGAGAACTCCACTTTTCCGATTTCCATTACGAAGCCAATTCAGTGCTGCTCTTCGATTAGCCACACCCCGAGGACTTGGATTCATACTGCGATAAGCGTCTGGCATTGGGCTTGATATATGCGTGTACGGAAAGCCTTTGGAAAAGATTAAAATTATATTTGATCAATATAATTAAATAAACTATAACGAAATTTACCAAGCTTATTAAAAAGAAACGTTAAAAAACCGTTACAGCCATCGTAGTCATCGGCAATTATCCAGTGAATCCTTGGAACAAGCATTAAAGTTTGGCCCAATCGAGTTAGTTCAGGAATTTGCTCCCGTCTAGGATATGTGGGAGTTACGAAGTAAATTATCGGAAGTTCATTAAATTCCTGACGCGGTTGATTTTGAATGTATTGTCTCGTGTCCTCAAAGTTTTCGTTGCATACCATCATTGTATCGTTGATTGTTAGCGCCTCCGACAGGGTTTTTTCTAGATTACCTGAAGAGAATACATTCAAATGATGAAAAGATGTCAAGTGTTGGCGTAAACTGAACATGAACCGGAAATAATGAAAATGTACGTAAAGTATTGAATGGATTTTACGGGGAAGAACTGTAGAAATGCGTTGAGCTTGAAACACATGGAAATGGATGAAGAGTGCAAATTCAATTCAATTCAATTCATTAGCAAAAACAAAACCAATGATGTTAAGAAGATTTGTGTTAATATGAGCAAATGTTAATACCCTTACGATGTTTCAATGTGTAAAATGATGCTAATAAAAGAATTGGATGTGCATTATTAAGTTATTGGCTTTGCATTACATATAACCTAAAAACAATAAGTTAAAAAATTGAAAGTTTCTAGGTATAGGTATGCTTAATTCTGCAACAAAAAATCACTAAATGAAATGAATACAAAAACATAAAATAAAATGATAAATATAAACTCCTAATTGTGCACGTTGATGTTCTTCACACCTTTGAGTAAATTGACTCTATAAAACAAAATCACACTGAAAAGCTAAGAGCGCAAAATCATTAATTCGAAAATTGATAAATAACCAATTCTCACACTTAGCGAACCTTTCTAAACAAATTAAATATTTAAACTGTGTGCAAACTTTAAAGACTGGAAAAAGTATTTGAGCAGTTTTTGCCAATTGTAAAACTTGTATTCTAAATGAAATGAGCTTTTGCTCAGACAAAAATTTACAAACTTTTGGAATATGAAATTTTCATATACTGTGAAACTTTGTAAAATTCTCAACATTGTTAATTTGCTGTTTTAAAAGTTCATGCATATTTACGTAAATTGTTTAAGATCATTGGAAATTTTCAGTTAAGGATCATTATATACTATACCTACATAATATTCAAATAGTGTTTTCTTTTAAGTTTTAAGTTAGAACAATATTGTTGATTTGCTTTCAAGGTAGGCAGTTGCGAACTACGCGATGAGACGAAGTGAATTAATCTAAGATGGTTAGAATGTTGACGTAAATTACTTAAATAAAGGATATTCAAATTTTAAGTATAATTTTAAATTTGCCGCCCTTTTAATTTTTGGCACCAGAACACACTTGTATATTTGAGAGTTGCCACGTAACGACATTCCGGTTACTGAAAATGGAGCGTTATACTATTGAAAAACGCGTATTTTTTATTAAAAATAATTTTAAAATTGATGAAAGTTTTGCGGAAGTTTCTGTGAGTGAGCTGAACAACCAAGGACATCAATTCGTCGTCGTTCACAGCAATTGAACATTAAATCAACAATTTCAATATTTTATAAAAAGATAAGGGATTACAAAATACAGTAACACATCAATTAAAGCCAACTGACCACGCATTACGTCGGGAATTTGTTGATTGGGCCATAGAAAAAAAAGGAGGAAAATGAAAATTTTCATTGTCATTGAAAATTTTTCTAAAAAAACTGATAAGCTGCCGAGCTAGCAAAGGAGGTCACCTGTCTGATATTCTTTTCAATCATGAGCTGCAACCGCAACTGATGTATGTATATTAAAAATATTATAACATTTAAAATAATTAATGTGTTTTATTCAAAATATAAAATTGTACCTCAAATTATTAGAAACATGCTTTATATCAATCAAAATGCCACAATTCCAGCAGAGCAAACAGTTTTCAGTTCTGCAATACGATTATGGTGGAACAGAGAAATTTCGTGACTTATTCTCTCATCGTTGCACAATGCAATGCGGAACCACCCACTGACCCACGTCCCACGTATATCTCTATTCCAATTATCGGATTTTAAACGTTTGTTATCGTTTCAAGGATTATAGAGATTAAAACTCGGATTTTACTGATAATTGCTTTCTCATTTTCTGCGCTGTCAGGCGCGCAGTATAAAACCAAAATAAATATTGTCATTTGTCGCAAATGAGCTCATTGGAAAAATATTAGTTATTTTAATTGAAATTAGCTCTGCATATGATGCGGTAAAAACTGAATCAGCCAATCTGGTTAATTCTGAAGTGACCCTCACAGTTCAAGCTCACTTCGGTGCCCAATCATATGTGCAAATGTTTTTGTATCAGGTCGATGTGAATTTTTTGCCGGCAGAAAACAAACAAAACCTTTAACTGGAACAATTAGTTTATAAAGCTTTGAAGTAGCTTATCGAAAGCTGATAAGCTACCGCCAGAAATCTTTCAGGGTGAGGCATCTGGTGAATCTCCGCTCGAATATTCGTGTGGGGCTGTTCGATAATTATTAGGATATCGACTGAAATGGTCCCCAAGGTGCAATGTAATACTTGTTTGGGGACTAGAAGCGGAACTGAAGGAGGTAATCGCGGATCGAAAGAATCAGTGGATCACTATGTTCGCTGAAATCACCAGAATAAGTACCTACGTCCTACATACATTAAAACAACAATATGAAACATTTTGTGAAGCATGATAAGTGTTAAGCAAACAAGCCTAAATCATGTCAGCCGTTTCAAGGTCATAATTGCACGTTGTTTTGGTTTAATAAATATATATATCTCTAAAACAGTGTCAGGTTTGTAAAAACAATATGTAATTATAAACGACTTTAACTCTTCGAAAGCTAAAAAAAATTGTAACATTTGTAAGTGTTCAACATTCTTGTAAAAGTCAAGTTGAATCGTTGCCACTTTGCCAGGTATCGCCAACCTTCGTTGTTTGTACATTGGTTATTATACACATAATAGATAACTCGACAGCAAATTTGAATATTGAATTAATCGATTCATTGAAAAGACTAATAGAGGTCAATTGGTGCTTTCTAATAAAACGGTAGCTGGAATTTCTTTTCTATTCCTTCAGCCTTAAGGTTTGATTGCATGATTGAGGAATCCAAACCGAAAGAAATGAATTGCCCACGCCACGTGTATTCTTGTAATTAGATCTATTCTTTCTTGATAGAAAATCGGCTCTATGGAATAAATACGTATTTTCTATATAAATATTTAATCTGCTTACGTTTATTAGAGGCAATTAGGGTTTTTTTTCGGAATTCTATATCTAGAACACTCATATTTTGTAGGTAGAATATACAATATACCTAAAAGAAAATAAATTTATATTAATAATATAAATAACAGATAAATAACATAATATAAATAACAGTAATTCTTAGATTTATTTTAAACAGAAATGAAACATAAAAATATATTTATATGACAAGGTAAAGTACAAAACTTAGAATCCTTATATTATGTCTTTTAACCTTCAATTAAAGTTCATAATTTGCAACAGAAAACATTAAATGTGCGAAATGTTTAGAATAAAAACAAAAGTACCTTGAAAAGAGACTTAAAAGTGTTGATAAGAATAAATGCATTATTACGGTCATATTTACATAGATGTAAGCTGTAGCAAAAGTAAAAAGTGATAATCGTGAGACGTGAACCAATAATTACCGTGGTGCAACTAATTATCGCGTGCAATTTGAACTGTGCTATTGTTACTTGCTAATCTCCATATCCGGCAAAATGGCCAATAATGTTAATAAATACTTCGCAATGTGCTGATTGGAAGTACGATGCGGTAATAAGGATCCGGAATGCTCCTTTTGCCTGCTATCAGTCCTTAATCGAATGCAGGTAGATACAAAAAGCTATTCTGAATTTGGGGGAAACCGTTTTCCGAAGCAAATATTTTATTTTTTCTTGGCTATTAGCCAAAGAAAACAATACAACATGTTCTGTGTTTGGCAATTTGCCACAGGCTTTCAAGGATAAATAGCATTCCTTGAGAAGGGTTCTCTTTTCACACAAGCTCTGACTACCGACATTATGACCAAAGGCTATACAAAATACATGCATGACTAGATAGTGAGGAGGAGTTCATCTCTTTTCCTGCACTTCTGCAAAAAAAAGAAATATATCAAATCAAAATGAATGGGGTTATCGTTATAACAACAGTTATTAAGGTACAAGAAGCAAGTATTCAGGTGAAATGAAAAACCATGAGGACGATGATGGATGGCATCGTGTTGGCATTTATTCGATCAAAGACGATTCACTGCACACAATGCAAGAGCCTTTCTATGCCGTGGAAATGCATTCTCAGTGATCAAAGTGCAGTCCTAGGCGATTGTTGTTTGGCACCGAACGTTCATCACCCGAAAGCCATAAAATCGGAAAAATGATTTGTGGGGATTCACTTGGAACCCAGACTGAATGGCTGCCGTGTCGAACGGGACTGGGAGTGAGTCAATACTCAAACTCGAGCAGACTGGAACGTTGTATTGTCTGGTTGATTGTAATCAGAAGTTAAACCTTACAGTTTTATTCATCTGCGAATTATGACAATCACAGACTAAATTACTTGCACCAGTTTCTTAAAACTTGAACAATTTGTAACTTTGTTTGCCTTGGACAAGTTCCTGTAAGTTTTCTGTACTTTTAATTTGAACGATAAACTTAAAACTTTATTGCGTTTTTAATCCTTCAAAATTACAGAATTGTGTTTTACATGGCGATAATTTGGGTGATTGTGCGATATTGAGGCCAAGCACCGGAAGAACTTTCAAAAGCTTGTACTGAATCCTTTTGAAGACGCCTTTCAGAAGAACGAGTTAGAATATATTTTTTCCCGGTTTTTTATTTAATATTTTGCGAAAACCTGCACCGTCATTAGCGCCAGACTAAAAACTTAGTCGTAGTGGTAGCAGATGATGATAACCTTGGTTAACAGTCTGCCATAAAAAAAAATACTGTATTTTTATCTAGATTTTTATGGACTTCTGAAGACGATTTTCTTACTATAGAATGTTAAGAATACAGACATTATTATCAATGAAAGTAAATACGCTTTACAAAATTTATTTCAAATTAGGCTTTCAATTTTGCATAATGGGGCCATCGATATTTTCTAGGAGGCATCACAATGTTTCATGTCAAAGTAATTATTTATTGCACGAAATGTTGTCCGAACGGTTTTGTAAACAATCCATTCCGAAAAAATGAAAAAAAAAATCTAATTTAGAGCAAAGGCATGTAATTGCCGTCAAAGTTGCAACCCCTAATTTCCTGATATGGTGATTTTCTAATTATGCTGATTCAAGGGCCATCGTTATGATTAGGTGATTGTGCGTGTTTTAAGAAAAGGGTTACGAAACCTTAATGCAAGTGGTCTTTACCGTGATTGGGCAACATTAGCCAAATTTGGCATTTATGATGTGGATTCTTTAAAGATAATTATGATCAATAAGATTTAATGACAATTAGTGATTTGAATTAACTTAATTGTAGAATACGTAAAGCAAAAATTGTGGCTTTTGTGGGGCGAAAAATGATTAGGTTTATATCTCGAAAAAAATCTAGGATAAACATTTTCCTTCAATTCCATTAACTTTAACACCTTTTCTAACATAATGCGTTTTGTATATGCGAGTGAAGTTTTCTGCTAAAACAACTTCTCGGATCTGCTCTTTTATCTGTAATCCTTTCGCAGAAACGTGTAGGCATGATGCGGAGTTTTGTTCTTGCCACAGTTCAGCTTTTACCATCCTTCAGTAAAAATAAAACAATGAGCTAATGGAAGTGAACGTAAAGCTCTCGCTTGGCACAGTTTATGCCAACAGTATGAAGGATTATAGAGAAAATATTTAAATTATAATTAAAACAAAACGAAAGAAACTTAAATGAAATACCAAGTTGATTGTATTACAGTATCTTAATATCGCAATTTGTATCACACGTAAAAGCATCAATCATGTTAGCGCAGAGGATTATAATGGGGAAGGACTGAAGGAGTAATATTTTATTGTAAGCAATCTGAAAATTACATTGAGACTATTCCCATGTTATTCGTAATAAACTGTATTATATTATCAACATGTTTAGAGTTGAAGTATGGAGTATCTGCTTATATCTTTCGATCAAATTGGGCACTCAGGATTGACTTAAAAAGCGTGCTCAAGCATATTTTGTTATCGGATAGGTTGGGCGCTTTGGTGAAACAAAATTAGCTCAGCTGAGATTGTGTATTTAATATGTATTTTTAGTTGCTTTTGCTGCCCTTATTCAGAAGAGGGCTCTTGTTGTCCAAGTTATTTAAAGCACAACTCTGAAGTTCGGTGTGCATGTGCGAGTTTTGCTGTATCTACGAGGTTTGAGTTCGATTGCAAAAAAAGTAGTAATAAAAAAAAGAAAGCGGGCAGGATGCACAACTGAAAATCAATGGGAAAATTGGCAGTTGAACTGAAGCAGATATAAGCAAATTAAACGGCAGAAAGGACCTTAAAACAATAACAACGTAGGGTTGCCACTTTTCCCATTAATTTGTATATATATAAATTTTTCCATTCAATGTCTGTTTTGTGTGATGTCTTTTTCCCCAAGTAAATAGAATGAAGCCAAAAAAATGAAAATTATGCCGAATAAGATGTGATGAATCTGTGCTAGCCAAAACTGTGGTTTTTCCCTCCATTAGTGTGATCCGATGGAGGAACGTGAACGGATTCAGAGATTTGTGGCAACCCTACTTACGTGGACGAATATGTCCCTTTTCATCCTGGGGTGGATCATTGTCGCCAGAATTACCTGATGTCCAAATCATGTACAGAACAATTAGACATGCTAAAAAGCCCAGCACCATTGCATTTCGAGTGTGTGTCCAGTTTCTCATTGTACTGCGGCTCGAAATTCGTTTAAGCAGGAAGTGTGTCATTGTTGCGGCAATTATTATGTAATCGCTCCCTTAATTTATTTACATTTTCACAAATCACTGAGATTTTAGCCATTTCCGAGACATGATTGAATATTTAAATGCAAACAAATTAAAACTTTGTGAGCGATTATTTCAAATGCACTTCGATATTCACCACGAAACTATTCGCAAATTCACTTGATTATGAGTGCCAGATTAAACGATAAGATGCCTATATATATTAATTGATAAGAAATTTTTAATGCTACTATAAATAAAGGTACAATCTGAGATTCAAGAAGTGCGAGCGTTGCAGACTAACACCGTTGACAATGCAACTGCAAAATACGACGATTGACAAACGACACTCGACAGGCCTGAAGACGTCAAAATTGTTGCTCTTTGCGTTAAATTACTCTGAGCGATTAATATTTGTAGTATTGCCAGTTTGAGAGGTTGTTTATTACATATTTTACCGATATGAAAAAATAATTTATTGGTTTCGTATAATTGCAATAGTGTATGAAATGGTTTCGAAAAATGGCTTGGAGTGGACACATTATTAATTGTAATTTAAATCCGGAGGTTCATTTTTACCAAATTCAAATTTATTATCTGCACAAAAATGTAATAGGAATGCAACTAAAGGAAATTTTTCCTCCTGGGAAATTTCACAGTAGAAACGTAAACTCAGTAGAAACGAGTCAATTCTCAGAATTCCAATGTTCAATCTGCTCATTCTTATACTACCGTTACCGCCGCGTCTGCTCCAGCCGTTTCCCACACGATACATAATGTAACCTCGCGTAGAAGGACCTCTCATATCGGATCGCCCACCTCTCGAACTGGGTCTCTTCTGACCATGATGAGATTTGCTGGAATCAACCTCCTGTTGCTTATCATCCAAATTATCTTTTTTATTCGCTTGTGAAGTGGAATCATTATCCTTTTTGACTTCCTCACCAGCATTCTTTTCAATTTCACCTTTCGTCGTTTCTGGTTGAGGAGATTCGCCTTCCGCCGTTAAATTCAGGGTGTCTCGAACGCAGGATTCTAACATTTGTGGATCCACTATCCAAAGTCACCTAGAATTTGAATTTCAAAAGATCTGCTCTATAAACTGATAAAAAAACATTCATATCTGAGCCCCAGTGACCCCCATTTGGGCGCAGAAATTATTAATCGCCTCCGCGCATTCAGGGTGTCTTGAACGTCGCATTGACAGAAGAAATAACAAAATAGCGATTACACGTCTCTGAAATCAACAAGTTAAAAACGATGCTATTTATTAATCAATTTATTAAAAATTGTAAAACATCTAGCGTTTATTTATTATGTCAATTATTAATCAATTTATTAAAAACATTATGCCTTACAAAACCGTGTAACAACTCGTAAAGCGACACTAGTGGCCACTAGAAACTTTTTTGTGGGATATTATTAACTAACTCTATTAAAGTTTAAAAAACAACCCTCCCAACACTGAAAAAAGTGAGATCCCTCAGATCCCTTGAGAAATCCGAAAAAGGGATCTGACTCTGTGTTTTGTTCCGCAGAAATCGGCCGCAAGAACAAATGTCAAAGTCAAAACCCTCAGACGTCACACAGTCACGTTTTGTTTTTTGTGTAATTATTGGTGTCCATAAATTTTGCAATTATCGGTGTGAAGAATTGAAAAGGTGTGAAATAAAATTGTTAAAACCATTACAGTATTTAATTAATTGTTGATATTGAACAGTTAGTTTTCTGACAACTGCTATTAAATCCAGTTTTTAATAAGTTTCGCAAACGTGTCGTAAATTCATCAATCCTACATCTCCCGACACTGAGAAGTTTCACAATTCCCTTGTTCAGTCCCGAACATCGGTTACCAAACTCTCATCTGACCCTTCAGGGAAAAGAAGACTTACGCGTCGGGCAAGAACACTTAGCGTTTGGATGGTGGTGTCGATTAATTTCTCGTTTTTGGAAGCCTCGTGCAGTTCTTTCTGGATAAGCTTAGCAATGGCTTTGTTAGGGCGTGTTCCTATTGACAAACCTTGCAAGAATCTCTCCAAATGGTCGAAATTCTTCTTAACGCTAAACTTAAAGACTTGAGTCGCAGCTTCGTATGCGGCCTGCGTTTGAACAGCTGCCAGAACATCAATTAACTGATTTCTAATGTCCTCTGTTGATGACCTTAAAATTTGTATAAGATCTTCCTTGCGGGTCTCTCTGGCTACTGGAAGCAAAGTCACCAAGTTTAGGGCAGCTTCTTCCGTCCCGATCATGTCATCAGTCATTTTCGATTGCATATTTCTTATACGCTGCTTTAGCTACAAAAAAATCAATATCATTACGTTTGCTTACATTCGTTTCAGATGTTTTACAATTTATAATGATGTTTTTCCGTAATACTACGGGAGCAGCCTATATAGCAACAATTTGAGAATCTCAACTGAGATTTTTCTAAAAAACTACTGAAAATACTTGAAATGGAATTAGGTGGGACTGCAGGAAGTAAAGAAGTGAAATCCCTAAAAATTATAATCTCCCCCATTCAATATACGCATGAAAAACATGTTTTTCCAAAAGTTAGCAGAGAGGCAAGGTCGAGGTTTACGCTTCTCGTATTTAATAAAAATTTCTCGAATCCGGTCGATATCTTGTTTTTCAGGTGGCTTTCGAAATTTACGTAGGGAAATGATTCGGTTATTGGACATCGAACGAGATAGAGTTCTCTTACAATTCCGTATTCGATTTTAAAGCCGAGTCGTGTTTTAAAATTGCAGAGGATTTTTATAGGTTCCAAGTCCACGAACAGTTGAAGACAAGTTGGACCAAGGTTTCCGCAAGTATGCAATCCGCAGAGGCAAATCTCTACATCACGGCCCAGGGGTCGGCAATGCTCTCTTTGATCCGCCCTCCTTATCTCAACAAACTTCCAGGAATACGACAACCCCATCGGTTCATTCACCGACAACCGAAAAAGGTTTAGATCAGTGCCAATAAAACTTTCTTGTTCAAAAATTTATTGTCATGAAATTATTGAAGTGGATCTCTAACTTTGCATTATCGGATCTCCATAATTCGCCCATTCAATTTCTCCAATTCAAGAATCTTGAGCCTATCTTGGACTTTATAATTAATCCTTGAGCCTGAAATCATACATAAGAGACGAAAACTTTTGGAATATTGTTGATGAAAATAAATATCAGCACATCCAGAGTGGAACTTATGCGGTAATAGCTCAAAAAGCTGGATCACAAGTGCTGAATCACAAGGCTGAATCTGTAAGCACTGTTTTGTCCTCAGCAGGTTCTTACTTTACTTTTTTCTTGCGTTTTTGCAGTAGGCTGAAGGCCAGGCAATTTCTCGGTGTGAGGTGGTTGACGGAAGTGCCCGATTCACAACGCAAGCATTTAAGTTTTAGATGTTCGCTTCCCGGGCCGCTTTGGCTAATCCTTCATCATAGCTGGACGGTGGATTATTTTACCTGGAATAAATAGTCAGCAGTTGCAGTTCACTGAACGTACCTTCTACCTGTGTGCAAAGACGGCGGAATGGAATGCCCGCATTTGCAGAGCAGCTGCAAGATTAGCCGTGATCTAATAAAATCAAAGAAATGTCAGCTGATCGAAAACAATGTAAACGACGAAACCTCAAGGGGCTGGCGCTGTGCGGGTAAGTGACTACAAGTTTTGAACTTTAGGGCCCGCGGCAAACTCGACATTCTAAAAACACTCGGGAAATCAATAACGGTCCAGAATAACCTGGTTATTTGGACCCGACCTCTCCCAAATTCTGCGGAATCAATTAAACATTTAAAAAAATCAATAGGAAGGCGCCGATGTGAAGTTTTCATTGAAATTTCTTAAACCCTATCATCAGCAATTAAAAGTTCACAGTGCCAAATTGCATACCAGTGTTGGTGTAGTGCGTTAAGTGGTGCTCTTCACTTTTTTATATGAACTCGTTCAGTGAAAAGAGATAGAATTATCGAAATCCCCTTTGTCAAAAAGCAAGAAATATGTATATTTGTACTAGAAGATATTTGCTTCGTTTGCATATTTTTCTATTAGAAGTTTCATTATCTTAAGTAAATTTTGTCAAAATTGAATAAGAAGACATTAAAGGAACTGAACAGTTGGTCACAGTGGTCCATTCAATTCAGAAAATGATTCTAATTGCACGAGTTATTAGCAGTAATTACTGCCTTCTGAAATTGGAGTAGAGTATGACAGCTTGCCCAGTGTAAATCTTTGGTAGGGGAATTTAACCTAAGGCACTGCCAACGCAAGATTCAATATTTATTATTTACATTCTTGAATTAGTAATTAGTAAGATATAAATAATTTCTTTTTATATTTTTCAGAATGTTCATCAATGAAAGAAAACTGGATATGCCTCCATTGCGGAACGGTTTTGTGTGGCCGTTATGAAAAAGCGCATGCCCTGAATCATTTTATGTTGCGGAACCACAAAATTTGCATGAATACATTGAATCAATCAGTTTTCTGGTAAACAGATTATTCCAATTTTTTAAAGAGCATCTCTATAATTGTTATTATAAATTACAGTTACAAATGTGATGATTTTGTGATAAATGAAATCCCTGAAATACTCTACTTCCGTATAGAACTGAAGGTGGACGATGATTCGTGCTCGGAAACGTCAACCAATCCAGAGGTTAATAAATAAATTGTTTAAATTATTTAGTAATTGTTAATTTGAATTCACGCTTTAGTTGAACACGAATCTCGGGTAAATTGTCTCGGGTTATTTGAATTTGAATTTGAAATCATAGAATTAGAGAGAGAGCCCTATTTATATTTGCAATATTTCTTATTTAATTTTATTTCGGCCATGTCGCTTGTCTCGTAGGAATATGGCTTCAATGTCAACAGGAAGTCTCAATGTCAACAGGAAACCACTAGTATATCTTCAAGCGATTCAGGATGGGAAGAGCCAAAATTTGGAAGAAAACTCAGACCGCGAAAACGAACAACATCCAGTGATAGCACAGAGGGAGTGAAGAGAAAAACCCTAAAAAAGGTATCTTGACTTGCTTGCAAAAAAAAAAACATTTAAATTTTGTACTTTTTTTCAGGTTGTAGGATTAAGAAACTTAGGAAATACATGCTTCATGAATTCTGTGCTTCAGTCGCTAAGCAATATCAAGGAGTTTAGCTGCTACTTCAGCACACTGCCTTGTTTGGAGCCTTCTTCAAAGCAGAAAAAACAGCGGGTCTATCATTCCAGAAGTTTGAAAGAAAATCTAAACGATGCTAACGTGGTTGAGGAGTTGAGGAAGGTCTTAATCAACTTAAGTAAAGGCGGTGATGGTTCAAAGGCGATCTCCCCGGAATGTTTGTTCCTCGTGATCTGGAAGGTGGTTCCTCAATTTCGCGGTCACAGGCAACACGACGCCCATGAATTCTTGCGGTACATGCTTGATCGGCTACATACGGAACTGCAGCATTTAACTGTGGAGCCGATTGTTATAACAAAAACATCCAGTGGCAAATGCTCGTCACCAGTTGATGGGAGTATTTACAACAACTCAGCGGATGCGATTGGAAACTGTAATGTGGTTAGCGGGACTGGATACACTTGCAACAAGAGCGGGCGCAGTTCCATCGTCACGAATGTTTTCGGTGGCACGCTGCAAAGTGAGGTTCGCTGCCTGATCTGCGGAATGGAGAGCAAGAAGCACGATCCATTCCTCGATCTTTCCCTAGACATTCCAGAGAGATTCTACAAGGAATGCGAGGATAGCAACAGCAGCAGCTCAAAAACTGCCTGCAACATTAACGATTGCTTGTCTAGCTTTACGGAAGTAGAAGAATTAGCTGAAACAGAATTGTATCACTGTAGTGCATGCAAGTGTAAGCAGAGATCAACAAAGCGCTTCTGGATTAGACGCCTTCCGAATGTTCTTTGTCTGCACATCAAGAGATTCCGATGGAACAATTTTTTTAGGTTTCTAACAATTTGAAACAGAGATTAATGACAAATCTGATTTGTTTGTTGTTTACAGAACTAAGATTGATTTGAGAATTTCGTTCCCTATAAAGTCGTTGGACATGTCTCAGTACGTGCTGAACAATGGACCTGAGACCAGGAAGAGCAGCCAAGCAAGTAATGTATACGATCTCGCTGCTGTAATTGTTCATCACGGAAATGGGTTTGTTTCTATTGGGTATACATGGACTATTCATACTGAAAATTCTATCCTAGCTCCAGCTGCGGTCATTATACTTCGTTTGCAATTAATAACGGCACTTGGTTGCATTTCAACGACCACACCGTGAAGGAGGTTCCACCTTCAGCCGTCGCCGAGTGCAAACCATATATCCTTTTCTATATTAGAAGAGATACCGGTAATAACGGGAAAACCTTATGAGATTAGTTAGATTGTAAGACTGATTTCTTAAATTTCATTTTATTGTAAATTTACAATGTAGTATTAAAGTAAGACGGAATCCGATGAGCAATTAATTGAAACAAAAATTGTACGCGAAGTTAGAAACCTTCGAAAGCGAAAATATATTAGATTACTTCTTGGAGTATTGATTTTTAATCCTTCACCCAAATAAGTGTCTTGTTGTTCGCTGGCATGTCATACGATTCGCGTAGGCGGATGCCCAATTGGGCTCCTAATTGCCGCAAGTCCCTCACATCTCGAACTCCCCACTCGGGATTTTGGCTCTGCAGCATTTGGTTAAAACGGACGTTGCTGTCAGGCGCCAAGATACCATCTACGGCATATGGACCGTATGTAATCAGCAATCCTCCGCTTTTGAGAAGTTTGGAGGCGTTCCTGAAAAGACCTTGTGTGCAATGCCAAGGGGAGATGTGAATCATGTTCATATTCAGCATGTAGTCGAAACTGTTCTCCGCAAACGGAAGATTCCAGGAATTGCAGTCCACAGAAATGTCTATGTACAGAGGTTCCTTCATGTTCTTGTGAGAAGCATCTTTGGCATATGCAAGGATGCTGGGTAACATCGACACATCACACTCAGACGGCTGGAAAGTTATGTTGTGGAAGTATTCTGAAAAGTATGCACAGTGTTGTCCAGTGCCCGAAGATATTTCAAGAAGATTCAGATTCGGAGTTTTGTTATCTAATACATTTTGAAGAACTCCAAGAATTGGCTCTTGATTGCGATTCGCCGACAGATTTTTCAATTTTCGGCTGCGTGAGATGGTGTTTAAAGTTTGTTTGTTTATATTTCTTATTGATATTACTTGACGGAAAATTGATAGTCTTAAATAATTAATATCTAAATCAGAAACATTTATTGAATCTCTACTTATCTTACCTCATTGTTTTTATCAATTTAAAAAATCCCTTAATTAATTTTAAAATTTTCTTTCTTTCTTTTCTTTAGACGATAAAAATATTACGTTGACGTTTTGAAAGATTGTCAAAAACTGTCGAACTTTCCAATTTCCGATTTTGATAAGATCGAAAAGCTTCTTGATAATCGATATCGAAAATTCGAAATGCTGCTAACCGAAGACACTTCTGTCATCTGTTCATTTTAGCCCATTGGTTCTCAACCTTTTAGGGGTCTTATAGAAATTTTTGCATGATTCGCGGATTCTTTTAAAAGTTACAATTTCAATCAACTAAAATTAATTCTCAAATGTGCTTTCTACTGCATTAGTGCTTTGATATTTTTCTCTTTTATTTTGTTTGTGTAAAAAAGTGTGTTGTTTCATATGAGACCGCGGACCTTAGTTTGAGAGCCAATGGTTTAGCGATGGCTTATCTTATCCCTGCCGCGAAGTTCTATACACTACATTAAACTGTAAGAAAATGTTACTTATGAAAACCAAAAAGGGTCCTTATATGTATAGGTACCTAAGAATTCTGCCTGGTGACCATTTCAATAGTATAATAAAAAAAAGATTGCGGTGAATTACCTACCTTGACCTACCTCTCCTTAAAATATTCTTAAAAAATGTTCGGAGAAAAAAATTAGTGATGTCAACGTTACCTATTTCCAGAAGATAGACATTAGACATATCATATGCTTATAATACAATTTTCTGCAAGTCATTATGGGTAAATAAATTATAAATAAATGAAAACAATTGCCTGAAATCTGAAAGAATTTGTGAAATCTACTTATTGACAAATCGTACCTACTCCAGAAAGTCACTTTAAAATCACTCAAGATCAACATTTATTTAGAAAGTCATATGATACGGTTTATCGGCTTTCATTTTTTAAGCACTAATTACTGCTACTTTGCCTATGAGGGGTTAATATATCAACACGATCGGATTTCCTGGTTATCACCTTGACAGTCGTTTTTTAAGTAGCAAGAAATATTTATTATTTTTATTTTGAATAAATTGCGATGGAATTTTCTTAATTTCCCTTCGAAGTATGATTTTTAAATCTTAAGTAAGTTTTGAGAATTTGAACTTTCGAATTCAATTTGCACTTGATTTATTTCTTAAGGGTATTCAGAGATCTTAAGATCCTTTAGCTAAGTGAAATTGAGTCAGTGCTTTCTCACGTGACCTCCAAATTCGCTGGCGCAAAGCCCACAAGATGCACGGCAATTACCACTTGAAGGTTCCAGAATAATAACAACACTCCATCAGATAAGCGCAAAGCCAATTTTAAGCTCATTTTGGAGATTAGCTGCGGCTAAGTGTCCGCGGTGCATATTCATCCAAAGTTTCGAGGACGTCCCCAACTTTATTCAAAATTATCTAGAACTGAATATCGCAGATATCCGCGGCTTGGATTCTAATATATAAATGGTTTGGCGATCGGTTTGGATTCAGAAACAGTTGTGTTCAATTACCAAAATGTTTTGCTTATTAGTTGTTGCTTGTTGTGCAGTCCTGGCTCAGGGAAGCATCCTGCCGCCCAAGCCGCTGCTTGACGGAAGGATCGTTGGAGGTGTTAAAGTGGACATCAAAGATATCCCGTACCAAATTTCTCTTCAGAGTTATGGAAGCCATATTTGCGGTGGATCTCTCCTGAGCACTCGTTGGGTGCTGACAGCTGCTCATTGCGCATATGGATCATCTCCTTCTACCCTCAGTGTGCGCATCGGCTCTTCCAAATACAGTTCCGGGGGCGTTGTGGTGCAGGTCAAGTCTGTTCACGGAAATCCCAAATACAATCCCAGCACCATTGACTTCGATTACTGCTTGTTAGAGTTAGAAGATTGGAATCAAAGAGGTATTGTCCATGGTTTTCCCAGCCTGCCCGAACAGGACGAGGACATCGATGATGGAACTTCATTGCGCGCATCGGGATGGGGAAACACTCAATCATCAGAATCTCGTGAATTCCTTCGCGCTGTGTCTTTACCAAAGGTCAACCAGGACACCTGTGATAACGCCTATCGCGGCTTTGGAGGAATTACCCCTCGCATGATTTGCGCTGGATACCCCGCAGGAGGAAAGGACTCTTGCCAAGGTGATTCTGGTGGACCCTTAGTTTGGGGTAACAAGTTAGTCGGCATAGTTTCATGGGGATACGGTTGTGCTCAACAAGGATATCCTGGTGTCTATGCACGAGTTGCGGCAGGCCGGGAATGGATTCGTAGCATTTGCGGAATTTAAATTCATATTGTTCTTGTATCAAGTTTAAATAATAAAAAAATTACTCGATTTTTGGTTTTGTCATTATATCTATTTTTTTACTGAACATTAATTTAAAAAATACCACATTCTACTTTTCGAAAATTATTTTCGAACTTTCCTTTCACTTAAAAAGTAATTTTTTACTGAATAATTTGTCTGAATTGTTCTATAATTAATATGTATTAAGATTGATAGCGAAGTACAAGTGAGTTTTTTTTTTAAATAACTCTAGAAATATTAGATATCATTCTATATTATTGTTTTTTTTTTTCATCACACATTCTAAAATAATAAATTTATCCCGCTAAAAACAATGTTAACAATAATTATTGCTTATGTTAATTGATTACATAATTGAAACAATTCAATTGCTTTGTCTGATTCGGAAATATGATATTTGAATTTTACACCTATTCATTATTTTCAGTTGACGGTTAATAAACATTATCTACATATAGTAGGTACTAGCGAATAGTACTATGTTTTATAGTCCCCAATAATCCAAAATTTATTTACGTTGGTCGGGTTTGTAGATTATGCTAATTTATAATTGATTTTGTTATTTTGATAAAAGTGGAAGCTCTTCAAAGCTAGACGAAAAAATATCCTCTTATAAGATAGTCAGATAAAAATTGTTCCTGTGATTGACATTTTTATAAATAACTTACAATGTCCTCTGTTTGTTTAGGTTTTATGAAAAATATATAATTTATTATGTTTCGATAAACAAGCTCTTGAATCTTGATTCCTAAACACGTTCACAACACTAACACAACACATGCTTAAACTATTTTGACGTCGGTGCATATCTGCAGTCAATATTTCAATACAATAAAAAGAAAGAGTTCAATGTTCAGTCAGTGCCCTTCACTTGGTGTAGTGGTTATATCTAAATCCTTAATGGAGCCTTTTGTTTTTATTACATTTACACTACACTGCGTTGAAAAACGTGATCAAAAGGAAAATAGTATGAATGAAGTGAAGCGTTCTTGAGCCCGTTAACATAGGTAATCAGCTGATTTTTATTGAAGTCCAATAAATTATTACAAGGTATATTTTAACTTGACCTAATAATCAGATTCAGAGAGACAAGGCAAGTAATCTTTTTTCTGTTAATTCCACTTCAATGATAACCGCGAGGCTTTATTGGAAGTATTGATTAACAATAACACAAGTTCGAGGCTAAACTGTTTTATGTCTTGAAACGTAATAACATTTGTTTATAAAGCACCCTCAATAATTTTTTAAAAATTGAATTAAAAATGCTATTAAATATCTATTCGCTAATATATAAAAAAAAATACAAGAAATACCTAATATAGAAATTGAAAACAGAATTTTGCAACTTAACTTCAGAAATTGTTCTAAAGTTTAAAATAAAAATTCCCCTTTAAAGTTTTAATAAAGTTAGACAATCATTGGGGATGAATCGAAAATTCCCCCAAAAATTTTGCTTTTATCTGAACTACAGGATTATTAATAAATTACTTTTACAATTGCGATGCAACATCCTTATACGAAACTATATACCAACCTACGACTACGAGTATTTCGAGCACGTATCCTATTTAAACTTTTAAAGTATGTATAAATGTCGACATAAAGTTAAATTACAGAGTTCGAATTCGAACATTTTTGATGAATGTTATGGAGAACTGAAGCACAAAAACAGAAATAGAAATATTTAGTCGAATTTCTGAAAATGTACGGATTCAATAAGATGGTTTGAATGAACTGACACCAGAAGGCAAATGAATATTTTAGTATGAATGCAAAATAGTTGCAACATTCATGGAAAAAAAACAGAAAAAAGTAGTTAGGTAAGCATTATCGAAATAGAGTGATATATTACTGTATATATAGATGTAATTGTACAGTAGGTATAAATATTTAAAGAGACAAAAAGCGATATTCCATGTCATATTAAGAAATGAACAGAATCATTCCATGTCAATTCAACACACCCAATTTACCTCACCACCTCAGATTCTGCTAAAATTTGATATACTGCTATTACTAAGAAAACTACCAAATTTTGATCTCAAACGTTTTCCGAAATATGGCTATGTAAATTTTTCAAAAGATACCTAAAAAAAAGCTTTCGGGCCTAGTCCTAGTTGAGCTAGAGAGGGGGGAGAGGTGTCATTTTGTAGAATTTTTTAAGCATATTTTCAGTGATGTTCAACATAACATAAGTAATAATAAAAATTTGTTTTTGTCAAAGTACAAATAAAAATAGTGATTTATATTTTTTTTGAAAAGTAAATAATTTAAAATTTTCAAAATATTTCCATAATTACTTGGTACTGTTTTAATTCATGTAGCAAAATATGAATATGAGATGACGATGGGTTCATTGTTAAAAAAAGAATTCTTGACGTTAGTTCCAGTCTCTGCAATTCAGGGCGTTATCGCAACTGAATAGTTGAACGCGAATCCTTCATTAGTGATTCGTCTACACTTACACCAAATTGACCAATTTCAGTTGCGTTGTGACTGTGTTTACTTTTAATTAGATTTCAGTTACTGTTCTCTGGAAGTAAGTTTAATGATAATCGCATCCAGGCCAAGAAATGTTATCAGAAATGTGATTCTCTTTGGCAAACAGCGGATCTCGGGATACTGGAGGCGAAATTGTTGGAATCCTGAAAGAACAGCAAGAGTACAAGTCACCGTAATTATTCTTAATCAAAAATTCATTTTTTGATTAACTAACCCAAGGGAAAGTCACTGGAGGTTTGTGGTTTATTTTCAGCACACAGGACTCAGGTGAGCAGCCGGCTCCACGGCCGCAACAACCCCATATTGGACACTGCTTAAATGTGAATCGAGCTCCGGGCGAATTGTACTTTTTGCAATATTTTCCAACCTTATCAACCGCATGCAACCCTCATGAGACACCCCCGGGCCGCAGTATTGTGGACGAGCAGAGGAAAAATACCAAAGGTGGAGGTGATTCATTATTAATACAAAAACTCTACGCATCGAAGGCGTTTCGGAATATTCAAACAAAGAAAAACAAACTTAAACTATTATAATCGCTCCGATGCACATGAGAGTGTTTCCAGATGGATCTGTCTTCGTGAAGTGGGGAATGAGATTTGTGCAGCTTTCTCCATGCATGATTATGAGCCAAGGATGCTTGCATTGACAACATTTGATGCATGACTATGGCTGAGTGAAGTTGCTTTTGGCAGTCGGATGCACTTGCCTTATGCTTCAAAATTTATGTGTTTCATCAATGATCCTGTGACCACAGTCACTTGACACAGGGAATATCTTATATTGTATGCAGAACTGTGAGCACAAGTTGCAAACTCGATATCGACTCCAATTTATTAGCCTACATTTTCGGAAACGTTCAACTTGAGAAAGGATTGTTTATTTATTGCTACCACGCCGGCATTGACAGAGAAATCAACTAGAGGAAAGGACTATCCTCAAACACCGGACATTTATTTAATCATGCATATAACTTAAAAGCGATTTACCAGATTGTAATATGTTTTCTATACTTTGTTTTAGGTTTATAGATATGCCATACGAAACTATTACTTTTCATGGATATTACAATTTAAAGATTCTGAAAGTTCTGAACACAATTTAACGGTTTTAGCGGAATCATAATTTATGTTTTGGAGCCTTTTCGTGGTCAAAATGTTTTCGAGAAAAAATTTGTTATTGAAATCACAGACGAGCTTATGCCTGAATCCTCTTATAGCCTTTACTGAACTTTTATTAATTAAACTAAACTTTTTACTAAATTACAGTTCCCTTAAGTTGACTTATAAAGTAGAGAAGGGACTTAATTCACTTGCGTGACAAGCTGCCGGCCGCAATGAAATATTTTATATTTATGTGTAAACTTATTCTTAAATTTGGTATATAAATGTCACACTTTCAGATGAATAACATCATGGTAAATTAGAAATTTGGAATATTTTGAATTGTAAGATCATTTATTATTCTGTAAAAAACAACAGATGTAAACTTTTTTTTACAAATCACAGCTCACTAAGGATGTGCTTTGAGTCATATATCTTAGGTATCTGCAAATCAGCAATTTAAATTCTCAACCGTAATCAGCATGAAAAATTCTTCCAGATTTAAAGTGTCTGGGTGAAAATCAAGAAGCTTAAAAGAAACATATTTAAGAAGAGCCGACATAAATTTACCTAATCGCCGGCAGCATATCCCCAAGCCACAGAAGTCGTTTATCCTCTTCGAGGGGGTGTAAACTGGCACTCTTTAAATACACATAAAATGTCCTTGACGAGAATTCACGCATAGAATACAATACAGTTTCGAATGTAAATAGCACATTTATAGTGCCGAGGGACCAGTAATGATGGCCATACGTAAATTTACAACCTTTCGACGGTTTATTTGTGTCGTTGCGTAAACAAGGGAGGTGGAAACGAGGCGCTCCTATAAATTTATTTACTCATTTACGTAGCGGAAGTGCTCATTTTATTTTAGTCAAATGATTTCTCTGGCACTTTGATCGTGTTCGAGATAAATGAAAATACAATACAACGTTATTTGTGTTTAACATGCTAAAAGTACTTTAATTGACGAATTTTAGAGCAATTATATTAATTGTTATTTTTTATGGTGAGGATGATTATAATATGAATCAGGAATTGTACTTTTCTCCTTCGAGTCCAGTCGCATATTTGTGACACTTCTTAAGCCCACCTCAAAGCCAATTGCCAATTCCACCTGCAATAAATACCATAAATTCGTCCAGCAATCAATCACAGGCAGAACGTAGTAATGGCATTTGTTAGCCATCTGCAGACTGTGCAGTGGTGCAGGGCAAAGTGTCGAACAATGCCAGGGTCGTTTGTGGTAGAGGCAAGGGGAACGACAAATGGCTGACACAATTACGCCCGAGGTAAAATATTTGCCGTTATAGCAGGCTAACCAATATGGGATTTACAATAGACAGACACACCTTACCGCATTGGGCACTTGATCTTAATTCTTCGAAAGTCCTCCACTGCGTCCTCAGTTGGTCCAATTGCATGCGCGTGTAATGTGTATTTGTGTGCTCTGGTCCACATTCATGTTGGCGATCAATAGCCAACTAAAAGTGATTGTGCAGGCAGCATGCCGAGTGCGTACGTGAAAGTATCGACGAATCCCAGTGCAATAACACCTGATGCATTTTCCACTCAGCGTCCTTAATTGAAGCACTCACGGCAATTATAACTGTACAGAATGTATTAATAGCAGCGAGAACATGCAAAGTGTTCACACTTATGTTCTAGCAATCTGCTGAAGTTAAGTAAAAAGCTAGTCAGTCCTTTGATTGCTGGTGAAAGTTGCACTAGGCTTTGGGTTAATCGTCTGCGGCAGGACTCAGCAGGAGAGCATATCAAGTGTATAACTGCTGTTATCACATCCTGCTAATTTAAGCTAATCTAATTAAGCTAATGATGGCGATAAAATCTCCTTTATATGAACTTCAAGCGACAAAACAAGCCGCATCTTTTCGGAATTCAGAAGCTTCATTAATTTTTTTATAGTTTGTCTTAATATTATGAAATAATTTTTATACCTAGATTTATGGTAAGGTAAGGCTATACTAGTTTTGAGTGAATGTTTGCAACGCAAAGAAATAATCGTGACAGAAAAAAAGAACTATATTATATTTATATTCATTATTGAGAAATGAAAAAAAAAAACGTTTTATTTATGTCCGTATGTTTGTCTGTTGTCTGGTCAGCCGATAACTCGATAATGCTTGCAGCTATATAGAGACTTGAAATTTCATACTGTATTCTGCACTTCGTTAAAGTTGTAAGGTCAAGTTCAAGGATGAGTAAAATCGGGCAACTCCTTCTTAATGTTGCCATACAAGCCTGAATCGTTTTTATACAAAAATGTTGATTTTGTTTACAGAATATTTACATATTAACTTTTTTTCGATAAATATTATTATAAATGCGTAGGTATATTACAATTAATTATTTGAACGAAAATTCTTTTACACGTTTTTTTAAAGATCTTGAATTTTTACAAATAGCTACCCAAAATTTCCTTTTTTTACATGTGTTAACAATAACGAATTTCTCTTTTTCCGATAGAAAACTTTTTATACACGGGTTTTTCACGATTTCTTAACAAACGTTTGTTCTAGGATACAGCTGAGCCGTTTTGCATCTGGTATTCCATATTTGACCTAAACGGCTAAACCTAGTTATATGATTCATTTTAAATAAATCTTTATAACACAAAATATAATTTGGTGCTCTTGAGCACGAAATGTTAATTTATTTATTTAACATACACGTAATCTACCTATGAATGAAATTTATTTACATATTTATTTTTTTTCAAGCAAAAAATATTTTTCCTATAACGAACTTGATTATCAACTTAAAAAAAAATCGATGCTTTTAAAAATGCAGTCTCAATTTTATTGAAATTTAATAATAAATGAAACACGAATACAAGCCTGCAAATCTAATATTTCATATTTTCCAAAAAAGTGAAGAGAAAAACATACGAAAGGAAAATAAAATTGAGGGCATTTGAAACACAAGGTAGATGTGAGCTCATCAGCAGTCGCGAACGCGGTAAAAATGTCCTTGCACAGGAGGAGTATTCCGAGCTTCCAAATGGAGCTGTCCATCACTAGTTCGGGGAAAAATTAAATCATCAACGATTATTGAACTACAGCTGAGCACTCAATTTTGCGACACATATGCGACATGCTGCCACGAACCTATATGTATGTATATGAAACGTGAATATTTGGTAATTTTGGCAGTCGGCCAGGAAGGACACGTACCTTTATCTTGTATTGTGGCACTGACGTTATCGAGAGCGTATCGATGGCGAGGAATTTAAAACGAATGTAGAACATTCCAGGACATCGCTGAGTACATGGTCATACGACAATTATTCCCGATTTTATATTCATGATGGCAGCTCGATTGTAACTGCTGCAAATCGGGCCTTTAAGAGATTGTTACATGGATTTATCCATAATTTGTCAGATACTTACAATTATAGGGACATGTGGGTTTCATCTGACCCGAAAAGGCTATGTTTACAGAAGGATTGGAAATTAGGTGGTGTCCTACTTTTAATGTAAAGTCTACCTCGAATCTAGAACACAGAATCATGAAGAGAAGATATGTGTTAACAACGTAAGACATAAAATAAATTTTATTATGTTGGGCATAAGCTTTTTAAAAGAAAATTTTTTTATAATATGTAAAGAATTTCCAATTATTTGAACTGAGTATTTTTCAAAGGAGGACATTTCGACAAGCTTTTAAAGGGATTTGTGAAAAATACAATAATTATACCTAAAAGTAAACGAAATATCCCGCGTTAAAGTAAACAACCACTTAGGGATGCCCATCAACAGATTATAATAAACTCAGGAGATTTTCAGAAGTTAGCTACAAATTTTAAATATTTGAAATTATTTATAAAGCAAAATATTTTTGACATCCGCTGATGTTATGTGTAATTTTTAAAATGTTTTGTCAACAACTGTTTTAGTAAAAGGATGCAAACGAAAAGAAGACAAATTGTGACATATTTTTTTTGAAGCAAGGACAACATTTTCGTCCAGATGTGTATTTATAAAAAATTCTGGAACCAAGTGACAAGTTTTTGCATCCGTTCTCTTGTCGTCATTGCACTTTTGTCCAACAACGCAGGACATAAAAAAATGGGAACAAAAGTGCACAAACCAATGACAAAACTTTGCCATGTAAGACTAACGAAAAATTATATGTTGTTTTGTCAGTGTAATACCAATGTAAAAAATATATTCCGTTCAGGATAATGTGAGCGTGTGGAATAGACAAAGTAGCTTGAAGAGTTGGGAATCTGTAAACAAATGATACCGTCAGCGTTATGTCGGCCTATTTAAACATGCCTCAAAACGAGTGTCTTTTCTCAGGTTGCAGTGTATAGTGTGTATGCTCGTGGGAAGATGTATGCACGGAAGTGTAATTTAGCAACAACAGAAAATCAACAGAAATAACAGCAGCGCTAGTTCTTCAACAAATATAGGGCTTTGGATCAAAATTACCCTGTGAAAAACCCCAAGGAAACTGGTGTCGGTACTGCACAAGGATATCTGGATGTGGGGTATGCCCCGAACAGCTACAGTCAAAGCACGACAGCATCTAAAGGCAGAAACGAATTTTTTAGCGTCCTTTGAGAAGGCAGATAGAAATATTCTTGTCAGGATTAAAACGAAAACGTGACTAGAAAATTAATCCGATGACTTTGTCAATTTTTGGTTATCGACAACGCGCTTTACTGTGCTACAAGAATGACTGAAGGTGGCTTCAACTTTTTTGCAAGTTGAGTTTTTTCTCATCCTTTTTAGTTGCCTCCACCTTTTTCATTTCTTTTGTACGCAAAAGAGCGGAAGAAAACTTGGGGCAATCCTTTCTTTTTTGAAGGACAACTTTCCAGGTTGACTACACATTTCATGCGACACCACAAATGATTTGCCGTGAAAGTAGGATATCCGTTGGAGGATTGTGGACAACCACACATTTCAGGATAAATTTCTCTGTGTCATTTAAATTGACCTGAAAATGGTTTGTCATCTGCCACAGAATTGCTATTCAGTGAAAAATTTAAGTGGAAGAATGCGTCTTTTGTTGTATTGTGTGGTTAATGCGTTGATGTCGGTTTTCCCATGTTTTATTTATTTTAATTTTGTTCACCGTTGTTTATATTTTTTGTTTTAAATTATTCGCATTTGTGGGAAGACCGTTGGCATTATGAGAGGAAATACAACACAACATTTTATTATAGCTGGAAATGGTAAAATAAATGAACACAAATTGGTTATGAAGATACATATTATATTTAAAATAGTCCTGGAATTAGCAAAAATATAACATTGAACAATAAACTTCTTTGTTTTCTCAAATATTGGTGAAAATTTGACATTAAAGAATATATTGCTAGAATATGTATGTATTGAGTGAAAATGTGGAACATTGTTCTCTTTAATTATATCAAACTGTGTTTTGCTTATTGAAAAGAGAAACAAGAATTTTTAGGTCTCAAAGAAGTAGAGACAAAGACAAGTTTACGAAATTTTAAGCTCATGGCTAAAAATTTCCCTTGCATAGAGCTGAACATCGAAAGGGATGAGCTCTTTTGTAAATATATAAATAGCAAGCTAAATTTTTTCCTTGAATGGCGTTCTGCGGTTCTAAGTGGAATACACAAGGATGACTCTTTCCATTGCTTTAAAATTAATGGAAAATTGCATTACCAGTAGAGAGTGTAAACTGCGGAAACTGAAACTACGAAACTATGAGCGGCATGCGGAAGTACGGCAACACTCGATGTAAGGACGCCTACCAAAAGAGCAGAGATATGAATAATTCCGTATAATAAGAAGACTATTCCGGGTAGATCCCGCTACTGTGCTGTTGAAATCCGGGACAAAATAATTGGAGGCAACACACATTAAATGCATGAAATCAAGGGCTAGGGGATGCGGACGCCATTCGCATTTCTACAAATTACTTACAACCGTATACACAGCTTGAAAATTGTTGATTTCATCTCTAAGAACCCATTAAAGGATGCAGCAACAGCTAGGGGAAGACAGTGAAGATTAAACATCACAAGGAGTTCGAGAGCATCTTCAGCAATAAAGACGTGGGGAGGAGGAAGTGGGTACAGAATTCCGCGTGGTGCCGCACGTATAACCCAACTGTGGCAGCCGGCGTCTTGCAGATGGGTCTTTGAGAAAGCGGCTCGTGGGTGACGCCATCAGAGAAGGTTTACTAAGTTGTGGGTATGAATAGACTGCCTGGTGTTAGGACTAGACCCACATATACCCATTTGGTTTATTTACTATCTCTTGGCGTAGTTAACGCGAACTGTCTACTTGTGCCGTCGGCAGCGGTGTGTGCCGGCAGTGGTATACAGTACCTACCCGTTCTAGGACCAAACTGCTGTCGTCTCATCCCTCTCCATCCCCACAACCCCCGAGTGTGCAAAACTTCTAGAGTAATTAATGGGGCCTTCGGATCTTTTTTGGAACTTTAATTGAAATTAATTGCCGGATTTGTTTCTCGTGCTTATGGGCATGTGAAAAGGTAATTTCGGGTACTATCACGTGAATGATGTCGATGTTACGTGCTGGCAACTCGCCTCTGACGTGATTTGTCTTTTCTTAAGCTGATAAATTGTTTTCTCTTTGCATCCACCAAATGTCTAGGTTGTGTAGGCGGGGATGGAGGCAAAGGGTGCAAAATATCCAACAAGTCTGGGGTGTGGTCGATGGCGAATGAAAGGTCACCTGTGTTGATGGGATGTAATAATTGCAGGTGTAATCTGATTTAACTCTTAGTACTAGTTAGTACAATCGATAATGTGTCATCAGGAAGATCGGTATTAAGAAAACTTGACCTTCAAATGATGTTCGAATTCCTAACGAAAACTTTTATCTGCTTAGAGTTTTATATTATATATGGCGTAAGGAAAAATTCCAAAATTTCTAATTTTAGAAATATTTTTTAATGTTTAACTTTGTAGACAACTTTCGTTAATAGCCTTACATCAAAGTAAATCGGTCTAAGTCTAACTTGTTCATATACATCTTCCGAAGGTTTCTTCCTAATTGAGAAAGTTTATAAATATTAAATATCTTTCAGTCTAGAATAATATAATTACATAACTTGAATATCGCAAAATTTTCATGCTACGTATTTGAAAAATATTATTTTGAAGCCCTAATCCTAAGTAAATATGAGCAGAATTTGTTACTTCTGACAAAGTTTGAATCTCTAACGAGCTCCTTTATTTTCCGGTCCATCAATAGACACAGAAGAATCCGGATGCATTTTATGTTTGGAAAATTCAGGGGGTTTTCAGAAAATTCACCTTAAAGTCTCATATAATAGTGTAATATTCATGTGTGTTACCTTTCACTTCCATTCACCCTTGTGTACTATACTTCTGCCGATTTTGTTAACCTTTTCGCAAATTCTTTGAGGTGGAACCCGGTCGGTCTTATGGGAGTAATGCGCTGTGACTAAAGACTAGGGGATGAAGAAAAACAAAAGGGAACTTCCCTTCGGTTCCTCATGTAGAAAGTTCATTTTTTCATTGAGTATAACTACCTGAAAGAGATTCCCAAGGGGTATCATACGCACATTTTCAGGCACCTAAGGCAACAGTCCATACGACGGTAACAAACTTGTGAGCAAAGGTTTTTAGTTAAATGACGTGTGAGAAGCACCCCTATGAGCACCTTTCAGGTGTGTTCCTGGCTATAAAGGAGTTAACGTAGTCACCGGCGTGTGACTACTGAACTGGATTATTCCTTGTAGCACGCATTACTTTTTGTTAACAACAAAGACTTGCCAGGAATGGACTCGGCTCGGACGGATCACAAGTGTGGTACAATCACTAACTTTATGTTTCTTAATAAATGGTATCATTAACAGTCTGGTGAAGGGACAGTTTCATAAACCCACCCTATCTGGCATAAGTCCTAATCAGATGTGTTGCAGGTAGACGACTTCATTAAGCGTCTTCTGCAACACAAATGATGTTTGGAATGTCCTTCTCTTGCTACCAGTCTAACGTTTTTATGATCACTTTAGGAGACAGCGTTAAGTAATTAAGCTTGAGAGCAGAAATTGAGTTGCTTGCTGGTTTCGTTTTGTACCAAACAACAACCATGCATCGCAGTTTAGAAAATTTAAGATAAACCAGATCCGAAATTCTCTCAGCTGAAATAACCATGAAAAATATTAGATCCAAGCAGTAATCACTTGAAACTCTCACGCTTCTGCACCACACCCCGAAGTTTATAGTCCTGAGGTCCCAGTTCTCATAATTTTTGTCCTCTTTGTCCGTGATAAACTATGAGTTATGCTTGAAGAAGTGTAAGTTTGGGAACTTTATTCCTCGGAACTTATTTCATTCAAAAATTTTCTCGAACATTTCGAGTACAAAATTACTGGGGGCTTGCGATTCTGCAGCTACTGAGAACCCTTTAAAATTCCCATAGAAGCCTCTTTGTGCTGCGGAATTGTAAAAAAAAACTTTTTTCTTCCACCAATGATGCTAAAGTTTTGTCTTATTTGACCCCGTACCTCAATAAAATAAGTTAAAGAAACTTCGGGAATGCAGTCCTTAGTATCGTGTGTATAACAAGGAACTCACTGTTTTTCTTCTGCATGACTTCACGGTGGAACTTTTTTCACTTTTTTCTAACATTCGACACGTTTTCTGAAAGGTTTTTTCACGGACAATTAAATTTTTATATCAAATTCCCTTCGATGTGACATGAATGAGCAAATTTCCCTATTAGTGGTGCAAACAACTACAGATTTGTTAGCTGTAGTTGAAACCAATAAAAATAATTCTTTTTGATTATATTTTAAACTGTGAAAGTGTGAATAAGGAGAACACCGTATTTGTGACTTATATACCCCGGACAGTCGAAGGCACTTAATCGAGTTAATGACGTCACGTAATCTAGTCGGGTCTGCCGTCTGCCGTGGAACGGAATTGGTTGTTGACATTTCTGTTGACATTTGTCGTAAAGTAAACATAAAATGCATTCGCGACATCGCGATGGGTCTGTTTATTTTCTTGACAGCAAAGAAAGAAAAAGAAAATGTGTTTACCTACTGTTTATAGTTACATTATTTCACATTAAATTTGATTTGAAGAAGTATTTCGTCCAAAAACATGTAAAACAAATAAAATAACATTTCACAGGTGATGTTTAGTACAAATATTTACCATTATGTAGCACGTACAGCGGCGCTGGTTGCAGTAATCGAATCTACTATTATAGTCACCGCAGGTAGATTTGTAAGTGGAGTCCATATAGGAAATTTACATGGGCTACGCCATTTTGACGTCGCTAGCTCGATTAAGTGTTCTCGTCTGTCCGGGGAATCAATTAATAATTTATTTTATACTTGCTTGCACTAATACTCGTACGATGACTGCACAGTGCACGCAATGCACTTGCACATCACTCCAATTCCTGCACTTTGCAGAAAGTGTGCGGTCCACATCGCGCAAATTTGAGAAAACAAGTATTTCATTATATTCGCCGCAGAACACCGAATCTTAGGTTACTTTAAATGCTTCACATAATTGGAAAGCATATTTGGTAAAAACATACGTTAATCCAAGTGGGTTGTTCCATAAATTTGAAGTATTTACCCAAAACTGTAATTAATAATTCAGTAAAGTGCAGTTGCTCCGACAATTTCCTGCAATTGTCTATATCTCATCATATCTCTTGGTGTGCGCCATTTTGTGGTGTTTAAACTCGCTGAATTGAATGCAAAACCGAATTAAGTGATGCGAACTTCGAAATGAAAACACGATGCACTAGGTACCTCCATTACTTGAAGATTTAGTTGAAATGCTTCAAGACGAGAAAGTATCATAAAATGGTTAGAGAATCCACAAGGGAGATGGAACAGAAACCATCCATTCGAAGTAGACAGTAGACACCATTGCTTCACTGAACGCTATTTAGGTTAGCAGACTTTTCATAAACCGCACGAGCCATAATTTTCCAAAACTTTTCTCGCTGGCAACGAAAACAATTTCCAATGTAAGTGATTATTTTGCGGTTTGAATGGTCCTAATACTTTCAGCATCTTGTCATCTGAACGGGTAGATGAAAGCAATGGAAAATCCTTCCACACCCGCCTTTCGGCACCCAGGTCAAGGCTGGAGTGATCCAGTAAAAAAGAAACGAATTCATACATCACGCTGTGGGACTGGCTGAGAAATTAAAATGCACCTCAGATTGTTCCATCTTCGCCAGGGGAAGAACTTGCATTACATTAATCGCGATTGAATTTAAATTTATGTGCCCGGGTTCGAAAGCGGAACCTTGTGGCAGTTCACCAGAGGTTCAGTTCTGTACCTCATTGAGCATTGCTCCTTTACGACTGTTGCTATTTGTTCGTTAAGAGTTTTTAGTAGTCACACAGATTCAGACCGAACCTTCAACTCTGTAAAGTATTTTCATAAATTTTCCATTTCTGTGCATCTGCATCGTGAATGAATAAATGGAGGCAAGGAAAAAGGAGGAGATTGCTTTGTTTTTCGTTCCTCTGTAATTTTGGCAAAAGATAATTTAACTTTTAATGGGAAAATGACAGGGACGGGTTGAAAGGAGTTTCCTTTCCACAATTTTGGATTTACTTGGTTATTTGTGAATTTTCTGTGAAATTTAAAGTTGAGTGGAACGCTACTGAAATTATTATATTTGTGGTAAAATATATTTATCATTTTGATTTCGTGAAAAAAATCTTTTTTGGAATTTATTAAAACTTTTCCAGGGTCATCATACTTTTAATTTTGTTGTGAAAAACGTTACGGACAAATTCTTGAAAACTGCAATTGGATTTTAATTCGTGTTTAATGGAATAAGCATTTTCAGAAATGGATGAAATTTAAAAAATGTTAAGTGTACTCCTAGTGTCTTTTTTCTCTTGACTAATTAAGAAGCTCTGAGAAAATAATTTCATTTATAATGGTTTATTTAATGTGGACATTCTTTTCTTAAATTTATTTTGAATAGTTTAAATGCAGCAAAATTACAATTAGGTAGGTCCCTACTTTTAATATGTAGGTATAATTAAAGCGTTTTTATCATGTAATATATTTAAATGTTCAAATGGCTTTTGAATTGTCGTCACTGCATTAGGTGATTAAAATTGTGAGTTCACGCTTGTTTTCTTGAGTTTGCACGAAGACGTTGAAATTGCCCTTTGTGCAGAAGATTCCCGCTTTGAACCTTCCCAACACCTACAGGCTTGAAAGCACTTTGAAATGAAAACAAGCAGAAACCGCAGCGACACAAATTAATTGGAGACTTGACACCCAATTTACAACCTTCAGCCGAAAGCGATCCATGGAAAACGACCGTGCAACGAAGCGATATCTATTTTTTCGCCTCACCTCGAAGGCACCTTTAATTGCTACCACAAAAGAGCGAATTTTGTTTTCTAAACCTATTTGGCATTTAACAGGGGCCTTTGTGTCCTTTGTAGCTCTTTGTGTGATTCAGAAACCGAAAACAAATTAAAATGATATTTTCAACTCTCCACCCTTCCTTCGTCCTACAACTTTTGTCCTCGACGCGCCTGTATCAACAGCAAAACCGCGCTCACCGCCAATTTAATTCCGCTTTACACTTTTTGTTATTTGCTTTGCGCGTGAGGTGGGAAAGTGAAAACGGGCGGGGGTGTGCTTTATTTCGCATTTTCAGGAAAAAAAAAAAGAAAAAAACAACAACGTAGAAATAATAAAGAATACGAGTCCTGCTAACCAAAAACGACGAGATGTAAGCATAGCTGAACCCTTTGTTACACATTGCACACAAATCAGTTCTTCAACTGCATTCAGTAGCACAGTTTCGCGACTGCTTTCGCACTAGGAAGGCGTGGGATGTTAACAGGATATTTACCTTTTTGGGTGGGGCTGGGACTTTGAGAGCTTTTAGAACTGTTAAGTGCACTCAAGTTCAGTCTAACGTTAAAACATGATTTAAGAATGGCACTGCAAAATAGTAGACAATTTGTGGTAGAATTAGAAGGGACTTGGGGAAATGCTGAATGGTATCGGGGGTCTATCGAATTCCCGATGTAGAAGTTATCGTGTGGTAGAATAAGTATAGTGCATTCACACAATTTAAATATAAGGTGGAATTTTCACATTTCCAGCGGGATTTTGTCAGCTATAGGTACTATTGTAAATGCAAGTCAGCAGTTTCCAATTGCAAAAGTGATTGCGAGCAGATGTATTTATTGTTTACAAACATTTCGGATGCAATATATACACGTATATCTATGATTATTTGTTTCTATGCTAAATATTCGTAAAGAGGTTTTAGTAAAAAGAATTAAGACATTAGCGTAATGTTACACTACCATTTGTGATTTATATTCGTGCGCCTAGATCTATGCTACGTTTGAATTATCTCGCATTCAGTCAACTAAAAATAAATCAAATTTGAATTGATATGAATAAATACTTACTAATTTTTAATTATAAACATGGAAATTCCAAAATCGTTTTATATAAATAAGGGTAGATAGTGATTACAAAATCAACAATTCTCGATTAAAATACGTACGAAATCCCTTCTGAAAAACGTATAAAATACATTATAAGTAAAACTGGTTAGCTTGTTAACCATTGTAATAAACCAAATTCCCACGTTAAAATAAGTTCGAATCAAATCGAAACTTATTAGATTGCATTCAATAATGTAAATTCAATTAAATATATTACATTAACATTGATTCATTAAACTGAGAAGCAATATTTCAACGTTGAACCTGAAAAATCGCCGCAGCCTTTGGACTAAAATAATGAGTTGATAATTAATCTCCTGAGGGCATTCGAAATAAATTTTCGTGATTTAATCAAGTTTTTTGTTCGGACGGAAATAATTGTATTTTGTGATAAAAAAAAAAAAAACAGAAAATGACAAGAGTAATGAAATATAAGTAACTTTTCAGAATTTTCTCTAAAATGCTTTTACCGGGTTTTTCAAAGCATTTTCTTTTTCCTAACTTCCTTTCACTAATTTGTTCATGATGATAAGTAGAAAATATTTAGATTTTTCGGACAGTTTTGTTTTGTTGTGGGGAGTTTAAAACAATACCGATTAAATACGCGGCAACTAGCGTTAATCATAACCTCATTAGTCTGAAATTGTAATTAGTCGTGTTGTTGGAGTTCATCGCATAGAATTTTTGGGGTGGTTTTGCTAGAGTTGTTTCCGAAACAAAACCATACCCGATTAAGTTAATTGTACAATTAATGTGATCCTGGCACCGTCAGAAGTACAACCGAATGTCAAACATTTGAATACCAGACCATTTTGCAAAATTTGCTCGGCATTAACCAATGGCATCCAAACGACGAAAATAGCTACAAATCAGGAATCAATTGGGATTTTGGGGGCCTCCAGATTATAGTCGACGACAACAGTTCCATTAAATGGCAGCGCAAAGTATCGGACGGCTGATTTTCCAGCATGTTATGAGGACAAGAATTAACTGTCTAACAATGATAAATTATGGAACCTGCTTTTGGAGAATGACGATTGTAAAATTTATTTTCTGCACTTTTGATGAAAGCTTTTCGAAATCATTTTTATAAACAAATCATTACCAAATTTAATCATTAAATATTTATAATTCAAAGAAGTACTTTTTGAATAGATTATATTTTACAAATGATAAGAAGAATTAGAAGAAAATCAAATTATTATGACATAAGTAATAAATAAATGCATGACATGTCCAGACATATGTAGTTCTTGAGGGTATACCTATACATATTGCAGAGATATTTCTGTAATTATTTCAGGATTCCCTCATCTTCAAGTGACGCTACATCATTTCTGTAGAGTGTAGACCTTCCTAAATTTATCCTGACGGATTTCAAATGCACCACCTCTTTTTCGACGCTCTTCAAAATTTGTCAAAGTGAAATTATCCACAAGCTCAGTGCAATCTGACAAAAGTGTCGTAACTGCAAGTCTGTTCCTGTACCTGCACGATAAATAAGACTAGTTCCACGTGGTGCACTCACGTACGACAGAAAAAATATGTTTTCCAGGTTTGAAATGCAAGCGTCCCTTGAAGTGCACTTGCGATCTTCGGGGCGCGATGCCACGGTCGAATATTCCAGAGTGAAGAGAATCTGGGAAATCAAACTCACACGGTCGGGAAAACTACTGCAAACTAATTAAATCTTTGACAATTTCTTTGGGAACAAGTTTTTATGAATCCCCCGGATGCATAAGGTGCATCTTTTGCTTGTCGTCAAAGTGTTAATTCGGTTGTGCCAGGTTGCACAAAGAGTTTGAGGACATGTGATAAGACGACGTCGTTGTAAGACAAGCCCAACTTATTTTCCCGGGTGTGAGATGGGAACTTCAAATGAAATACGATTTATATGAATGAAAAAAAAAATTAAATAAAAAATTGTTAGTTGTCAGAAAGGACGTCATGTTTTTGATTAAGCTTTTTAAGTTCCAGCAGAGAACGAAGCAATTTATTGTCCGTGTTTTGTTGAAAGGGAAAGAAATGGTTACAGCAGAAAAATTTTTAAATTCAAAGAAATGTTTGCAAGGACAATTTTTCATTGAGAAGTTTAATAAGTAAGTATAGTAATACATTAATGTACAATATACATAAAAATAAAGCTTGATTAATATTGGATAACTGATTAAAAAATAAACAAGCAAAATTCATTATGTGGTAAATTTGTGTGATCCTGTTCGAAGTGTAAAATATTTAAAAATGAAAAAGGTAGAATTACAAGTACTTTTTCATAAAACATTGAATTTTATGCACAATTGAAAAGAACAATAATTGACAATTCTTTGAATCTGTTTGCAATGGAACTTTTAAAAAACAGAATACTTTTACATTGTGTCGTGAAATGCATCATGTTGTTGTAATTAATTGTTTTCCAGGTGCATTCAATTTTCCAATGCTCTATTTGAAATTCAGCATTAATTTTTTATATTTTTAACATTTGTGTTTAACATTTGTGAAAATTCAACTTTTTTAGTGTTTTTCAATTTTAAAACATTTTGAAAATAGCTCATGTGTTAATGTGTTGAGCTTTGTTATAAAACCAAGTTGAAAAGCATTCAGCATACAGTTTACAGTAAAAATGACATATTTACTTCAGTGGCAGTTTCTAATTCAGTTTCTGGAATCCATCGCATTCGTCCTGGAAGATAAGGCACCTTTACGAAGCCGTGATTACTTTTGTGGAACTACTTACGAAGTCTGTGATATTCTAGAGCGGACTAAGTTCTAGATACACTTACTAAAATAAACATAAGCAATTGCCTTGTGCCAGGGAGACGTTGTCCTACTCCAGCGGAGCCTTCTCCTGAGCAGGTCTAGTTGAAAGTTTTTATGCGAAAACATTGCACCCTGCCCGTGTGGGTCGGTTATTTGCAAGAATCATTCACTTCACTTTGCGGTGCTCTCGGTGGCAAAAAAGCGCGTGCATTGCATACGTGACGAGATTGTGCTTGTTTTCCACCAAATTCCACTGGCGAAGGGATGCACTTAACCAAATTAAAAAGCTTAAACAGAAGCAAACTTCGTGAAAAAAAAATTTAAACAGAAGCTGAAAAGACGAGCAAAGTCAAACAAGAGCACAAGTCTGGCTGAGGGAGGCTGCGACTGAAGTCAAGGAAGGAATAAGGATTCGTAAGGATTCAGTTCGCGAACAGGAGCTGGAGGGGGACACAGGTCGCCAAGTTCGGAAGTTTTAGTTTCTTCTAAAAAAGGTAAACATCTCCGGTGTACTTGACTAACATTCTGAATAATTTGATTTGCACGGTATCGTGCCGAATCTAAGCAGAGCAGCAACTGCAGGGGACGGTAGTGGCACAGGATACGTGCAATACAGGAAAGGATATAAAAATTTCTGAACGTAAACAATGCGATAAATCTCTTCACTTGAGCGAGTTCTGTCACAACACGTTCCTTTTTTCTTCGTTTGCTACCCTACTTTTGGCGAGTACATTCCATTGCCAGGATGGGGCTGAAATCACAGCCGAGTTTGGAATGCGAATTTGTTGGAGGAAGGATTAAAGTTATTTTAAAGATGTAACTTTACCGGATATGTTGTTAGAGTAGATTTTCGCTCACATTTTGGACGTGATTCAGCGTCGAATCTTTTACAGATTGCAAAATTATTTTCGTTGAAAGCAAATGTTGGAACATTCTAAAAATCAAATTGATAAATAGCAGAAAATGCTTCCTTGATATTCCATCAATAAATTTAAATAAAGTTCCTCTTCCTTGTAGGCAAAATATAATGGCTTTTCCATTTCTATAGTTAGTTAGTATAATTTTTAAGACTTTTTTTACACAAGCAACTGTAATTAAAAAATCACATGTTTCTGAATAAACTTTTATTTTTGTAACTAAAATTAAAATATATTTACATTGTGTTTTGGTTTGCTAAAAGCAAATTAATGAGGATCTCCATACTCTACACTTGCTTTTGTACTCGTGTTTGTAGGTTTGCAAAGAAATGTTTGGAATCAATGTCAATTTAAGACAAATACTTCAGTATGAATTTGTCGATATAAAAATTAATAATTAAGTACTAGTTATGTTATGTTGATGTCGTGTAACATTCCGGGTCTCTTCTACAACGTAAATAGAAACATTATGGTTGAAGTATTTTCAAGGATTTTCTATGGGCTGGGGGCGAGTGTACCTACTTGCATAAGGGCTGAAAAGCTTTGGTGCGTCCACTATCTACGTAGGGCTGGAATTGGAACATCGGATGGAAAGCATCGTTGTCGATATATTGACAAAGAAAAAAAGCAACCATAAACCAATAAAATCAAAGAGTAATACTGTAACAATAGTTGAACTGTGAACAATATTTATAAAAAAAAACAGTGTTCTAAGCTGGATGTATAGGAAGTCCATTTTTTTAAGATTATAATACTTATTTCGTTCTATTTGTCAATTTGATTTTAGTCAAAACAGTGAACAATTTAAATGTTTATTTGACATAACATAGGAAGGTATGCAAAACGGGAACAACCAATGTTTCAACTGGTATGGATAATACTATTGGATTCCCGAAAAAAAACATTAATTAACATTTTTTCACATTTCGTCAAAACTCCAATTGCAAATCCCACTCCACGATAATTCAATAGCATTTGCAATTAAAAATTGGAAAATCAAGATAACGTTTTGCGCATTGTAATCAATAAATGATAATCGTCGCATTTTCTGTTAAATTGTCAAAATTGAAATCATAAATTATTATTTTAACTTTGTGGCAGATTTATTTGGCCAAAGTAATTGTGGTTTTCTATTACGGAAGTAACTAAAAATCGCTATTAAAATAATAAGATTCTGAATTGCATTTGTCCAATTGCAGTGCATCGAAAATTCCTGCTTTACTAGATTTTCTGATAGTAAGTTGTTGAAAATTCCATGATGTTACGCAACTATGAACACATCAACTTAATTGTTAAAAACTATGACAAATAGATAGACATAGAAGTTTACGCGGAAAGGCTATGATTTTGATTAGATAAATGCTTGGTCGATAAACAAGAACTGCAGCAAAAATCAGTTCTAATTGTACCTATATTTTATCTTATCAAAACTTCGTTTTACGTAAATGAATAATTACTTGGCAAAAGATTTGCTCAGTTTCAATTCAGAACTCGAGTTTAAAACATTAAAGTTGTACACATTCAAAATGGGTCCACAATTACTGGGAGTATTATTACTAACTTTTGCTGCCTTCCAAATTGGTATTTTCCGTTTTTTTTTGTACATTATAACTGATTTTGAACGTGTATGAAGAAGTGTCATTTCTTGGTTTTGTAATACATATTGCGAAAAGTGTGGTTTTAAAATTTTTAAAAATTTCAATACTTTCAATAAATTGGAATTGATCTGAATATTAATAACATAATATTGCAGGAAGTGCTAGACAATGCTATCATTGCGTGGATACTATGTGCTCGGATGGTAATAAGACGGTTATTGATTGTAATCCTTATACTGTCGGGGCAACAGTACAACTTGCAGCGCGAGTTATGGATACCGTAACTACAACCTCCAAAAAATATGAATGTGTTAATATAAAAGCTGTTCTTCGTAAGATCAAAACAATCATTGAAATCGCTCACAAGTATTAAAAGTCATTTTCACACTCCAGAGTTTCCTTCAAAGGAAAATGTAACGAGCTTATACAAGGGCTGTATCCCGGATGACCTTAAATTGTGCGACAACAAAGCTGAAACTACCAGAGATGGCCTGAAAATCGTTGGCTTTAAATGTGATGTGTGCAAATCGGACAATTGCAATGGGTCCTCGATGTTGACCCAATCAGCGATTGCAGTAACTGCCTTGACATTTTTGTTGATATGGAGGTCTTTGTAATTTGCTTTTTGTTGAAAGAAAATTATTACATAATATTCTACGAAAATAATTCATAAAATTTTTGCTTTAAATAAATAAAAATTTCTTCTTTTTTCATCGATGTATGCAAAAACGTTTTTAAACCAGTTCAACTTTTTGAAAATTATTATAAAAGAATATTAAAATTAAGTTCTATTCGAAGGTAGGCAACTTGGCAATTTGTTGAGCGGTTTTATATTAATTCGTGGCATAAAATTATTCAAATCCAAATCTGATTTCTATTATTGCAAGGGAATGTAAATGGAAACGGAGGTAGGAAAAACAGTGAAGAAAGATTGGAGAACAGGCAAACTGGGACGTGGCATTCTCTGAAAGCAAATAAATTCAATTTGTGTTCCTGATATCATGATATACCGGGCAAACCAACTCCCTATGAACCGGGAGCAACAACCATGTTGATTTGCGTCTCCTACCATCACTGGAGCATTTCTTCTTTCAGTTTCGTGGAGCATTCAAAGAAGGCAATGCTACAACGAAATATTTTGCCTAATCAATTCCGATGCTCTACAGCTGTGCTGACATTTCATTTAGAATACACTCACGAAGCGAACAGAACACCAGAGACATGCTCCCTATCCGCATCCCCCAGGCGCTCTCCTGTTATGGCTCCCCCCATTCCAATCACTGCGTAACCATCGAGCCGTAGCGTCAGCTATTTGCACCATTACTTCCTTCCCCTAGCCATGCTTTGAGAGTGCGGCGTTTTTTGAATATTTCTAAAGATAGGGGGTGGGGATGCTATTTTTATGCAGAAAGAAAAAAGTCCGTGCGCGACAAGTACAATATTAAGTGGAGACACCAGTGCTAGGATGTCAATGATGAATCCTGGCGAATGTCTGATTCAATTTTGAGATTCGTTTCATCTAGCAAGTCTGGATGAGAGTTGCACAGAGGTGAAGTCGTAACTAGTTTTTCGAAAAGTGCAACGGTTTTTTTTGTTCAAGATCACTTATTTAAAATGGTTCAAACACACTTTCAGGAATATTTCTATGGAACTGAGGGAACATCAATGAACATTGAACAAATTAGGTACGCGCGCTTGGTCTAATGTAAGATTGTCATAAAATTTTCATATACATAACATACTTGGCTTGGCTCTAACAATAAGTGAATTTTATTATAAAAAGTTATTTCAGAGGATACGGTTTTTATTTATATTTTCTTATTTTAGTAATAATTCATTATAATATTTAAAGTTAAAAAAGTTATAATTTAGATATTCAGTAAACACAATTAACATTTTTGTATAAAAATTATTCAGGCTTATATTTATATGGCAACACTAAGAAGGAGTTGCTCTCATCTTTGAACTTGACCTTACAACTTTTACGTAGTAGGTACATAATATGGTAACAAATTTCAAGTCAACAGACAGACAAACAATGGACATCGATAAAACGGTTTCTTTTCACTTTATAATAATGAACATAAATATAATATAGTTCTTTTTTCTGTCACGAATTCACGATTATTTCTTTGCGTTGCAAACGTTCTCTGAAATCCAATATTCACTAAATCTGTTCTTCAATGCAATTTCTCTTTTTATAATAATAATTATAAAAGTGTTCTTTGTTTGTTTACAGCGATTCAACTTGAGTCCTTTTCAAATGAATTCTTGTAAAAACTCAAAAAGTATTGCCAACAGCTAAGAACTGGTATTATTTTAAACTTAATTACATTTAACTTCTGAAAGCACTTCCGGACTAAATCCGTCAACTGAAAGTCCTTTTGCTTCGGAAGTCGTTAACAATTCTATACACTTCGTTCGCTGCTTCGCAATTTACGGGTCTTGAAAGGTACGTCGAACGAAAATCACATTTAATTCATTAGGCCACTATTTCAAGATCGATATCTATAACAAGAAGCTCCTTAAGCACTCCTCATAGTCTGCATTCACATTTTTCAGCAATTGACAACAGCTTTATTTTGCTATAAAGTCAGCAATAAAAGGGCATCCGCTTGCAGCCATATCCAATAAACCATGTCCTGCCGAAGGATCGTTTGCTTCCCACACAAACCGAAGGAGCCGCCAGAAGGCGACTATAGCTTGCCACTCATTGTATGCACATACGACTTGGGTTTTGGTGGATTTATGAACGGATCCTGCCTCCTTCGGCGAAGGAAATTTTTATTGTTTAAGGATTTCGATTTGTGGTCCTGTTCCGATGGTCGCTCATACCATGATACACCGGATATGTTGGCTTTCCTGGCTGCTGTAACCGACACAGTCCATCCGTGGATTGTTGGAGGATTTACAGATTTTATCAGTTCGATGATTTATAAGCGATTTCGAGACTTCCGAGTTTGTTTTGTAAACTCGGCTGGGGTAAGTGGTGTGGGTGGGCGATTCATTTTTCTGTGGGGATGTCGTATATATTTTGCACACGTTTGACTATTAGGGGAACTTTAATTGAGTTTAGTCTGAGGCTGTTGTATCCGGAAGGCAAAAATTGATCGAATCGCTGAATGAGCCATGGTTGTATGATAAATTGCACGTCGTGTAGGCAAACTTGGTATCGGTGAGATTCTTACACAATAACTTTTAAATCACTTCACTTCACTTCATTCACATGAGAATGAAAGGATAATTTTATCTTTATAATTTGTTTTGCGTGCAGGAAATATTTTTCTCGAATATCGTAAAATTGATATGTTAATACATATATCATATTTATGATTTCATAATCTGATAACAAAGAAAAAGATTATTGTATATATTTGTAGATTAATTTGAAATTACTCCTATTGCTAGGCAAATTTAGGTCTTACTGATTCAGAAACTGACAACAAGTATGCAATATACCTAAAAGGACGTAACTGGTAAAAATTAATTATGCTATAATTACAATGATTTCGACAATAAACATATCAATATATTTTACAAACATATTTTCTTGTCGATGTCTATGTTGTGTAAAAAATTTCATGAAAATTGGTACGGTTGAAATTGCAATATTTGTCCCAAACAGGGAAATTGATGTTAAATAAAACATTGTAAAAACAAGTTAAGTTTAACTTAATATTTGTTAGTGTCATAACTTTTGGCACTTATCTTTGGTCATACCTACTCAAATATTGCAACACATCAGGTAAATATGGAGAATGCACACAGAAGATGTTGAAAAATGTTCATTTGCATTTTATATCATATTTAATTGATTTCCACAGTTTAAATTTAGAAACGAATTACATATTTAAGAGCACTTTCAGCCGAAAATATCGTGATCCGAGGTCTCCAACCAAAGTTAACCTCACTCCGTGGAAGGATGAAAGGATGGGTCTAATGAAATTCATGTCGATGCAATTCCACTTTTTGTCTGACTTTACTGGAATGTCGTCGGTAAGGGAACATTACGATTGGTAATCGAAGTGAATCTTATTGGATTCTTCTTTTCAATTTTAAGTAACGGCTGAGGTTTTGCATAATTTCTCGAGGCTAGTTAAAGCCTGTCCGTAAAGTTCCTAACGGTACGTTCAAGAACAAAATTTAATTAGAAAAGTTTACAGCTATAGAAGCGTCTAAGAATAATGCAGGATTCCTTCGGCTTTATGCAATTTTCCGGAGAAAAGAAATTCGAAATTCTGGTGTCAAGGAAAATTTTGGCTTTCGTGTTTACTTCTGCAGAGTTCCTTCGTTCATGAACATTTGCTGCATTCCAATTTTTCTCCTCAACCAAACGAAGCAACTTTTCCCAGTCACAAAGGGCAAAAATGAAAGTTAGAGATAATAATAAAAAAAAGTCGAACAACAGGAAGTATGAGGGGAAGATACACCTGTTGTTCCTCACTTTTCTTCATTTTAATATGCAAATGGATTTCACTTCGACTACATCGAACTCGGTAATAGAATTTCCACCCCCCGAAACTGTCGGGCCAACGGTGAGGCATTGTTCGCGCTCCTGGATATTAGTTATACATAGAAGTCGGGCTTGATGTTCTACCCCCTTCATCGAGGTGCATGCTGACATTTCCTACGCCCTTAAATCATCCCGGCAACCCCACTGTTCCGGTCCCCCGCTACATAAAGTTGGTAACAATTTGTTTTCTCATTTCGGTCGCGTCTTCTGTCAGCAGACTGCCACTAGGCAGCCATTCCGCCCATCAACAAAATGAATATTTTTTTCACTTTTGTCTCTTCGAAATCAGATGATCTCATCAACCATTCAAAATGCATAGAAAATTGAAAATGCAAATAATTTTTTCTCTCTTATTTTACCTTGAATTTAATTAAGTAGAGCAACGCGCAATTTTTCAATGTTGCAGTGTGCAGCGATCTTTCTCGGGTATGATTAAAGCCTACGGATTTTAATATTAAGCCTTAATTACATTTTTTACTTTTTTTACATGAGGATTATTGCTTTTTCGTATAGTTGAATGGATGAATATTTACGAAAGAAACCTGCATTGTAGTTAAAAAACACAAAAGTCTAAATCGACAACTCTTATAGCGCCAATTTTTTAAACATATGTATAAAATTCAACAACCGGGAATTATTGAGAAACTTCCTGGAAAATCAGATTGAGTGGGAAAAAATCCTGCAATACTGAAGAAACAGAATGAGGATTTGCTTATGAGCTCATGAGTATATGTACGTCTAAAACGAAAAAAAGAAAATTATAAGTAAAATTATTTTTTAAAAAGACAAGCTTTTATTCAAGTACACTAACAAGGAAAAAAATAATTTATTTACATGTGTGACGTTGGATATTCTGTGTGTAACATATTCAAAAGCTTCTCGCAACACTTGGATGATCTCTTCTAGATCTCACCAGACAATTCAGCATATTTCTTCTGTGTTTTTGTAACGATAACAATTTAAATTCCCAATATAAAAATGAAATATGGTTTTTCAGAAGAACAAGAAATTTTGTCAAGTTCCCTACGCTCTAAGCATACCTTTAATAAACTAAAAAAAAAAACCATTTAAACGTTTTAGTATGCTGCTTCAAAGTGTTACAAACGCTGAGACCAAACTAAATACTTCTAGTATGTAATAAATTGTATAGGTATCTAGTGTGTGTTATATACTCGCTATATTTAAGGTATAAAAGTAAGTTTATTAATTCAAAATTGCATATTATGATATTAGCTAATTTGTTTATTTAAAATATTTTAAACAATTAACTGAAGAAAGCTTTGTGCCACCTTTTTACTTGATTAAATAATGAATACTTGAAAAATCGATTTACTTTTCATTCGGTTGATGAAATATTGATGTGGATTATCGTTTCAGTTGTTCGTGTTGCTTCTAACTATACTGACATAAAATATAATAATGCGAAATCAAATGAAATTATTAAAAGTACTTTGCTTAGTTGTTTATTGGTATAATAAAATATTTGGCATTCTCACGTTTACCATTGACACGGATCGAAAACAGTTTCGCAAATCTTATCCGGCTGTTGTGTATTGTGTGATTCATAACGTTGTACTTATAATAACCTCAGTATTGTCATGTATTTGGCAGGAATATAATGCAGTTACTTTTAACGTTAATCCTGTCGCATCCTTCGTTTTCAGAATCATTTTTATTTACTTCGCTACAATATATGGAATTATTACTTGTATATTACAGCATAAATGTCAGAAAATTTTGATAAATGTTTTAAACAAATTTTACAAAAGTTATGAACAAATTGAAAACTTAACTGGGAAGCGTTGTGTTTTACGAAAATCAACAATCTTATTCTTATGTTCCAAAGTACTTATGATAATAATATATTTTTTTCTTCGTTTGTCCACTTTCGAACATTTAATTGTTGGTTTTTTCTACATTAAATATTGCATAAATATTACCTATAGTGTGATGGTATGGAACCTTATGATATCTCAAACAATGATATTTAGTTGTGCATTTTTTATTTGCTCCGAGCAGTTTCATCAGATCGATCATTATTTCAAAATATTTCACCAAACACATGATTTTACTCACACTAGAGAAGTGATTAACAATTATATGCAATTTCTACAAGGTATTAACATATATATTGATGTTCGACAAAATATTATTGATTTCGTAAAATTGTTTCAATTGCAAATATTTTTGAACTTGCTTATTGTATTTGCTCTTTTCGTGATTTCGCTTTACTTCACTATTGAGAGTATTTTGCAGCAGACCGGTTATTCAAAAGTAGCGGTTGCTGGTGTTTCATTAAGGTTATTTGAGGTGATCTCCTTTGTCCTAGTGATCGATAGGGTTCTCAGGAAATCACAAATCAATTTTCAATTTTTCATTACTGAAAAGCGTAATATTTTATACAAACAATTGTTGGAAAAAAAGGTATGTACATTGTAGAGTACAAAATTGTGGAAAATGACAGACTTTTCTTCTTTAAATCAATTTCAGATGGACTTATACTGCACAAATTTTAGGATCAACGAGTTAAAAGTTTCTATCCTTGGAATGTTTATTATACAAAAAACAAGTCTATTGCACATATTTAGCTATGTGTTGAGTTACTTAATTGTATTACTTCAATTTGATTACATAACAAATTAAAATTAATTTATTAATTATAAAATTAGTTTATTACGATTGTAAATATGCTAAAAAATCACAAAGATGTTACCGATTATAAAATAACACTGTACATGCCAACTAAAATTTTGAATGCTGCACCTTCGGCCTGCATGTTAATAACCAAATTATTAATAATCATAATAACTATTTATGTTTCTGAATTATGTCCCTAATAAATAAAGCCGTAATAAACTTGCTCATATCTACGTATTATATTTTATGACAACGTTATGTTAAGTATTAAATGCTCTTAAATTAGGACCAGATTTTTTCAAAGTTTCAAAATATTTGATAAATGTTTTGATGTCAATCGAAAATCGATGAAATGGATGGTTTTTTTATTAATAAACTAATGTAGACCTGAACTTTATCTACTTAAAAATTAAGCATACAGAAGCTTTTATGCTTTATTGAAGTTCGACATACAATGGTTTCTTAATAAGCCTTCATAAGTTCTACGCTTAAGATTTTGTTTGATAGTTCGGAATTTGGCGCGGCTTGACTTGAATAAAATAATCATCATGGCACAGCAAATCAGCTTTCGTAGAGTTAATTTTTTGGATTTTATTTTTTTACATAACAATTTTTGGGTTTATAACGGACTGATATGAGTTTGCATCAAAAAAATTGTGGAAACTGTTATTTACATTCTGTGTTTTTTCCACTTATTACAGCAATGTAAAATGCATGTCAGAACAATGTCATTGAATTCATAAAAATATTTTATAGGTGTTCAAACATTTCTTCGGGCTCTTTTGTTTTTAGTGTATTTTCTGTTTTTTAAACTTTGTGGGATTCCTATTTTTGCAATAGACATTAGTAAGTACATTAAAAAGTTCTCTTCCACAACTCTTATCATCGTTATAGTTCGTGGTTTAGGGTTTTTCAGTCACCTTTGATTCTTTGAGGAAAATATAAACCATGGTTTTACTTTTTAAGAATTCGTGATTTTTATTAAACAAATATTCGCTAAAAATAAAATTGGCTTACTGCATACATCTATACAATAAATTCTGAAATCAACAACAATTAAGGTCCACCGTGCAAAATCATACTCCGTTGTCGTTTCGAATAAAATCAACGCCTTTCTCGGCAATCATGATTGTTGGAATATTCGTATTTCCACTGATGACCATTGGCATAATACTAGCATCAATCACTCGGAGTCCTTTAACACCCTTCACTCTCAATTTCCAATCTACAACTGCACTTTTATCACTGTCAGGACCCATTTTCACCGAACTTGTCGAATGAAATACAGTTGCAGACATGTACTTGGAATAACACTTGAGATACTCGGAAGAAAGATACTCAAAATTATCACATTCTGTAATATCTAATTTCACTAGTTTAGCTCCAAGATTCTTGAATGCATTTGTTTTCATAAATTGTATTTGATACTCTAGAGCTTTAACCATTCGATCTACATCTTCCTCGTCATCCAAATAGTTTGGAAATATCCTTGGAGCATCGTTATAATCACCACTCCGAAGTTCTATCTTTCCCCGTGATTTAGGTTGGAGCAAGCCAACATATGCAAAAAACAAATCATTTCTTGCGTAAGCTTCAATGAAATTTTTATATATAGAGTCCGCGTATCCCATGGCATTTATAAAGCTTTGTATATTAGGAAATGCTCTCGGGAGTATGAAATGATGAAATCCGACATTTGGAAATGAACTCGAGTTGTCAGGTATATTAATAAATCCTAGCAAGTCTGTAACTCCTTGTTGGACAAAGGCGCCGCTCGATTGAGTTAAATACACATAGTCAGCATCAAGCAGGTCTCGAAAAGTAGTTTGTGGTAGTCCAGAATTTTCCAATTCGAATAGTAATCCAACACCAACATGATCAATCAAATTTTCCCCAACCCCAAGATCCTGAACCAAAGGAATTTCGAAGCTGTCGAGCTGATTTTTTCGTCCAATTCCGGACAGCATTAAAAGTTTCGGAGATTCCACGACTCCAGCGGAAACAATTACTTCTTTTTTAACGGAAACCTCCAGTTCGTGTTTTCTATCGTACACAAAAGAAACTGACTGCACCGCTTTAGCTGAATTAAAGTTAATCCTTTTGACCATTGCATTTTTTATCACCTGTAGATTTTTTCGATTTTTGGCACCTCCTAGAAATGTTTTTGCCGTACTGGCTCGTTGCCCATTCTCTATTGTGCCGTTTATTTGACCATATCCAACATAAGCATCCTTAATTCTTCCCTGATATGGGACTCCAATTTCCTGAGAAGCATCGATAATAGTTTGCTTAAATGGGGTTTCCTCACTAGTAAATGTTTCGATCGGCAAAAATCCTCGGTTAATTACGTCGTTCCGTGTTTCGTCACTTCTAATAGATCTGTCAAAATACGGCAAAACACTTTCCCAATCCCACGTTGGGTTCCCTAGATCCTTCCAATGGTCGAAGTTCTGCGGATGGCCTCTAACGTACTGCATTGCGTTCATTCCTCCAGTACCGCCGAGCATTTTTCCACGGGCCCAAAAGCAGTGGCCTGGCCTACTTGTTCCTAAACACGACTTTCCGTTAGACTCCGTGTAATATTTCCAGTCGTAACGGCTGTTAATAATTGAAAAATACATATTCGGTATCTGAAAATGTTATTCCTATTGTTATAACTTTAGTTCTGAAGGCTCTTATTAGGTAACCTGAGATTCAATAGGAGGATCGCCGCCAGCTTCAATAAGTAAGACACTTGTCTCTGGATTTTCACTCAAGCGACTAGCGACCACAGATCCTGCTGATCCTGCTCCCACCACAATGAAGTCGTAAGAACTCAACCCTGGCAAATTGATTTCTTAGATGATACATCAATCGAAAAATTCGTGTCCTTACCATTCAGAACGGCAGTTGGACCATAGTCCTTCGGCCAGGTCCTCGGAGCTGAAATGCTGCAGTGAGATGCAAGTAAACTGTGCAGTAGAACTGTTGCCAGCTGACTGGCTGCCCCAACACTTCGGGCTGCGCATTGCGGGGGAATAATATTCATACCGCAATTAAGAGATAATTTCTTAATCGGAATTTGTATCACAATATACCGAATTCAAAAGCCTTCGATGCAAAGTAATATACGTATATGTAAATAACTTTAGATGACGTGCAAAACTGAAACAAAATATGCTCAGCAACCAATTTTTAAATTAGCACAATTTTAATTAGTTAATGATAGTATAGATCTTATAGATGTAAAACAACTCTTTCCGAAATTTATGTCAGTGATAAATTCAGGAACTTCTGAGACAGATTAATATGCAAATAACTGACTCTTCGATTCGATTTAAAATGCTTCCACATGGCCTTGACGCTCTTTTCTCACAGCGATTTTTTTATGTTGGTCAAGAATGCGTTCTAAGGTGCAATTTAGGAAGTTAACAAGCGCCGCGGAGCTTGCGCCGGGTTACTGATCACTGCCGCATAAAAATTGCTTTATATTTCAGATTCCGAATTTCGTTTTTGTCATGTAAACGCTGTTTATATTTGTTATTAACATACAAACACTAGAACATTTAAACAACAAAATATACTGTACGTAACTTGCAACACTTAATTTTTTATTGTCTTACATTGCTTCACTTGAAGATAACTGATGAGCTTTTAATTTACTTATAACATAAACAAATGTTTATTTAACCACTCCGCGCAATTTCTAAATCACAAATTGAAAAAAACTGTGGATTTGTGGATTAATACTTTTATTTTATGCAATTGTCGCTGATGTGGTATCACTAGGGTGCAAATAGCGACTGCTCCCCAAGGATCGAAAACAGTCTTTTTTATACCCCATTGAGTGAATCAACAGTTTTTTTTATTAAGCATTTATTATTATAAGACACGATGATATAATGCAAGTGTTTGATGTTTTTAAGTTTAGCAAAATATTTTTGAAACAAGAAACTAGATGTATTCTTTTTTATCTACATAGTTCATTAGCCCAATCTTCTTTTTTTTTTTCTTTTTTTTTTTTTTTTTTGTTGCAGAAATACAATCATATTTTTAATATTTTGACCCACATCCCACACCTCCCTCGGTCACACCAATATTTTAAGAAATTTAGTTTTATCAAAAAAATAATGCCTTACTTTTTAAATGATGTTCTTAACAATAAATGTCATAGTTAACAAAAGTGGGCTTTCCAATATCTCCCAAGCAACCAGGTGCTGTTAATTTGCATTTCTTTTATTTAATCGATTATGCAAAAAACAACATGTTTCATATGTTAATCACATAAATATAAACCGATAAAATGACATATTCAATTTATTATATTGATTAAAAAATAATATGTCGTTAAAAATTAATAAAGATCAAATAAAAATATCTCAATTTGTCTTTTTATTCATACTATAATATAAAAACTCATTTAAGGAACTTTTATTTTCAATTAATGTCAATGAGTCATTGACAATGACAACATGAAGAGTAAGATCCGAAAAATCTCTTTAGATATTCCGAAGTTGGAAAATACATCCTGAATATATTACTTAATTGATTATACTATTGTTTTTTCTAATTACTCTTATTGGATGCTGCAAATATTTTTAATACCTATAAAAGTATTGGGTAATTGAAAAAACCATTGTTTTTACATTTCCTCTGTTTATTTATTTAGGTCTTATACATTAATTTAAGGCTAAGTTATTGTAAAAAGCGAAAGTGAATATTGAAATAAAAATCTCGGCATTGTAATTTTCTATGAAACCAGGGAGTTAAATCAACAATACAATACTAAGATAAATAACAAGCTGATGACTCCGATTTGTTTGAGTCACAACGGCATCCAACATTTCTTCTGATGGGGAACATTGTTTTAACGACTGCACGCAATTTTGTGTATATTCCTAATTATGTGTATAATAATTTCATTACAAACACGAGTATAAGATTAATTCATGTATAACTTCTTATATTCATTTTACTTGTAATTTACGTTTATTTAGAACCCTGCATTTTTTCATTAATTTTAAGAAAACAAAAATATAAATCACTTTATCAAGCATTCAACGACTGTCAAATATAATGCAATGAAAATACTGTGAACAACAAGTACACTTCTGAAGGAATTCGAGATCCTTTGGGGATGAATGAGTGCGACCAGTTCTGTAGTCCTGATGAACTGTTGTTTACTTGTGGTGTCCATCCGAATCCGCTTGCCTTGTCCAAAGTAGACTTCTGCTCTGATAACCCAATGTCGTTCAAATTCGATTGGTATTTCGTGTCTGTTGAATGCAATTTTTAAATGTACAACCTCTATTTATGAATATTTAATATTGGTTATTACTTTTGTCGCTCAGATGGTAACCGGATTTGGATGATTGTTGGTTGTGTCCAAATAGATCCCATTGCGTATCCGTGGTTGTTATTCCTGGCGCTGTTGTTGGCGGATTCGAAACTATAAATAAAAACAACATGTTTTGACCTTTATGTGGACATAATGACACCAATATCTGTGTGATAATTAATTTTTGTGAAAAAAACGACAACAGGCATCCACAAAATGCTCCACTGGTGTGTAATTAAAAATGCAAGCAACACGTGACATTCCAAACGAGTTGCATAACAGCTTCAAGTGTGTCCGACTGACCATCCAAACTGATTATTTATTTGTAGTAATACGCTGATTGGAATTGATTTACAAGCACCAGCTGCACATTGAATTTGTAATGTAGTGGCCAATTACGAGCCACAGGATTTCCGCATTCGTCCCGAACTATATGTATACTGTATAGGCCTTATTATAACAACGGTGCGGGGGCGAACTTGTCGATTGCCAATACGTCCGGATGGGGCCTATCATTTGCTATTGTATCCTTCTGCAGTGCACCTTTCAGAGTGATGTTTTAGGGATGCATCATCTAACTCTGAGGGAGGACGGATGGCAGGATTACTGCAAATCGATGACTTAATTGCTGTTTGCACTGATGGTCACGTGCCTTGGTTTTGAAACTTTTGCAATCTTGGATGACTACTGTTCGAACGTTTCAAGTTTTTAAACAGTCGGGCACACGAATTTTGTGCAATGGGTTCGTTCGTTTGTTGGGCGACGATAAAGAAAATTCTGTACAAACATTTCCTTTCATGAACGTGTCCATTCAACCGTCTCGTGCAATTTAATTCGGACCACACTGGAGTCCTTTGGAATATTTTAAAGTTTTACTAGGTTTGGCTGTGCTCACTGGATGTCTGCAATTTCGTGTTATGTATTTAGCGCTGCAGAAAGGAAGACGCAACTCACTTTTTGCATCAGTGGAACGTTTGCGTTGAGAGAACAAGTAATCCAATTTATATTCATTTATGTTTTGAAGAAATACCAATTCTTTAATTTAGGTCATATTCTAGTGTAACACAACGTACTTACATTTTGGAGTAAAAAGAGACATTTTGCCGCACATAAAATATAAATTAATTATTTGCGTGCTTCATAAGAGCAATTTTCGTATAGAAAAATATACTTTTCTACGTTAAAGAACATAGCTTTTTTTGTTTATTTGTATACTATCCAATCTATATTATTTAAAATAAAAACAGGATGACGACTGCACATGGGAACATATGTACGATGCCAACTGCGAACTAGTGAAAGGACATTTCACTGCGCTCTGGTGTGCAGCCGGAAATAAGTCAACGAATGCAACTTGACATGGATCCTTCGAAATCCTTGTTCAGATTATGAATACGCAAATCTTATGGTTCCAACTTAGTCCTTCAGTGGTATAAATCAATAAAAATAGAATATGAAAGGCTTACCATTATAATTGAAATATACTTAGAGCTCCCTCGAAGCAAAATTGTAATAACAACTAATAATACACTCTGCATCCCGGAATTTTTCATCCCTAATCCAATTAACGAAGATTCCCTCACAAATTATCTATCTAACTATACTGTAGCATTTTTGAATATGAATGGAAAAGTTTCATAAACAGTCATACTAATTGAGCTCTCAATCCAAATTAATGACATGATGGAAGGCTTGGAGAGGAGCTATATATTTGTAAGCGACTAAAGGTGCTTACATTTTGATTAAATGAAAGTGAGGAAAATCAGTACTGATATTTACGCCTCATTACGAGGTCGTGCGGTAAATAAATAGATGAAATTGAACTTTAACTCAAAAATTGAATAAGGCAAATTAATCTCACTGGTTTACAGCCAAAATGTACCTACATTCAATGCCATTATATTTTTCCTATGTATTTTGGCCCACTAAAATCGAAAATCATAATACAATTTTGTTTTTATAGATAAGTTTTCCAGATATGAGATTTTGGACCTTTTTTTGTTTTTTCGGAGATAACCAAGTGGAAATGCAAAACATGAACTTTGTTTTGAACGACATAGGCCTGTTGAAATTAAATGTACAGATCTTCTTCATTTTGTAAACCGGTGTAATGAAGAAATACATGGACGATATTTAAAACAATATAGAAAATAAATAAATGAAATATAATTAAACGTAGAAAATTTAACATTTTAGATCTTATTACTTTTGTTATTTATTTTTATATTATTTTTGTTTTCTTTTAGTTTTGTGCACTTAGTACTATAATGACCCTTTCATACACAAGACAGTCTTATGTAGAAATGTCAAATGGCACAATTTTAGTAGGTTTTTTCTAACATTATTTCGACTAATGACTTTTAGTATTTATCTCTTTAGCTAAAACGGGAAACTCAAGAAACATTTTAATTTTTTTTTCTGAAATCTGATCTAATTGCATTTTACATAAAAGCCATAAAAATTTTCGTTTTTTTTGCTATACTATCTTCAATCGATCAAGGATAATTGCCTATAAATCAATTGTCTTTGAGTAACGATATCAAGGTGCTAAGAAGCAGTGTGTTGGGTCTTACAGGATACCAGGGACTGATAGTAAAAAAGGAATAAATAAAAATTCCCTACAGCGATTTATATCGTCTCGATAAGTATTACCAAAGTAGCAGAGGGTGGGCGGGGAAGACATTCGGTGTCGAGGTTTTACGCGCGAGTTAGCATTTATTGGTTCGATTTCTTAGTCGCCCGGGGCCACGGAAATCGATACAACAACCGAATTTCAATGGACTTCTCTTAGCTTCAGTCCTTACCTAAAGGACCCCTGTACTTAAAGCAGTTGCTTTTGAATTCCCTGAGAAAAATTTATATCTTTGGATGTGTACACAACGCCAGGAATAATAAAATATTCGGCTAAATTATCGCGCAGGTCATAACAATTATTTTTGGAAGTTAATCGAAATTCTTAAACGTGGGTGTTAACATTAACCATAATATGTTGCGCGAAAGATGAGGGAGAGCAATCAGGATGGTCCAGATGAGTGGCCCGAACTCGTTATGTGGATATAAATTAGCGGACGTTAACGAAATTGCACCGCTCACAGAGTCCTCGTTGCAGGACGACCGATAAGCATGCAGTTTGATTGCGGCGGAGGTAAACGTCGAGATAAAAGGCAGCCATTTAAAACCGCCTGAAAAAGGCTTGTAAACACTTGTGTACTGACGAAATTTGAATTTGTAGGACAATGCGGCACAGATCCCGGGCAATGCGGAGGTGGAATAATTGCCCAATTCACGTAGCATCCGTAAATCACCTGTCGGTCATAGTGGCCACTGCTGCAGCAGTTCTAGTCGCCCCTAATTCCAATTCGGATTTCAATGCACGTCAGAACCGGCGTTCAGGATGCCGGCAGAAGCAGCAGCAAGCCTCGTTTAATTATTTATGACAACAATTTCATGAATTTCATTAAAATCATCTCCCGAAATGAGCCCCAAAATTTATGCCACTGTCCCCAGTTCCCACGTCAGTACTGAACCGTAACCACTGTCGCTTTGACTACGGTGCCGACTAGGGTGAACAGCAATCCACCGGAATCCTGGCATCGTCCTCTCCCCTCCCATCAACTTGCACGTACTGAAAATCTAATTGTCAATTTCCCTTGTCATCCGTTCTCCCCTTTCCCCGTAAAGCTTTGAAGCTTTGTTAGTACTGCATTTTGCGGTCGGAAAATTTGTGGAAAATGTGAAATTTTATTGGATCAAGCAATCCACTTAATGTCCTCGCTGGACGGCGGTGGACAGTTGGAAAGAACCGGGATTGCACTCCTGGAAACTCACCATATAATCGAATCGTTCCATCCGTTTCGCCCCGCGGATTCTTCGCAACACATTTGTACATGCCATCATCCCCACTGGTTACTCCAATTATGGTCAGCTTCATGTGGGTCTTGTACGCCGGTACTCCTACGCTGGACTCGACCCTGTAAGAAGACATAAAGAGGGTGCCTCAGTGACAGTTAATATTTGCTAATACCAAAATATTTGAGGTGTTACTTGTATTTGTTGGAGTCATGAATTATTGGCCCTTCACCCCGCGTCCAGTAATTCAATGATGTCGGATGCGCTTCTGTAAAACATTCTATGGTCACGTTGAATCCTTCTGGGGCCCCCACAAGTTGGTGTGGAATTAACAGCATTGGTGGAACTGTAAAAGAGGTCGAAGGACAATTTTGTAGCATGCTCTTTTAAGAATTGCTCAGAATTTTCTACCGTGTATATGAAATACAAAAACGTGTAAATTGGAAAAGTTTTCAGGTGTGAAATTTCATTCATTTTGGTACATTGCTGAGAAATGCAAAAAGGCGAAGAAAACAGGATTCTGGTTACTTCCGGGATAGAATGTAATCATTTCATTTTTAGATATGAATAAAATTGTTTGTTTCGAATTAAGAGGAGGATACACCTAAATCGCGAAATTGACCAAAGTTGATACCAGATAACTCCTTTATTTCTCAATGGATTTCAATGAAAGATACATCATTTGATAGATTGAAGGTTCGCATTTGATGTGAATAGAGCGATTTTTAAACAAGGTCCTAGATTTTTTTTTATATCAGTTTTAAAAAAGTGGTTTTGCTAAATTTGGCGAATTTGGTAAAAGTTGATACCAGATAACTCCTTTATTTCTGAAGGGATTCCAATGAAATATACTTCAGTTGATAGATTGAAGGTTCGCATTTGATGTGAATAGGGGGATTTTTAAACAAGGTCCTAGATTTTTCATAAAGGACATTTTTCTAAGAGTAGTTTCTTGAATTTTTTAAATGCATTTTCCTCTATTTTTGGACGGATTTTTTCAGATTTTCCTTCATTCATATACAGAGAAATGTCATTTCTTTTATTTTTTTAACTTTTTTCAATAAAGAAGTGCATAATATTAGCGATATTTTGATGTAAAATTCAGAGAATTTAATTGTAAACGCCTAAGAATAGGCAAAATTTCACACTTTTTGACCAACAATTTGTTGACAACATATACACTCAAACACTTTGTGTATCATATGAGCGTGCCGTTCATGTACACGATTCCTCTGAGAGAAATTTCAGCGACGCTGCGAGTGAAGTAGGTAGACCATGCAAAAAACAAGCACTTAGAGGCTGCGCTGCGGCGGTGTAAGATTTCAGGATGGCTAGTGGGATGCAATGTACAGAAAAGTGGATTTTTGCTTACGCGCATTTTTCTTGTTCGGGCAATTTAGCCACTTGACACATTTAGGGACGGGGAGGGTAGATAAAGGGGCAAAACGATTTCTCATTGGAATTCGTATTTTGCAATGGATTGTAAATTTACGTTTTTTAGGACGGGGAGTGACGTACACAGCGAATACATTTCGTTAGAAAACTTTCATTCTTGACTTTAGAATTTCGCATGTTCGAGAAAAGGAGTTTGGCTTGCTTTTATGAATTTCTACTTTCTAGTACCAATTTAATATGCAACTTGTCTGTAAAAATGCAAGTTGTATACAATATTATAATAATTAGGATAATTTTGTACGTAGGTAGATAAGACTGAAAAATAACTAAAGAAAAAAAATACTTTAATGTAAACATACGTAGTAAATATAAAATAATTAGGTACATGTATCTATGTACTAATCCGTATTCAGTTTTCATGCTATATTATAATATGCAACTTCACGATACTTTGGAGAAGGAAGTAGAGGACGGGGCAGATCTTTCGTTGCTAGTTTTCGCCTTTTCGGTAAAATTCATTCTTGTATAAATTTTATGATTTTGATTTTTGAATGCCTGAAAAGAAATTTTGTTTTCATGGGTTTGTTTCTTTTAGTTTGAATTTTTTTATACTCTAGTTGTAGGGTATATAGGGTGTATTATTTTTGAGCAAATGTATCCAATGCCAAGAAATAATAAAGACAAAAAAAAAGAATTATATGTTCATGAATTTAGGGTCAATAGGCAAATCAATAAATTATTGAAATGCCAAGTGAGTAGGTTATGTAATGATTTCTTTATTTTTTACCTCCGAATCAGCACGTATGTCAATTAATAGCGCCACCTCTCTCAGTCTCTTTAATTCTATTCCACTAAGTTGATAAAATAACTCTTAATTAATAATCTTTAAAAAATCATACTTTTATTTGGTCAATTGTATATATTAATTAAATCACAATGTTTCATAAGTAGAAGCACAGAATGCAGCTAAAATGCAAAAATATGTCCCTCTTAGATTGAGAAAAGGATGATTTTATCAATAATTAATATATAAAAATTCCGTAATATATTACTTCAAAATGAAACTATTTTTTATAATAATCTAAACTATAAAATGTCTAGAAAAGTCAAACTAAAAGAAAACAAATTCATCCAACAAAATTTCTTATCGGGCATTTACAAATCACAATCGTAAAATTCACTCAAGAATGAAATGTACCCAAAACTATAAACGAAAGACCTGCCCCGTTCCCTACTTCGCCCTTCCCGTAGAATCATTTTTTTCCGCAAGCGCCAAGTACTGGCCGAGATGCGCAAGAAAACCAAGTAGTAAAGAAACAGCAGAAGCCACCTGCAAGGCGAAGCCCATCGCAAAATCGATATTTTTTGCGTGCCCGTGAACTGCAGAGAGCAGAGAACAAAAATGCCGTCGCAACACACACAAGCAAAAGGGACCTGCGATTGTGTGGTTTGACTTGTTTGTAGTAGTTTTCAACTCGGAAAAATTTTTAGGTGTATCCTCCTCTTAATGGAAAATATGAAAGTTTATTTTGATTTATTTTATTTGTATAGGAACCTAATTCAAAAAATTAAATTATTTTGTATGAAGAAAAATTATTTTACGTTGAAAATATTATTTTACGGTACCTCTGTTATATATTAATATAATTAAAAATGAAGTATAACAGATAAATATCGTTAGACTATCTCGAATGCAAAAAATATGCAATCAACATAAAAATGCCCATTTTGTTCTTACACGCATAAGTACTGTACATACATATTATATTAATATTTGTTGTTTTCCGGATTAAATGATTTAAATGCAAAATTAGGTAATATTTAAAGAATATTCGAAAATAAAAATTAATTTTGATAATAGTCCGTGGAAGCCAGGAGGAGAAATCTTGTATAAAGAGATAATCCTTTCCTCTAACATTTACCACAGTAAAAACAAATGATAAGTTATTTCCATTCGTACCTCGTACTTAAATATAAAGTGATTAAACAATGAAAATACTTTTAAGAGTGTAAAACATGTGCATTAATTAGGTAGGTACTTGTAATGATTACCTTAGGTTGAATTTCTTTTCGAATCCTCCATCAAATGCGACCGCTAAGTAGAAAATTAGCGAGGGGAGGGCTTAAAATTTCCCCCTGGGACAAATGACTTAACTAAAATTTGCTCGGGCATATTAGAAAGACTACTTAAAAACTTCTTCTCTAATTAGTTCTCTTTAAGCTCTACAGCTGGTAATTGGGTGAGTGCTTACACCCACACGCCCTGGAAGTTACTTGGGATCCTTAAAGACAATGAAGCTGAGAAAAAAGGGGAATTCACCACAGCTCGAAAAACTTGCCTAAGAAATCCCTTAAAAATACTTATCATAGCTAAATGGCAACAAAAAATTGAAGAAACGAAAGATATACCCCCGTCGGATAAAAGGAGGATAATTTGAAAGTCAAACATCCCCTTCCGGCTCGTTCGGCACGGTAGATATTTGTGTACAAATCTTCACCGCGCCTTCAGAGTTTTTATATTCCTATCGGAGACTTGTTCTATTTGCTGTTTTCCGGTGAATGGTATCCCCAAATTAAATATTTGCACTGTCTGTTAACTTGATTTCCATTCCCAATCATGTTTCGGGAGAGTTAAGAAATGGGGAATCAGCTCCGGATATCGAAAGCGCTTCTCGTTGTCTATAAGGACGAAGAGACAGGGATGATATATCGAAATCATCACCTCCGGTCCCTTCCATCGATTTTACGGTGGGCTCATGCCACACTGTCGCTGTCCTGTCGGTGCGCATCTTAAGACACCCATCCTTAAGTATCTGTCGAGATAGTGTCTGTTAGAGTTCTTTAACCATTCCACGTCCTTTTCAAAATGCCTTACTCCAGGATCTTGGTATGTGGGGGTGCCCGATGAATCTTTCATGATCACTGATGGGTTTAACGTAAATGGCAATTTGCACATCAATTCGTTCTGGTGACAACGTTCAAAGGATTTCTTAGCCCTTTTCCTAGCAATGTTATACAGCTCTTTGGCCCTTTCCATGCTTTACCCATCATCTTGCATCCTTTCATTCGGGATGGAATAAAGCTGGAGGGGCTGTGAATTATAATCAAAGATGTCACTGTGCTGAAAGAAGTTGCCTCGCTTAACGAAAAAAACACTCGGGGTGGAGGTGATTCCACCCGGGAAAAAAATATGAATGACAGGATAATTTTGTTTTATAACGCTGCAGCTGTTCGCCTGGTAAAACTAACGACAACAATGAATTTACATTGCTGATTTTATTAAAAATTTATCGCTTTTTAGCCGAGTTTTAGACATAATTTTACTCAAGAACAAAATAATAAGGTTTTTTTAATTATAAGCAAAACTTTTATAATATAATATTTACGTCGAAATACCAAACAGGAAACCAAAAAAAATTTGGCCACTTTTTTACAGTTGAATGAATATTATGCTATTTTAGTATTTTTGTAGATCTGCAAAAATTAAATATTAATAATGTCTTTGGGGGTCAGAAAATATTTAAGAGGAAGTTCTGCTTGCAATTCGTAAGTTTCTTTTGCTCTGTTAGTAAAAAATTGTTAGCAGAAAATTGTAATGTGTAAGATGTTGTCCCTGAACTCTGCAGCGTATTGAAGCAAACCATTCAAAGGATGCAACACAAAAATACAATGCATTAAATATTACATAGTTGTTGCTCCATGAAAATTTCAGTACCTTCTGTGACTTTTTTAGAACTTTTAGTTACAGAATCTACAGTTAAAAGTAATTTCTACTGTTAATTAGGAAGCGTAAAAGTGCCCTGATACAAAGGAACTGAAAAAAATATATAACCACAAATATATAAATATAAAATACACACAAATGGAAAATGTAACCCAATATTTTCTGGCAAAGGATATCACAGCGACTCCATCTGGTACTTTTACAATAAAATGAAAATACAGAATTCAGAGGGAAGTAAGGATATGGCAACGTTTCAGTTTTCCCAGTTTACAAAAAAAGGAGCAACAGAGAAGTTATAATGTGCCTGTAACAAGATGTCATAAAACATTTGTTCATACGTTTATCCTCCCCAAAGCCTAAAGGAGTCTTTGTAGGCCGAACCTTTTTAAATAGCTTGGAAAGTAGGCTCAGTATGTTCTCACATATCCTGAAGCCTCAGAAACAGACAATTGTCTATCTCTGGATTCATTTTGGATGTGTGAAAATTCTATTTTGTGACACTCAGGCCCTTTAGAAGTGTAAATGTAAAATGAGTATTTCCCGGTCGTACTTTTATACATATTTCTACATGAGGACATTATTTGAAGTGACAACAGCCACCAGCACGAATACTTACAATCAACACTAACTTTGATTCGTTTGGAGACAGTCGGCGGCACCCCATTTGATGCTATACACAAGTACGCTCCCATGTCCAGACGGGATATCCTCGTTATTTCCAGAGTTTCACCTTCCCATTCGCTAACTGAAGACGAACAAGAATAAATATTTTTTGTGATGTTTTCGTTTTTTATTTTTTGTTGAAAAAGCTGCTTACCAATAAGTGATTTATTTAGAGAAATTTTTGAATTGTCATCCCGCTTCCATTTCACGGTTGGTGTCGGGCTACCTGTTGCTCGACACCTTAATGAGATATTTGATCCTTCGCGCACAATTACATCACTAGAACTGAGGGAGTCATCGATGTTGGGGGGAACTGTGAAGAAAGACCATTTTTTATTCAACTAAGATATATTTCTGAATACGAAAAGACTTCTTCTGATGGATATAAATATAATTGTTCACAGCTTACTTTATTATAAATAAATAATAATGTAAGACATCAATGCGGAACTTTTCAATTTGATTTAATTTTACTACATGGTCAAAAAGAAAATATTGCGAATTATTATTTCAGGATATACCTTCGATGATCAAAATAAAATATTCTACGTTTGAAAAACAAATTTTCCGATTCCTTTTATAGGTAAAAATCGTAACAATTGTAACATTCCCTTGATATTTAGAACAGAATTTAATAATGTTTTATTTATGCACCTGTACTTTTGGTTTCATTTGCATTAAAACCATATTGATAAAAATTGGTAACAAAACTCTTAAAATCTATTATATACAGTATACACATATACCTTTTATAGGTACAATAAGAGCGTATACGGCAAAAACCTAAGTAAAATTGAATATATATTGAATACAATTGAATAATTATATATGTTATGTTTTATGAAATTTTATTGTTTTCTCTTTTGCGATATCAAATTAATAGGTACATAGTAAAATTACCATTACTTTATGTACCTATAATTGCCTAGTATTATGTAATGTATCGGGTCATGCTTAGTAGGTGTGCCACCACAAGTCATACCCGAATAAGCACCTAATAATAAATGTGAATTGTTAGCAATTGTGACATGCACTGTCGGTAACTTAACTAATTTTACGTCACTACGAGGTTTCGAGTAACCTTGCACAACGTGTGCATAGACAACATGTTGTAAGCGCGAACGTAAATATTCTGTCCACTCAGGTCTCAGATTTCTTGTGAGAATTCGCGCAAGTCAAGTGGAGGTCAGAGTATTCTGCTGCAATCATCCAAATTAATCATAGATTACGTAGGGTAAGTTTGGTATCCATAATTGAGAATAAATAAAGTAAAAATTTGTACCAGTATTGGATTAAGTATCAATAAAGCATCAAGTAAAGACGTAAGTTTTTTAAATTACTTTCCATTCGACAAGTATCTTGCTGGATTGAGGCAATCTGCCAGATCCTGGTAATTGCGGCTTCATAGCCATTACGATTGAGGCGTCAGGCGACATGCCAATAAATTAATAAATACAATTTCTAGCATGGGTAGATTTCCCGTAGCGTACTCCTGCAAATTTCCAAGCTTTATACTAGCATCTTCTGTCCATACTTTCACCAAATTTTCTGCATACTCAGCTGGTAAGTTTTTCCATATCCTTCTTAGCACTCCCTCTAGATGGCTTAAATTTTTTATGTGGTAGTCTTTCAGCTTAAGCTTCATGAGTGCCCATTACACTCCCAATTGGATTAGCATCAGGTGACTGAGATGACCAATTGGCCAATCCAATGGTCTGATGTCCTTTTTGCGTTTTCCCACTATAATCGCTTTTCAATGTGTTTTTCTGTTAGCAATGGTTTGACCAAAGTATTTCGATGTGCATATCTAATCTATATCCAATTTTTCCACTGCTTGATACATTGTAAGAAGAGAATGTTCATCAACTAACTTTATGATGGCGTCATCTTTCTCTTTTGTAGAGATTCGGGTTTCCCCTCTATCTGGCAAATCGTCAACATTTTCATACACTGAATAATTGTAAGTTACTTTTTAAAAAACGTTCTCGACTCTTTAAAATATAGGTAGGAATTGCTGTACTGGCAATCTACATTTTTGGTCCTTTCGGATGTATACTTAAAAACATCGCCTCAAATCGGTTTGAATAAAAGTAATTTCTTTAAAATGTAATGTGTTATGCAGTAAACAGTTGCAGCTAAACTAAAGTTTTTTTTAGAGCGCAAAAGAAGAATCAATATAGGTATATCAATCATATTTTTTCCAATACCTTTAAATCATGTTAGGCCGTACACGCCGTTATTGCACCAATACTGTACCAGGTAACTACATATATATGTAGGTACATATATTACTATTTCTCATGATTTAAAAGTTTAATATTATGTTGTTTGATATTTAATTTTTTAACAATAGAAATAAAAATTACATATTAAAATCAGAGTTTGAAAGCAGCAGCAGATATACCAAGCAAAATCACCAAACTATTGCTTCAACTTTTCAGAAGCATTAGCAAGCAAGCATTTCGGGTTCAAGATGCATCAGCACTATCATTCTTCCAGTACACGAAATTCTCATATTACGTCTGTCGTCTACCTTGTGTTACGTTGTTTATCTGTTAATAGAAAAATCATTTAATATAACCAAGATTTCAAGGCTTTTAGAGTTTTTACAGCCATCTTTCCAAAAAAAGAAAGAAACATGACAATGCTCAATGCTCATACTTCTTGAATCCGAAGTGCTTGCTTGCTGATATGCTTCTGAAAAGTTGAAGTAGCATCAGCAACCATCTGCCATCAACATCAGCAAATGAAAATCGGGAGTGGTTTCAAACCCTGCTTAAAACAATTCAGGACAACATGGTATTTTGCAAAATAAATTCATCCTCCGCAAGAGTTATCAGAAAAAGATTTTGCTAGCCGTAAATCCTTTTGAAAAATTAGGACAAATACACTGAGGCTTTCTCTAAGTGAAATTAATGAGGAGCTATCAGCGGATCCCGTTGAAAAATGGGAAACTTCCAGGTAGTGACTTCGGTCTGAGGAAGATGTATTTTGAAAGTACCAAGTTAGAATCCTAGTGCCTCGATGAAATTATTTCAACATATACAACATTGCCACAGATTCTCAGTTATTTTTGGTATATTAATTTGAATCTCTGAAATTCCAAGAATATTGTTTGCTCCACGGACTCCAAACGGAACCTTTCCATCGTTCTTCCTAGAATTTATGTGTATGCGTAGGCTCAACAAATTTTGTAACTTAGCAAGATGATTACTCGCATTCCCGGATTATGGGGAGGCCGGAAGGGTGCGTCAGAGCAATATATTTCTTACAAGGCAAAGATGGAAATAAACAAGTAAACATTCAATATTTGCTCGTTGGCTATAATTTCACGTAAATCAAAGCCCCACGCAACAACAACCACAGGCAACCTGAAAAGTTGCCACCAAGTCAGTCGTCGCGTCGCGTTCGTACAGATTCAGCTTCCCCCGGCACAGGACGAATTGATATGATGATTGCAACTAAAGAAAACTGGGAAAGTTTTCGTATTCGTTTACTAGGTCTTATTCGGTTCAGCCCCGAGGGAATGGGTTGTCGATAGCTTATAGAAACTCTATACTTCAATGCAAAAGGATGAATTACTTGCAAATCGGATCAAAAGGCATTGAGATTATCTAGTTAAGAAATTTTCCTTCTCTCAACGGTGTTCAGGAGTTCATTTTGTGTTGCGAAGGAAAAATGACTTTCTATAAAATGTAGCCTGCACAAAATCAAATGATTAATGTCATCTGAGGGTTCCTAAAGGCTCCGAAGAAGGACTCTGACAGAAAAAAGTAATCCTTAAGGATTCACTGTTATGTTCTGATTTTATAGATTCATTCTTCACGACTATTGTCAACTAACCTGAAAGTTTCATGATTTCATCTCATTATATTTGTAGTTGATATGTTCGTGGTGAAGCTTAAAACAAATTTTCCTTTAGTATAGTCAGTTTGGTTGGTTATATTAATGAATTTTTTGAATTTTCATCCATTGCGTACTTTGGTTATCATTTTATCGATGATTATTGATAACAACTTTTATACCTTTTATTAAAATATAATATCATAAATTTTGTCCAAAAACGAAAGATGTTGAACACAGTAATCGCGTTGATGATCTTTAGTCTAACTTTTTGCTTTTATTTATTATGTGCAGGGAAAAGAATATTATAAATATCATTAAATATCATAAGCTCCTGACTCAAATAACAAAAAAGTAAACTTACCTACAACGTGTAGATATCCAAACTGAGTTTTTGCAGTAACTGTATTTATTTGGCACATATACCGTCCCTTATCCTCCTCGTGTACATTGTTAATGTGAAGATACCACGTCCGATGCTTGTCGTGTTTGTCATGAGTTACACTAATCCTGGGATTTCGCGTAATGACATGATTGTGCACCGTCAATATTGCCGACTGCTCGAAATGCATCCAAGCTACCTGCAACCACAAAAAGAAACTTGAGAAATCAGCAGACATTACCAAGTTCAATTTCAAGTATGGGAACGGCTCCTAATGGATTCTGTAAAGTTGAAAGAGCTCCTGCAATGAATTCTATATTATCAGGTAGTTTGGGGATCTACAGTTTCCGTGGTATTGCACACGTCCAATGCGGACTTTCGGAATGTCTACGTGTCAACTTGCAGAGCAGGAGCTTAAAGGTATCGAGGTGTAAATGTTTTCCTTTTACACTCGGACGTGTGTCGAATGCAAAATTCCGACAAATCCTCACCTCGTTTCATTCACTTTTCTGTGTCTTTTTCACCTCTCCATCGAACCCTTGGGTGGGGGCGGGAATCGTAAGGAGTCGAGTCTTGTTATGGGTAAAAGTATTCGACATTGAAGAGGTGTGGAACAACGCAGATGTAGTCTCACCATGTCGGGATCGGAACAGGAAATTTTACAAAAGGCACTCAAAAATTGTTCCGATCAACGAAGAAGTGAAAAGCAAAAGGATTTTTTTTTGCGACACTGAAAACGATGGGGTGTGAGTGATGGCCTATACTTGGTACAAGGAAGTTCAATGGGTGGATATGTATAAGCAACGAAATCTTTCGATGCATTTAAATTAAAACAGGATCCGGTAACACTTTCCATCACCGGGTCGAGTTTCGGTAGTTTTCGTGTTTTGTTAAGAGGCGTCGAACGATGGAGTTAACTCGACATGGATTAAACTTGATGTTCTTTTATCTCTCGAGATACTATCAAAAGTTATCTAAAAGTCTGAAAGGTTTCGAAAAAGTTTTCGAAATGCTCTCGAAGGATATTTTAGAATTTAATGAAAAACTTTTTTTTCGTTTGTGATTAGTTCTTCAAAGTGCCGGCTGCAGATATGTTATATATGCTGTTGCATTGCCCTTTGCACCAAGAAATAATTAATATTGCTGCATCAGAAAGCATTGAGAGCACATGCTGACTAAAACTAACTTTTGGCTTTCGATGTTGTAATTGCACTAAATATAATTTTTGACTAGTAGGTAATATATTTAAGTTTCACCGTAATAGTGCTTTTACTTTGCTTAAGATTTCATGTCTTATAATTGCTCATAGAGTTTTGTAATATTTAGATCCTGAAATTTATGATAGACTAAGAAATACATTCAACTTGTTATTTATAGTCACCTGGTATTATAGGAGATATTTTGAATATATGGCATTTAGGGATTTTCAATTTGTTTTACCATCCAAATATTCATAGATTTGGAACAAATTTTATCTTATGTAAGGAAATTTGACCCGATTCGACCAATCTTTTGTAATCAATTCTAATGCACTTACTTGGAAAGTTATGTGACTTTTCATTCCTGGAAAACTGAGGAAATCAAAACTCGTTTAAGGAAAATGTTCTGTTCATTAGAACCGCTTATTAAAGTGTTCAGAGACTCAAGTTCTCCACGTTTTCAAAGAATTTGCATTTCCATTATGAATTGAAGTTAGATTAACGTAGTTTATGATACAGGATCACTACACATATTGCATTAATTAAAGTGGGCATACGTTTTAAGTACATCCCTATATCAAATTTATGGTTTATTCAATGCTAAGTGAAATGTTAATAGGGTTGGTAATGTTTATTTGAATCGTCACTTTGAGTGTAGAATGAATGTCATAATTACTGCTCTGTAAACGGTTAATTATTATGCTTGATACAGTTAAATAATCAATGATTGGTTGTAAATAAGCAACGGGGATAGTAATGAATTTTCATTTATTATATACCTAAATGATTATCCTTTGAATGATTTACTATCAATCCTTGTGATTAAGCCAATTTTAATCGCTCTGCAGAAATAAGACATAAAAAATTCTCCATAATTTCTCGCCACAATTTATTACTTGGCAATTGATAAAATTTGTATACGTTGAAGTGTTTCCATCACTCAAAACAAAAAACCTCATGTTATGATTGATATAATATACACCGTCATTACTCTCCAGCATTACATTGCCTTTGGTCGTTATAACAAATGAAGCACTTCATCGAACAATTAAAGTACATCAAAATCGTTGCCCGTATTGCCGAATCCGCTCACATTCTCTGGGCCATAAATTACCCAGTGGCACCGAGACACCCACCCCCGATGGCCCTTATTCTTCGCTGCTTCGCTTGAATTGTGACTCGACAGTGATACCCCAGCCCATATGTCACCGGGAACTTAATATTCAAATTATGTCCGCTTATGTTTTTTATACTGTTTCTCGAAAAGCGAGGACATAAATCACCACCCCTCGGCGCACAGTCCCGCATTTAGTATTGCCAAGAAGAACGATAGTCGTTTGGGCACCTATTTTCGTCGCACCCTGCAGTTGTCCCCAGTTTACTTGTGAATTGGTACCACGTAACAGGACAGCAGCCAATGCTGCATATCAACACCGAAACCAGGAGCAAGGACATTGGCGATAGTGCAAAAAGCTTAGCTCAGCCATGCGGCGGCGGCGGCAAGCAGCTTTCGCAGTCTTTTCACCAACTGCTGCTGTTCTGTTTTTTCAGCCATTACTGCGTCGTCTTGAGTAATTTACTAAGTACGGGTATTTTTTTTTTTTGCTGCGAAACAGGACATCGATAAGTGCCGATGTGGCAGAAAAAGCATTTCTGTGGAGAAGGTCGCTTTTTCGAAGCTTACACAGGTTTCCAGAATCATTGTAACCTCCGCATTGTATACCGATGGATTCATATTCAATGTCGCTAGAGGTAAATTACACGCTCGAAGGAGCTTTCAACGATCCCGTATCGGTGGCATCCTTATTTGATGGAATTTTCTCATTCCTGAATCCTGTTGCTCTGTCGAGCCTATCAATGCGAAAGACAAGCCGAGTTCTCGATGTAAGTGAGTTTGACTGCCCGCGGTGTATGTGAAAGGGAGTTTTTCCTTTTTTTGTCACTACAATCACACGGCTTAACGCAATTCACCTAGAAAATGTCTAGCTAGAACGGCTAGAAGTAGCTCTTCCAAGAACAAGAAAATCGAGGGGGATGCTGCGACGAAACGGGGATTTCAGTTGGTCTCTACATGACACCGAGAAAGCCTTAAAAAGTGGAAAACATTTTTCTTACATTTCTGCTTATTTCCATGTACTTGCCCTCTCTAGATCCCTCAAAGTTGAACGGTAGTGGGGGAAGGAAGTGAAAGTTGCCCCGGGACGCTGTGAATAGTTGAAGGGTATAAGAATCACGAGAATTTCTTGTTGGTATTTCATGTAAATTATGCTGCTGGAGGCTGGAGACTACCTCAGATTTCTGTTTCGGCAATGAATTTGTGGAAACTCCTGGATGTCTGGCTAACGATAGGCAACCTGACTCCCTTTGCTCCAGTAATCCTGGATGCCAATGCTTTTATTAGACGGCGATTGGAAAGCAAAATCAAACGAACAGACCGCAAAAGGAGCTGGGTCCTTGATTTGCATATCATTGGAATACGGTTTTACTCGTGGAATGTACCACAGAATTCTGGGCAGAACAATTGGAGAACGGCTGGAGTTGGCGACTGACGACGAAAATGCACATCTTCTAGAAGCTGAATATCCTTCTGTGACGGTTTACTGAACTCATGCAAATTTCAATTTGATTCATGTTATTATATGGGCGCAGCAAAGTGGATGTAAAAGATATTTAGGAATCTATTAAATTTTCCATTTTGCAAAAGTTTTGCCCATATCAAAAATTGGTGAACTGAATTCAATGAACGTAAACAAATGTAAATGAAAGCAATTGCATTTTATATCGCTGACTTATTTGTTCAATAGAAAAACATTGTTGCAGACGTTAATTTTATGCTTTTACCATTTCCTGAAGCAACTAACAATTCTGAAATAAACAATTACAAACTATTTTCTCTGTTTTTGTTTCTGAAACTTGAGTTGAATTAATCTAAATTCATTATAGCTTTCAGTTTGTATGCAAAAATGTTGTTTTAATAATTTTAATAGGATATACAATTTTGTTCAGACAAATATTTTTGTAAAAATTTTTTCTGCCTTTCATAATATGCAAAATAATTTGAATTTTTATTTATTAAAACGGAAAAAGGTGAACTAAAATATAATTAATGGAGTAGTACTAGTAATTCGTTTTACTTAAAATAAAACCCTAATAAATTACATAAAACTGTATCTCCTTGCATTCCCCCTAAGTCTAAACAAAGGATCTATACCGAATCAATTGCTTGCATATACTCAATGCTCTGGAAAGGTTCAATTTCACATAATTTACCCCGCAACAGCCGTGATTTTACATGAACTGTGCAAATCTTTTCCCTTATCTTTCGATTAAATGCTTAGCAACCTCAGCCCGGGCAACATGTGATGCACGCTTACAGCATGTGCATAAGAAACCAGATGCTACCCTTAAGATATTATCTCAACGTGTACCGATCTCATAAATTATTAAATCCCATCAGATTCTGAAATTGCTACTGCACTTCAAGTATAACACACAAAACAGTGGTAACGTGGGATAATCTATGATTTTACATGGGGGGAAATTTTGGGGTGCATCCGCTAACAAAGTGCACTTTGATTTGTGCGAAATAATAAAATTTGATATCAAACTTGAGCACAAGAAAATGTCTTATGTAGATATTTAATAAAATAGTGAAATTGTAATAGTTTCATTGTTATACGAATGTAGATTGCTGATTGTGTGTTTTTGACGTAGAACTACGTCTTTTCATCATGGGTGATAGAAGTCCGGCACAAGAAAAGATAATGACGCTTTTTGCACTCACTTTGAGCGCTTATAACTTTGAAACTGTAAAACCTACAATCTTGCAATTAGTTTTGCTTTATAAACCATAGTGCACAATAGAGATTTAAAAAAATTGTGAAGAAAATATTTATAGTTTAGTAACAATAGCGTTGCATTGCAAAGTTACCGACATTTCTAGCCAATTCTGTGTGAGAATTCACTGAGTCAGATGTGCGCAAAGACCAGTCCTACCACTTCCAAAAAAATTTTTGTACTATAATTTGATTCAGAAACGTACCCAAACGTACCAAAAATCAAATCAAAGGAAAAAATACTTATTTTCAATATTTTAACGGAAAAACAATACATATACAATAATATACATAATAAATTCATGGCGACTGTTCTTTATTTGATTTCTTATTTATAAAAACAGCCCATAAAGTCTTATTTTTTGAATATTTATTTCGAATATCCAGACGTTTAAATACAAATTTTGTTAAAACTACTATAATAATATTGTTGTGATTATTTTTCTTATTTAGAATTTCACTGATGAAAAATCAAATAAGATTCGAAACGTCTGGATATTCCAAATAAATACTCAAAAAGCAAGACTGTATGAGCTTTTTTTATAAATAAGAAATCAATACAATATATATATATATATATATATATAACCAATAACAAAACGAAACATTTAGCAATTCAATGCTTATATCTTATAAAATATAACGGCAAGTAATAAAACATAAACAAAAAAAATTTTCTTAATTCATAAATAAATTATTGAACACTTTTAGGGGTCCAAATATAAAGTCTTTGCTGGCTGAAATTTTCATTTGACAGCTCTTTGGCTGACTTGACTTTGACATTTAAATTTGGCTGACTCTTTCACTCTTCAGTCTTCGCTGAATGCAATTCAATTAGGAAAGATAACAAATTTCTCTTGATTTCCTCTAATATTTTAACTATTTTTTAAACGACGAAAAACAGAAGAGGTTCTCAAGTCAACGTGTGGCCTTTTTTTTATGTATGACCACGCCAAACTTTTTACTGAGTAGTCCGATTTTGATGATTCTTTTTTTATTGCATAGTATATGCCGCGAATTTGGTCCCCTGTAAAATAATGCGAATAATTGATTTTTTACCAACTGTATTTTTACCTATTACGAGATGTTACCACGTACAACTTTGTAGTGGGTTATCGGATTTCTAAAATTTTTTTCTTATTGCATAGAATATACCCCGAAGTTAGTCCCACTGAATTTTACCTGTTAACCGATTCTATCACGCATAGCTTTGTACCTTAAAGGTAATTAGTAAATTTTAGAAACATAAAAAAAAAAAAAAGGTTCTTACAACAAATTAAACCGACGAAAAAAGAAACTGAAAAATGTATAATAAATAAAAATGAACCGTTTTAGTTTTAATAACTAATCTCCTAAACTAAAGTATATAACAATTTTGAGTCGGCGCCAAACAAACAAACAACGAAGAAACTTAAATTACTTTAACTGCGAATGAGATAAAAATACCTCACCCTTAAAGGCGCGCCCCGACTCAAAATTAGTTACATACATTTGTTTAAGAGATTAGTTATTAAAACCAGGGTACGTAAATTTTTCACTCGTGAACCGAAAAAATTTGATTCACTCATATTTTTCGGTTCATGAGTGAGCAAAACTGGTTTCGACTCGTGAACCAAAAATTCGGTTCAGAGTTTTAAAAATTTTGTTCAGTTCTGAGCGAGAGCAGAATTCTTGTTTTTAATTTTTATCACTCTTGAGGCGAGCCGAAAACAATTTCGTTCAGCAATTACGGCTCGTGAGTGAAAAAGAGCCGAAAAGAATCATTCATTTCCGCTCTTTATGCACTGTGCCTGCAGTGACTTGGTACAAGGATGAAATTGCCGCCGAAAGGTTTTTATAGACCTGACACGAAAACCGGTTAGACGCTTATTTAACTCATGAATCGTTCTTTTCGGCTCTGCTCCCGAGTGAATCAAATTTTCAACTCTCAGAATTTTCGAATCCCTTCACGAGTTTTATTTTTAAGTTCATGAACCGAAAAATTTGGTTCACGAGTGATTCAAAAATTCAGCTCACATGAATTCCATTCACTAGTCAGTGAGCCGAAATTTTTTCACTCTCCGAAGCCTGATTAAAACTGCAAAGGTTCATTTTTATTTTTCACTTTTCAGTTTTTTTTTCGTCGGCTTAATTTTTTGTTAAAAAGTTTTTTTTTGTGGGCACACTCTAAATGTGTTTCGAGTTTTTTCATTTCTCCTATTTGTAATATAAATTTGTATTGTTTTTTTTTTTTCAAAATTATAGTAGTTCTACGTCCCTGAAAGCAAACTTGTCTCGCAAAATGAGAGCATCTGCCGGATTTTTTTTCTTATTGGAAGATGATTGATATGTTTTCAAAAACATATATCTCGTCATCTAATAATACCCCAATAATTAAAAATACCTGGATTTCATGTATCTGATCTCATTGTAGTCTACTTAATTCAATCCCCCATCAACTATACCGTAGGTAAAAGTGAATACCTTTAACACAATTTCACGGTATTATTCCATTGATAAAACACTCTCGTTTCCGTTTCCGGCAATAAGGTAATCCTCCCCCGGGAAAGTAATTCATCAAATCTCCGTCTTGCGGTTAAAAAAGCCACGTTGGTAAGCCTCTCACTCTCATCTACTGTGAATTAACGGAGCTGAAAAAAATATCGAAAGCAATCGCCAAGTTCTAACATCATGATTATCCTTTATGATCCCTCGGGAGAAATCATCCTAAATCATTCGTTGCCGCCGTTATACAGATTTTTGCCAGGCAAGATGAGAAAAAGGAATTTTTCAATCAAGTTGAAATCCGGAATTTCAGCACAACTTATAGCGTGGTGGGGGTGGGGGGTGCTAGGGTACGTAAATTCGTGCGATGGCAAAGAAATTTCTTAAGACAACAAACAGCAACAATCATAACTGAAAGCTGGCGAATAATTAGGGACTTAAGGGGACTTAATTAATCTATTTCCCAAGAATAATTGCTCGATGGCAGCAAAAATGTTGAAAAGTCGCGATTTTGTGGCGGGGCGGTGAGAGTGGATCTTAATTATGAATCCACCGTGATATTATGATTGAAGCGATGATGATTGGGATAAAGGCCACCGCACTCAATGGGGACCGCTTTCATCCTCCTGAGTACTTCGGCTAATAGAAACCGCTGCTTAGCATACTCCCCTCCGCCACCCCATGGATTATTACATCAAGACAAAGTGAGAGTGGATACATCCTGGCGTAACAGTGCTGGAAATTTTCATTTTTGTGGAGTCATCTTCAATTTAAAGAATACTCGTCCTCAGTGCAGTGTGGATGATTTCGCCATTAAGCCCACACGTTAGCTGATGGGCTGGAAGAAGGAAAGAAATCCGAGTTAAAGGGTGAGAAGAGATTATTAAGGGGTTGTTTCGTGCCAGTTAACCATTTGGCGGTACTCGAGGCTCATATCGAGAACGTCTGTGTGTGCGTATCCTAAGGACATAGAGTCACCAGAAAACCACGCGTCGAGGGAAATTTATATTCATAACAACTGAATCACAGCATGTTTTGAGATCGTATATGAGCAAAGCATCTTTGCAACAGGATTTTTCATAGTAAATAATCGGGGAGGACATGGACTATGCAGACGGTCTCCATAGATCCGACTTCCTTATTCGGTGCTGGTCCATACCTTTTGAACTGATGTTCATGGGACGGAACGAATGCATGGAGAGCTACTCAGAATACGTAATCCGAGGCCATTCTTTGTCTCTGCTGCTTCCTGTATCCTGCCAGAATATCAGCCATCCTCCCGCTAGATCACTTTTGTCTTTCAAGTCTTCCATCGTTCTCCTTGATATGCAGACCTTGTCAGAGGTTTTTTGCATTTTTCCCATATATTGCCATGCGAGCCATATGGACGCCAAAATTTTGCAACAAAAATGATCCCAATGCAGTTCGAAGCTTCTTCATTGTGTACGATAGTGGACCTCACCTCCCCACCGAGAATACCTTGCAATGAAAAGTCTTCCATTTGAGACAATCGGATATTTTGGAGCTCCTCTCTGGGGCCGTAAGGAGATGTCTTATTGGTGGCTCCCTACAAGCGTCTCGACACGGTACGGTCTATAACGCTTCAAAGAACTCGAGGAAAGATTTAACCAGGTCTGGATGAATTTCTGATACTGTTTGTTAGGTATACGTGCCTATATGAGGAGCGCTTGACTGATGTGATGCACGTTGTGGATCGACTTCTGAATTTCTATGTTGATGCTGCACAGTTGCAGGTTCGGTCCTTGTCCTTTGGTTAAGGGTTCCCTCCATCTCCATGAGAGTTTTCTTGGAGGTTTTGCATTAACAGAATCATCCACTTTTTTTTAACAATTCCGTCTAATTCAATTATCTATTAATTTTTTCTAAAAAAGATATTCTGGGAGCATAAAAATCGAATACTAATTCAGGATAATGTAAGCACAAATTCACAATACTTTGAGAATTGCTTTGGGAAATGAGGTCCTGTCATTTGGGAATCGTAAAGTACTGGACAGATTGAATAAATTATTTATGTTAAATGGAGTGCCAGTGTATTGGGATTGGAATTTTGAAAAACGTCATTATCAATTTTGCATCTGGACCGAGACTTTCCATAACAATGTGTCGTTTTGTTTTTTTGCATTTATTGCAAAAGTAAAGTCCATTTTGAAATTTTATTGCATCATTTTACTTTAACGTTACTCTCTAGAAATGTTACACCTAAAATATTTGACTATATTTAAATTACTTAAAAGTTAAAAGTACAAAATAAATTTTATTCAAATTTAAAACGGTAATTAAAATATTGTGTACACGCAATTATTACTAAACAGCTTCAAAATAATGGTAGTTAAGAGCTTACCTTGTACGATCCAAGATTTTTAACTGAACATCCAAGCTTAACATTTCGTCCTGCAGGTACTGTAACGTTCTCAATGACTTCCGTGAATTCTGGTTCCTCTGCAACAACTGGAATGCAAGTTAAAAAGTAAAAGCTAATAAATCGCTCCATGATTTCACAGAGAGTCAGTTTAATCCAACTGGAATTGTGTTTCCTGAAAAAGTCCCGGCTTGAAACGAAGACCAGTTCCGGCTGCATGGACTCGCTTTTGAAAACAAACACAGTTCACTTCCGTCAATCTTTTCACGCCCATCTCGAATTGAAACCGTTAGAAAACAGTGCGATCGGAAATGGTCGATGTTACGAGCAAATTGGCTCCCTTTATACCACGATAGCATCAGCAATCAAAGGATAGATTCAAGGTAATGCCTCTCGTTCGTATTCAGCAATATCCTTGAAAGCCTTTCGATTTATCTGGACTTTGGCAGAACAAAGTTTTTTGGTACATCGAACTTCTAGTTACAGAATATCAAAGTGTTTAAGACTTCCAGTGTTTCGGTAAATTGCAATCGACGTTAAATAACAGTCCCTAGGATGAACAAAATTAAATTATCCCCCTCCAGAGTCTGCTGTCATAAGGAAATCCCCCATCGAGATGTCCTACTAATGTCATGAGTGTTACATATTGGTCAGCTGGTGCAGCGCGTGACTTGAATGCAAAATTGCGATTGGGGTTTTCGAATCTTTGCGAATTTTGCACGTTTTTATCAAGGGTTGGTTTGCTAGGCTACCGCACACCCTATTGAGCAGGTACATCCTGATGTGGATGTGGAAAGATGTAGGGTAAGGTCTTTTCATCCCTTCACATATGAAGTTATACTGAGGTTAGCGGGTTCGCTTTAACCACCGAAAATTCTCAACTGAGTCGTATCATGTCGAAAGTAATTTGCACATCAAATAAGCTTAGGTAGGCAGCCATAAGTGGAATTCTGAACAGCTGCCATAGAATCCTGCTGTCATCGTGCATGATACAACACCACCGCATCCATGACGATCCGGCCGACTGTGCCAAGTTAACCGCTTGAATCCTGGTCCCATTACTAGGGAGTGGAAAATGAAAGGCTTACGAGTCATGTGCGTGTTTGTTGCAATTTTTGGATAAAGTTAAAATTGCAAATTAAAATTAAAATATTCTTGGAAAGTTTAGATAATTTTGGGTGTGTTTTTGATGACTTTAAGGACATGAAGGAAGCACTGGTGACTAGGTAATGAGAATTCAGGTGATAAGTTTACTTAATTTGTTATAATTTGTTATACGTTTAATGGTTTTTTAAATCGACAAATTTCGGGAAAACTCGAAGGAAAAGTTCCCTAATGGAATATGCAGATCGAGATGGAGGATGCACCATTGTTTTAACTGTGACAAAAGTTTGATCATCTATAACAGAATGATTTTATTAATGAGATGTGTATTACAAACCACTTCTGTTGGTATTACATTTGAACCTACAAATTTGTAGATCTTCTTACTTTCAAAAGTACGAAATATTAAATATTAAACATAAATCCAAGAATATTTCGGTATTTGCAGTGTTATTTCGACCACTTTCAACAGTTGTGAAAATTCGTCGAACGAAGGAAGGAATACATCAATTTGATAAAACTTTGGTCTGCATAAACTGCATCTCATCAAAGTGAGAAGTGCATTTTTCCTTGAAAACTTTCGAACTTTTGTTTAAGTGAATAAGCAGTTTTTCATTGGATCTCAGGATCTGCCTATAAAAGGAAATTTGCAGTTGTGAGTTGAGGTTTCATCGCTCCGAAGAGATGTCAAAATTAATTTAAAAATTTTCCCACAAGATCGAAATAAAGCCCTGAAAGGAAGTAAGTTTCCTCAAATCTTATTTAATATTTAAATAAAACTTCATCTTCTTCGTATCTTCATTCAGCCTGAAACATTCACGAATGGGAATGTAGGAGTCAGTTTGAAACGCGTCCATTGCCACTACTGGATCATTCCACAATTCCTTTGCGAAACTGCCCCTCCCCCTGGCACCAGACGTTAAATGAAATTCAAATTTCGAAAATTTATTTATCTTGCTCGAGGCTGACCTATTAAAAGTCAACATGTAAATTTGGCCAGAAAACTTTCCAAAAGCAGACTGCACCTCCAATCCCCAAAAAGTGAAAATATTTTTTTTTAAAGCCTTCAGCGACCGAGAGGAGTGGGATCGAGGCTGGTCGACGAATTGCCCCTGGTTGAGCGCACAGCCCCATGTAAATTGCATTTTAATGTGCAGCCGAGAATTAATTACTGAAAAATTTCATTTTGCAACATTAAAAGGGTGCACAAAATATAAACAGAATCATTCTTACGCATCAGTTAAATTCTGAAAATTGGGAGTACTCACCGTTCAGTGATGACGACGGCCCGCCTCCATTTTGGGATGATGACGCAGATGATGTTGACGCTGACCCGGAACTTGCACTTGTGGAGTCCCCCGCTGTTGCTGTTAGCACTAGGAGGGCCCCAATTAAACACCAGGGGCCCATCAACTTAACACTTTATGTCCGTACATCGTGTCTTAAAAATAGAGTTGCGCACAAAATTGCAAACACAAAAATTTTGTGGGATTTTTTTGGAAGGGCTGGTTCAAGATTTGCACTTGACTTCAGACAGTTTTTCGTCACCCCCGACTCGACAGCAACTAAGTGGTGTACGTTGGTCCTTGCGGCTGAAGATCCTTAACAGTGCTGCAAGGTGCTCTTGCTCCTGACTGTTAGATTAGGTGGTCCACCTCCTCACAACAGGATGGTTGCGGGGAGACTGTTGCTGCTATCGGTATATGCGTTTGTTCACCAAACCAAACTTTCTTGTTCTGCAAAATTTATTCGTCATATTATTTTATCAACAAATGCGAAATATGAAAACGTCTTGTGTTAAAATACGACAGACAACAAGTGTCTGCTAAATTAGGGAATGTGTCAGCCGACTTGAGATGGTCTTTATTTGCGTTTTCTTCATCATTTGCTTCTTACTTATCAAATACCGGAAATGAAGGTTATCAAAATTACAAATTTTATTTAAAAAGTTCTTATAAATATTTTAAACTTAAAACATGATTTTTTCAACACGCAGTTACATTTGTGCAATTATTTGACGAATTTTTGCTGAAATATCACCTAAACCTTAGTTTTGTAACGTAAATGGAATGTTTGCTCTCTTTTATACACAAACGGACACATAAATACGAACGTATGTTCAATGATTGTTCATGTTTGCTCATCAGTTCAAGTGTGTTCTGTGTTCATGTGTTTCAGTAGCAAAGCAGAAACAAAAACGCAAATGAGTCTTTATGCAACACAGATACTGATACGCTTTGCAGATATTTTAAAAAAATAATAAGTTCCATTATCGGAAAAATTCAACGTCACATTTAAATTAAAATTTTATTTAATCAAATGGAAAAAATAATTGGTAGACATCAAGGAAAATATTACCTACTGATTTTACCTTAAAAAACACTACCAATGCAACTGATGTTTCAGAGAACATTATCAACTTTCATTCAAGATTTAATTGACAAGTGGCATTCGTATGCCCTGGAGGCAGAATTAGGGTAGGCATGATAAGGGATTATATATAATTCGCGGCTGGAAAAAATTGGGTTTTCGGGAATTTTCCCCAGGAAAACATGTCCAGGTTTTCAAAATTTTCTCTTTCCATTTTTTTTATTTGAAAAATATTAATTTGAAAGATAATAATAGTGAGTGCAGATCGCTGTTTGGAAAACGTTCTTCATTAATCGTCTGATATTAAAGAAATCAAACGCATTTAGTTTTCGCTTAAACCTATTTAGTGCTTGAGAGGAGAATTTGATAAAATATTGATTTGTGAAGAAATAGCCGCGTCCAAAGCAAAAATATCAATTTTCGATAGACAAAACGGACTATTTTCGCTCATAAAAAAACTACACAAAAAATCCTTCGTTCAAGCGCCGTTTTTTGACATGCAAAAGAAAATTGTACAATTTAAGTTTATAGTTGCAACGGTTTTGGTGACAAATCCGTCTCACAGCACAACAAATTCGGGATTTCCCCACTAAATAAACGGCCCTTGCGTGTATAGAAGGGACCGTTGTTTACATCGTGCGGCTTATCTGTGCCGTGTGCGTGTCAAAATTAAACTGATTTTTTTACAAAATGTTGAATTTTTTACTGATTTACACCCAATCTTTACTAATTACTACTAAATTATAAATACATACCTATGTATATTGATATTTAGAAGTTTTTTACATGATTTTACAATTACAAGACGCGAAAATATATTTCATTAAGTTACATGTTTTTTAATAACTTGAAATATATTTCTGATTTTACCTAGCATTGAAAACTTTTCTTGCACGATTTTTTTAGGATTTTTTGGGGAACGCACTTTGGATACTAAATATATCACAGATATTGCATCATTGGTTTAGCGAATTATATTTTCCATTATCGTTTGATGTTTTTTTAATTCTAATTTGGATTTCTTAATTGATGGAATGAAAGTCATAATTCAACCGAATTTTGAAATTCGATTCCAAACCGTAATAATTAAGTAATTATCATTTCAGAAATATATTACCGTATGTATCAAAACTTTTTTGACGATTGTTTGGAATGGTAGATATTAAAAAGAACGATATAATAGTAGGGGAGAGACAGCGTCGTATATAAAGTTGAAACGGCATGTACGATGAAACACAAAGATATTTTTTTTCCTTTAAAGCTTACACCACATTGTATAGTGTCAAGTATTTCTATTATCACTAGCTCACTTTTCATAGCATACAGACTTACTGACTCGCCATCCTTGTACTTGAATCAGAGCAAGTCAAAAAAATTTGTGAAAAAAGTGTTTTCAAAATTTTTCCATAACTGAAAAAAGCATGATTTTTCATCGGTATAAAAAGGCGAATATCATATTTGCACTACAGTTTTTGCTCTATTTTATAGCTCCGAAGGAATTTCAAGAATATATTGTATAGAAAAAAAAATCTCATATCACCGCAAAATGTCGGCTATTCTTGTAATTTAAACACTAGATGTCGTATAGGTTGAAACACTATGTGCCGTCTTAATTTAAACAATGACAAGTAAATAACTAAACAAATACTAATCTAACAAACTAATAAGTGGATAAACAAGTGAATTTTAAAAGTGACAAAGATTGTTTTGCAATAAAAATTAATAGTTCAACTGGTGAAAGTCGAGGCGAGCCGTAAACCGACATAAACTGATTTCTGATTTTGATGTATTACAAATAAATTTAAATTTGTAAATAAATAAATTAACAATAAACATTTAAAATTGGGCGTTTTTATAAAAAAAAAATATACTTTAACCGTTTTCAATTACTACGTCTATTTCAACCTACACGACAAATTTTTTGACGGCCAAAAATCACATGTTCAATTACTTTCTTCGACAAAAATGTAGCCAATAATGTTACCTACCCAATAGTACATAGAACTTTGTGTTATATTTATCGAGTCAAGAGTTGCGACCAAAAATCAAAGCGTGTGTCAACCTATACGATTATCCCCTATATTATAATTCTTCAATTAATTATATTTGAGTAGCAACAAAATATTATAATAGAGTGAAAGAAATGTCGGCTTGTAATTGACTGTTAAAATTTATACTTTCTCAGAAAATTATTTTATTCAATATTGACAATGAAGTGAATAAACGAAAAAAGTTTTGTATGAAAAATGTTCACAATAAACAGAATTGTTTATCTTCTATAAAGAGTCAACGCTTGCAACAAACATTGGTTTTCAAAAGTTTCTCCAGAAATTTTATAACAAAAATAGTGAACAAAATTTCAAAAAGCTGATCAGATTTTTACATCCACTTCTACCACTGTTAAAAGTATCTGTTTCTCTTACTTCCGGATCTATTAACTGCGTGGAATTTTTCAAAGATTGCTTACAAAAAGGAACAATAGCTCGAGTGCACTAAATTGGATCAATTCGATGCAAGTTTGCAGAATTTCACCCAATTACAAATGCATTGTATGTGAACTGCGATTTATATTGTTATGGTGTTCTTTTACCTTGGATAACAACAATGATGCATTTTTGAATGAATTTGACTTCCTGAATAAATATCTTAACAAAAAAATGTAAAACAGTATTTACATTATTTTGGTATTAACAATATACTTTTTCAACACAACTGAGTTGTTCAAGAATCAAGTGCGATTTGTTAAGTGAACGAATGAACTTTTCAAAATTGAATTACTATATGCACACTTCTATAAATATTTGAATGTGAAAATCGATGAATTGTTTTCTGAAAGAATTGTTTTTCGACTAACTTCTAGAGTTACGTAAAATCACATGTTTTTACAAATGAATCTACATTCCATGTAATTATTGTAATGATAACTTTGGGATTCTCTTGAGTCCTGTTAATCGAAATCCTTTCAAGGTATAATTTCCGGTTTTCGAAAAATAATGCAGAACCCAGAACGGTTTTGATTGCACACAAAAGTTGGGTGGAAACAAAAATTTGTGACATCACAAAATACAAGGATTTCGTTTTTAATGAGAGAAGAGTTCGTCCATCAGGTGCACGAAAAAAGCTGAAGTTATAAGGTTATGAGGATTTGTTAACTGAACGTTGTAAGAATTGATTCTGAGTTCTAATTCCTAAAAAATTGCGTTTATACAGTCAGTGAGTTAGACTTAACATAAATATTGAAATCCAGATTCCGACGTAATTGTTACTAATGGGCGTTTGAAATATTTACATCAATTTGAATCTCATTGCAGTGGCCTTGTAAAATAGATGAGGCTTTAATTCTGTGGGTCCGGTTTAATGCAACCCATTGGGGATGGCGGTGGACAAAAATGCGTTAAAAATTCATGAAAGCACACATAACCCCAATGTTTCATGAGATTTGAAGTATTATAGCAAATTTAGATAACAATGATTATTCCCTTCAATTTTTATAAATATTATAGCAAATTTTTTCTGTTCAAACGTTCTAAATTTTCCATGTTTTGATTTTGTTTTGGACCTTTTAAAATCTTGTTTAAGAAAAGTAGAACCTATCTTTGTTTCGAAATTAGTTGCTTTGCATAAAACAAGTATAAATAGAGCCACGTGTTTAAAATTAAAAAATGCTTCGCAAATATTTATAAAATTCAATAAAATTTAATATTTTCCATATTTCAAGAAATCGCTTTGCTTTTGTGTTTCATTTTGAATTGCAATAATTCATGCGAATGCCTTCAAATTTGCTTTTCAATAGAACAACAACGCGAAATATGCTGGATTTGTGGTGCATTGATGAAAGCAATTGTATGAAATAATGCAATGCTGGCATAGCAATGTGTGGATGAGTAAAACTTAAAATAATGGAAAATGGTTTTCCAAGTTGTTATTGAAATTTTAAACGATTGTGAACACGATTTTATTACTTAGTAATTTATTTGAAAATATTTTATTGATACGGGTCAGTTTCTATGACTGGAAAAAGTATTACAAAATATTTATTCGAAAAGTTAAATAAAAGAAATAAATTTTGAACGTGCATTATGCATGAATGAAAAAAACATTGTTTGTTTTGGTATGTAAAATAATTATTACAATAGAACTTCAATTTTAATTCATATGAAATTTCAAAAACAATTAATTTCCAAATTTTAAATGATTTTGATTTGAATTGGACTGAAACACTGCATTGAACAATTGATATTGTTTAAGCCCCCATTTAATACAAGACTTTGTTTTTATACAACAATAGACAAACATAAAAGAAAAAACATTATGAAATTTATTCTGCTTGATATGGATTCGTTTTTAAGAATAAATTACCTAATCCTTTAATTATTTTTATAATGATTAAATAAGAAAATTAAATTCCTTTAAAAGGAATATTTGAAAATATTTAGAAAAAACTAATACAAAAACTCTTCTTTCGGCTCCCTTTTTTTCTTCTTGCAACTTTTTCAGCGTTTATAAAATATTCCAAAATGGAAAAAAGATGGAAATATTTAATTCAACGATAAGAAGGTATTTTTTAAGTATAATTATTTTAAGTTGTATTTTGTCAAATACGATCAAGTAAAAGCAAAAATAGAGTTAAAAAAGTAATCTTAGAAATTTATTGAAAAATTAATGTGGAAATCGTTGCACTTTAATTGTACTTAGTTAATAAAACTATTGTTTAAAAAGCTATGTATTTCCATGATTTATATATTCGAAATAAGAAAAAAACATCTCTTACTTTTTTTAAGTCTTACTGTACACTGAAACCTTTCAGGAACCGTAGTTATTCTACAAATTTTTAGAGTTAGAAATAAAATAGAATATATACAGTAATAATTTAAAAAACCGTTAAAAGCTCTGCGGTGTTATGAACATAACCACACTTTTATTCACAGAAATCGGCAAAACAATTGTTCACTTAAACTTCATAGTAATATTTCACCAAAAATCGCGTCTAACAAAAACAGTTCACTATAACGAAAAAAAAAGGATTTTTATCCTCGTTCAAAGTCCTAGTTTTTTACGACTGCTTCTCGTCTCCTTTGCATGACGACTATCGAGTGCTCATTCTTTAGTCGTTGACTGCTACCGTTGTAGACACAAGAGGACTCGTTCTACGTGTACCAGCCAAACTTCGACCGATTCGTGCAGAATCCTTAACGTAACTGGAGCTTTTAAACGTAAAATTTTTCTAATAAACCAAAACGGGTTACTCATACACTGGACTGGCAGGAATTCCATTCACATCATGCTCCATATGGAGCACGCACACAATTGCTTCCACAGATGAAGGATGAAGAATACAGTGAACCTCCGAAAGGAGGTGAACTGAGTTGCCTCCCGTTGGTAGAGGATGCTTCAGTATAGGGCGGGGGCTTTCCACAGTACGTTGTGGGACTCCAGCATAGGACTTAAAAAGCTTGTGCTACAATTGAGTATCCTCTCATCCCGATGGCCAACGGGATGATTATCAGAGTCCTGTTGGTTGCTTGCACACCCGATGTGCTTGCTGCGATTCCTTTTTATATCCTCCAGTGATTCCCCGTCATGCGAGCTTTAAGCGTAGTCGGCTTGACGGATAACTGGAGGACTCTCTGGTAAAGAATTGCTCAATTATCCACGATGCGGTATCCTTTGGTTCCGTTAGTTGCCCTTCAACAAAGCTCCGGACACAGTACAGGGTAGTTGGGAGTCACCTCTTTTACCATTCATCTTTCTCTCGGGACTGCTTCGTGAAATCCTTCGGAGCAAGTGGCTTTTCATTTGTTTACGCGTCCCAGCTTTTAGTAGGCGGCCGAGCTTTCCGGAAAAATCATGCCTATGTGTCGCGGGATATTGGCCAATCATTTCATTACGGATGATGTGTCCTTGAAGGCGCTATTAAAAATGCATTTGGGCCGGACCTAGCAGGGCGCTGCTTACAATGTTTTCGGCGAGATCCGTGTACAGTCGGCAAAAGCTCAACCGGCAAAACAGCGTGGGTGTCGGTTGTAGAATTAACGACTGTTTAGCGGTACTGAACTCCACAGGACTTGGGATTGTTTTTGTTTTCGATTTGTCAAATCAATCACTTTGAGAGGTTCTTGTCTATCTCAGATGTTTGTTTTGTCGTGGAATTCAAATGAAGAGTTTTCAACACAGTTTACTCCGTCTAGCCTTGGCAATTAGTTGTTGGGGAGCATTGAATGCTTTATTCTTTTGCAGGCATTATTTCTGGAATTTTGCTAGTTTTCAGCAGTTGAATTTACGCGATTTGTCGAGATTTTTGGGGTGTATTTTAGTATACTTATAAAGTCGTACAAATATACCTATAAAAAATTGTAGTATATTGCTCTAAATGATTTTTAGAAATATTTAATCACACATTATTTTGATTGATTGGGCAAATTTAATATTTCAAAAATATATTCAATGGTGTAACATTTCCTGTGGAAAATATGTTGAAAATATTAAAATATTTATTTATACAAATAAACATAAGTACAAAATATATTTTTATGTATAGTTTAATAATATATGTCGGAATTCAGGAAATATTTCCAATTTGTTTAGAAAAAACGATTGCATTAATAATTTTATGTAATTATTATTTTAAAAAAGGAAATACATCAGCATCAAATTTCTGCACTTCACAAAAATTATAATAACAAGTCCTTGCGTAGTTATACTATAAAAAGTCGGCAATAATTGCACCGAATCGAGATCTTTGCTTAGTTTGTTCCATTTTCGTACTCTAATGACCTTAATCAAAAAAATTTTCCAGATTCTTTCGGGAACTTCGAAACTTCTAGAAGAACTTCTTATAAGCACTTTGTCCTCTGAGAATATTTCTGAAGGAGCAAACAAACCGCATGTCGGCCAGACCCACAAAAAAATTGCATAAGCATGTGAAATGCCTCCAAAGTTTTCCAACAAACATTGAATTATTAAACTCGGAAATTTTAGCTGCAAAACGAAATACATGATTTCGGGCTCTGATAATTCTACTTTATAGTTTTATAAGATAAACAACTGTAAAGATGAATTAATTAGAATTCATTTCCTCACATGTCGCGATCTGAAACTCAAATTACACTATGGAACACCCATTTTGTATCTGGGATGATATTATATCAATTAGTATATGTTTTATTGTGCAGAATCCGAGTATACCCCTCAGAATACGTAAGAGTAAGAGTTTAAGGACGTAAGAGTTTAACGATTTTTATACCTTGGAAAGGTACGGTATATTATTAGTTTTGAGCGAACAGACAATAAATTGATATTTGGTATAATAATACTTCGTTGAAATTGTAAGGTCGAGCTTGATAATGAGTAATATCGTACATCACCTTCTAAGTGTTAACATATACCTAGGCCTAAATCATTTTTATACAAAAAGATTGATTTAATTTTATGGTTAAAAATGGCGCTTTCATAATACATAAAAAAAATTTTTTTTTATTTTGTATTTATATACCTACCTTATATATCAATAAATAAGAATAAAAAGTTTCACAAGGATATCTTCTTTATTATTATAAAAAAAAATAGGTTTTGAAAAACAAATCTCTGAAAGTAGAAATTTCGCTTAAATTGCGCTTTCCGTCCAAATTTTATGCTCTATAACTTCTAAACTAATTGAGTTTGAGTGATAACACTTATAGACAATATTGATTTTAAGTAAAAGTGTTCGTCATAAAATTTTCATTTTTTTAGTTAGTCCCTTTGTCTTGAAAATGGCTGACATCGGAAAATCCGCCATCCCTGAATGCCTGTAGGAAAAAAATACATAAGCATGCCTGTAGGAAAAAAATACATAAGCTATATGGATGAAACTTAAGTTTCAGATAGTTTTATATGACAGCTTTGCGGGAAAAATATAATGAAGGTACCTAGTTATCTTTTCTTTCACTAACAAAAATGTTTTTGAAAACTACATTTATATCAATAACAAGATTTTTTTTTTTAAAAAAAAAATTTAAGTTGGGTAGGTACTTATTTAATACTTATATAAGAAAATTTACTTTAGTCTGAACATTCTAGGTTTTGATTTGATTTAATATCACTATAATTGAGAAAGTTATTGAAAAATCCACAAATGCCGTGTTTTGTGAAAAACTAGTTTTAAACGGGCGAAAAATATTTATTTTTCTAATTTTATGGCTTTTTCTATATTGTAAGTGATAAAAATTTCAGAAAAATTAAAAATATGTTGAACAACGATTCTTTTTTTTTATACATCTCGGAAATATGACGTGATAGAGAAAAACTGATTATAATATTGAATTCAGAACCCCAAAATTAGTTAAATCAACCTATTTAGAAACCATGATACAGAAAAAAGTCCTTTGTTCCCTAGTGTTATTATTATTTATTAACAATAAGATTGATAAGTTGTTACTTCACAAATAATAAAATAACGTTTTCTTTTAACATTTGAATTCATTTTGATTTTTTAAAGGCACAAATTATTAGAGTATTTTATTATTTATTACTCCTCGTACGATTACCTCGTAAGATTACCTTTGCAATGCTCGATGTTTAAGCTGGGAACATTTGAGAGAGTAAAAGTAAACTAAAACAGACGCATCCATTCCCACCAACGCATCTTTTAAATATGAAATAATCTAAAATTAATTCCACCACAACAGCACAAATTCAAACCCAAATTGTTTGGATATTTCCTCTATAAATTTGGCAGACAGCCCCAGGCTAGGTCCGTTCACCTTTGTAATCCGATGTACCTTCAAATGGAATTCCATTAAGAACGAGCTGGAAGTGATCCCGGAGCAATACAGAAATTAACAAAAGTACTTTTTCACTCACAATGGACAAAGTTTTGTTGGAAAATTATGTTAATCCCCGACTTGACGCCTCCAGCATTCCTAAACGACTATTTCGTTAGGAAAACAGATTTCCCCCCCGAAAATGATCCTGTAACTGGGAAATGCCACCGTAATAAAAGATTTTAATCACCATGTCGTTATCATTCAACCAGTCGAAGGGAGAATCCCCCTTCCACCTAGCCACTTACCACTACCCCGTGTTAATGGACCTACTCCAAGATTAATATCCACCCCGGGAGCTTTGTTAACCTGGTAGGATGCCAAGAAAGCATCACTTAAAGCCTCCAAGAACTGACTTCGGTCTTCCTCGAGAGGAAGGTGAGTGTTTCGTGCGAGCAGACTATACTCGGTGCTTGGTTCCAGGAGTTCCAGGACAATTCCACCTCATCCCAGAATGTTGTGCTTCCCAAGAAGTAATTAAACAAAAGTCATTTAGATTACGTCTCTTGTTTTTTCGATGTTTTCATGCTGCCACTTTGCCGCCAGCACTTCTCACCTTCTGATTTTTGGAGCATAGTTATTCAGTGGGGAATAGAAATCAACCTGAAGACTTAGCACTTAGAAGGGTTCCAGAAGCTCTAACCACACCCAGGATTCAGGAAAACTATGATACAAACTGGAGCAAGAATAAATTACATTAGGTCATTTTTAATTTAAAATACTTTTTTCTGTCCCAGACGCACACAGAAAAGACAACGCTAGGATATCGGTCGAAATTCCATTCTCACCTAACGGAAAACAAAAAACCCAAAATGCCAGGTTGCCTGTGGGATCAGCAGGAGTATTTTTCAGTTTTCTTGTAGTTTACATCACCTTTGCCTGTAAGAAACAGAACCGAAAGCCGATTTTTGTCCCTCTTTCTGATCCCAACATGATCCTTTCGGCACGAAGCGATTCCTCATCAGGATGGGTTTCGGCCATCCTAACAGCAAGGGTGATTTACGTGTTTTTGTTTTCATTAAATAAGGCTTAACGGAAAAATTCTTTTCTGTTGTTCGGGGATTAGGTGACACATATGACCAACCCCATCTAGTTCACTTCGATGAAAAACTTTAGTCGAAGAGCACCCAACAAAGGAAAAGTTTCACTTCTGATCCTGGGGATTTTCCGGTGTTTCATTTGGTACTTTCCAGCTTTCAGTTTGTGGTTATTGTGATGCTGATATGCTTCTCGCAATTTAAGCATTGGAGCAATTAACAGAAGGCGAAAGGACGTGATGAGCCTTCGACTATGGGGGAAATTTTTGTTTGGAAAGAAATGTCTACAATTCCGCAATCAACAGTAACAAAATAAGTGAACAACTTTCGAGTGGTAGTTCCATCCAGGTGCATGAGGTGTGGAGGACGAGAGAAACTAAATGAATTATTATTCTAACTTCATAGTGAAACGTTTTTGTGTCTATCGCAGGTTGTTAGCATTTTTTGCCAATTCCAAAAACCGGAACGAATAGTTATGAGGAGTTAAAATATTCTGCACGTACCACTGAAAGTAACACAAACTCTTTGCGCTGCCGTCATTGGCTGGTTCCTCTTCTATTTATATAAAAAACAAAAATAACCAAATAACTGGGTTGTTGTCAGACCAACAAACTTTTAACAAAACTTAAATCAATTGACATATATAAAACGTAGTTCTGTGCCTATAATTATATCTTCAAATAAAATGTTCAACAATTGATTAATTATTTATGCACCTTTCATAATTTGGTTTACGAAAATTTCTAATTCATATTTCAAATTTGGTTTTTTCTTTTATCTGGTCACATTTTATTTTGCAAAATACATTTAAAGGCATTTCGAAAACAAGTTCCTTTAAAATAATCCTCTAAAGACACATCAAACATAATAAATTTTTTCAGCATGACAAACAAATTGAATTTTGTAATTCAAAAAGGAGCAATTTTTGTTCGCCATTTTGGGTTATATCATTCGAAATTTCCGTTTGGAGCATCTGCAACTACCGACAAACATTACCACAGCAAAACTTCTTTTCATAAATGTTTTCATTGGCTTTTGTTAAAATTTTGCACACATCAGAAAATCAAAAATTTACCATAAAATAAATTTTGAGGTTATGCGGCTGGAAAATTATCCCCGAGGATATTGTTGAACGGGCGAAATATTAGCATGTCATGATGCTTTTATATAAAATAGCCTCTTTTTTTGTAGAAGTGATATCTCGTCTCTGAGACAAGAAAGGAGATACCGTAAAAAGGATGTCGGTGAACCATTAACAGAGCTCACCATCGGACGAATGATGTAGTTAGGGATGGTGGTGCAAATTTCCCAACCCCGGATGGAGGTGAGATGTTCAAAAGATGATGAGGTGTTCATTTTTCAATATAAAAATATTTTTTATGACGATGGTACGTTAGATTTTGCCTTTTGCGAACCTGATAAAATGCTTCCTCTACAGCGGTAGCAGGATGGACCTTTGGACCAATCTGTCAAAGTAATAAATCTTGACGTGATTTATTGATCATCGGCACAGCACTCCGCGACACCATGACAATGGCGAATTATGGTTCCATTTAGGTAATGACAAACTGCTACAATCTGAAAAGCTGTCAGTCTGAGAATGCATAAAAAAACATTTTAAAATGGGAAATCTAGAGTGAAATGATTTTGCTCTTAATAAAGGTTAACATAGTGAAGGTTAAGTCATACTTCCTGGAGTTTTTAGTGAAAGGGGCAGAGGCTCCGGAGACAACAGGAGTAAACAGGTAACTAAGGATCTGAGACATTAAATTGTTCATTTACATTAATAGCAAAATGAGTCGCTAAAACACTACTACATTTGCAAGCTCACAGAATTTGTAAAAAATCGTATGCCCTGGACTGAGGTTTGAGGATAATGGACTTTTTATGAGTTGCTCAGGGATTTTGGTTAAAACATCCATTGGAAAATGTATTTAGCTGGAGCATGCACTCGTGATGGATGACGGTACTGTCTCAATGCTTACTTGCATCAAATGTCACATTCATAAGTAATCCCTTTTGGGTTAAAGTCTGTCTTGCTGTGTGCCTTTTTGTTGCACTAATTTAACTTCTTGTGGAACCGCCCTACAATGAAATACTTAAAGCACAACAGGACATTGTCCTCGAAGTCTTATGTTTTTCTCCTGAATTCGTAAAACTACCATCAGATAGACGACCGGTGCTGAGTATCCTTTTATGTCCAGACATATGTTTGTCGATTTGTAATTCAATTCGAGGCATCCACTTCGTTTAGCTAGAGAGATACATAAATTAGATAAAGGACTTTGGTGCTCCTTACAAGCTCCTTCTGGATAGTCGCTTTCAGTTTTCTCAGCACGAAATCCTTGTCAGAAGGTTTGCTATTCCCCTTTTAACAAGTTTTTTGGCGAACTATAACAAAGGATTTCTGTTGTTTAGATTGTCCTTTTCTTCTAACTGAATTTAAATTTATTTTAGACAGAAGAAATTGTGAAAAGCAAGCGATTCTATTTTGTGACGAATATCAATTGACCACTGAGTGCTTTGCTACCTGTTTTCAATCATGTTATTTGTTTCCTTTTGCGTAAAGGATAATTTTACTGTATAATGGAACTGTCATCAAATTTTCGGAACTCAAACTAATCCCTGGTAACACACTTACAACTGTGTTAAGCTCACTTTATCCTAATAAACCAAATTTTCCGGATAAACCCTCATCTGTCAGCCCACAAAACAATTGACTTAACCAAACTGCGTTGAGAGGGTTGCATGAAACTCTCGCAGGTTTTGGAAGTTAATCACTAAAACCGCATTGGCATCAACAAAACTATGGGAAAGTCCCTTGAATTACCCTGGTCCTGCGGGACTTTATCCACAGTGCTCCAGGATAGTTATTTCAAACTGTACATATCCGAAATTTCTTTACAGCAGCAAACGGCAGCACTTTAAGCATCCAACCCAAGCCAAAACTTCAAACCGGAAGTCAAGAGTTCCTGAATTTTTGGGGGTTAACCCTTAAAACAAGAGCACGAACACCCAACATTGCCTCAACAATCAGCCGCTAAACATCCTTTTATTACAGTATCCACCCTCGAGTGTTGATTTAAGATTAAAGCCATTTCTGGAAATTTTGGAAAAGCTTTAAAAACTCCATTAAGTGGTTGTAGCGGTTTTAGTGGCGCTCGGAAAAATTTTAAGGAGCGTAGAGATTTATTTGGGTGGTTATTCTTCGACAGGAAAAAGATTCTTGCTTAAAAGAATTGATTTAAAAAAATGGAGGAATTCATTTAATTAAAATCAGAGTATTTTATAAAGGTATTACGAATACTTCAATGATAAGAAATCGTATTAGGTGCTCTAAAATACTGGAAAAACTAACTATACTAAAAAAAAAAAAATTCATTAGAACATAATATTAGAACTAATATTATTAAGGTAAAAATGTCTACTTAAAATATTCTAGTAAAAAATTACATTTTTGTAGCTTCCGAAAACTTTTCAGGAAATTAAAAAAATATTAGTGGTAACTATATTATTAATATTTCTTCGGTCATTCGAACGTGCTTTAAAACTCTAGTTTGGTTAAACTCTTAAATTCATTTCTAAATGTATTAAATCTCTTTTTCTACTGTGAAATCTTGATTCAGAAAACGTAGGTTTAATTTATTTCCGACAATATACAATAATAATAAAAAGGACTGTTATTTTCTTACAGATGTAGTTGCAATATTAAAGCTTAGACAAATCACCAAATTAACCATTGATATCAAGCCTATGGAAAAATCAGCAAAAGTACAGCGCTCGTTTTAGCTCGATTCAGTTTGATTTATGTAAGGCATGCAAGGACTTCATCCGGCCAATTATCTCTTTAATTAGTGTAGGTAATTATAGGCTAATAATAGTCACATTAGTTATAATTAAACTTGTTTCGAAGAATTCTATGCGGAGGAATTTATTTATTTCCCTCCTGTCTTGACATAACTAGCTGTAGACATTCTGAATTACCCTCGGTCTTCTGGTGCAGAATTGCTCTGTCGGCATTTGGGGAATCGTGGAAATCAATAGAAAACAATTATCTAAGGCTGGTCTAGCAATCCTGGGAAATCACATATCCAGGAGACCACAGGAAATAAAATAAAAACGTAAAAGAAAAAATTCTGAAGAAATTTATGTGACTTGAAGAAATTTAATCAGCAAGTCCTTCGTGCAGGGTATTCAGTAGTACGAGTGTCACACAGGGGAGAACCTACCATGAAGTATAAATGCAAGGTTGCTGTAGACGCATTGATGGTGCATCTGAAGAATCGACTCCAAGGAAGGCTCAGCCAAAAGTCAACATTTAATAATCACGTGCCCATTCGGCTCCTAATTTGTGGGAAATGTGCTCCTGCCACGGATATCCTCCAATTCATTTCTCCAGACCGAACTGCTGTCCTGTTCATCTGCCTCATTAGAGACGTTGGTTCTCGCAATTAAGCCAACAACTGCAATCCATATGTCGAAGGGATGCAATTGCACCCAATTTCGGGATGGGTTGAAGAGGGTAAAACTTTGCTTTCTAGATTTTCTACAAAGTGCTTTTTGCAGTTGTGTACCGAAGAGATTTACAAATTACTCACGTACACTTATTACTGGGTTTTCTATAACAATCAGGCCAAATTGTTCGGGACGCCAGAGGTTCCAATTTGCCCGTAGGTGCTTCCCGTTTGCTTACAGGCAACTCCCGGAGTGTGACAGTTTCCACTGCGGAGATTGTATCCATTGTAGCCATTCTGGAATCATTTTTTAAAACTCCGTTTTACTGCCATATTAAAAATTGCTTTGGGCGGATCGGGGAAGTACCGCGTGTTCAATTTCGTTATCTTCGCGCCAGGACAGCGGAATCGAATTAAGTGTGCTTACAGCAACCTGCGACACCTCGATACAAACTCTATTAAACAAAATTCAGACAGATGTCCTATCTCCATCTCCGGGAGCGTTCCAGCCATTATACTTAATAAACAAAATCAGGAACTGCACATTTACCCAACACCCGGTGGAGGAGCAAGCAAACAACCTCCTTTGCTAGCTTTTCTTTGATTTAATTTTCACCCTGTGAGTAAAACAGTTCCGTGTTTTCCACCATTACATCGATAGAACGTCGTCTAAGGGTGACAAGTTTTGTTCATATTGCGGAATTAACGACACGTGAAAGAGAATGGGCTATCGCACGTTGTAGGCAAAAAACAGATTTCAGTTTCATATTGAGAAAAGGTCCTTATCAATTGACAGATCCTAACATCAAGTCTTCTCTACAAAATACGCCGCTCTTAAATGTAATAAAGCCGAGCAAGAAGGGCATTCCACCCAAATGGAGCACAATTAGGTACTTACCGGGAAAAGCCCGCCAGCCTCGTCCTGTGATTCCCCAATCAACCGAGAAGTGGGGTTCTCGGTGTTGAATTGTGATAGTGGGCTAGAGGTGACGATGGTTGGCTTCTGCTGCTAATCTTGATCTTGTTGCCGAGAACTGTTAAACTGTCCGAATGGAATAAAATGGATGTGATTGCGGGTTGATAGCGCGTGAAATTCCTTTTTCTAGGCAACTCCATTTTTCCACTTGCTCTTCTGCCTTGCCAGTGACTTGTACCTATTTAAGAAAAGAGTAACTTTAAGGAACGAACTGGGCGAATGGATTGCGGAGCACTTATCGCAGTTTAGGTGATTTTTATGCAATATAAAGAAATGTGAAATGTAGTCTCAGTCGTTCTGAGGTGGTTTTTGAAAGAGAACTGCTCCTGGTATTTGAGGTTTTCTTATTTACGTTTTTCTTATACTTTATTTTTATAAGTTGAATTTGAAATAAAATTATTATACCCACTATATCCTTTTTTTACATCAATTATTTTGTTTTGAAATGAGATCGACGTGCTTATCCAACCGAAAACCAATAAATTTTGCTGACACAATTATATAAATGTTTAAGTCAAGCTCCGTCCTTGTAAAGTTATTCAGGGTGGCTGATATTTCGGACAGATATCAGGTTACATCATCAATTTATGAGAATGTTGTGTATCAATATGTAGTCAAACAGCAAAAATAAACCTCCAAGAGTATCTACCTGTTTTATTGGTAAGTCAATTTGCCATCAATCTACCAAAGTCCTTCTTAAATGACACACTCACCTGCTTACAAATGTCGGTCTGCCCATAGATAACAGATAACAGATAGTAAAAATCTGCTTCTTATTGCTGTCATTATTTTTGTTCGGTTCGTTGTAACCCAACAATCATCCGAATCACCAACAAATCCTCTGGTAAGCCTCCTAACAATCGTTTAAGGGTACTTTGCGTAAATCCAAAGCCCGCAAAAATATATCAAAAAATTTATTCGAAAGGATTTCCCTCAATAATCCTGACACATTGTTCGGCTTCGGATGCCTTATATCATGCCAGTTGTCCCTACGCCTTGACGCCAAACTCCGGTTTGGGTGGGGCGGGTTGAGGCTACAGGAAGACAAGATATCATTCAGTCACCCCGTTCGCCTTGGAGTTTCTGACTTAGGCAATCTTTTGGCGGCATGTACTGATAATCGAATCCAGCGCGTAATACAGAACATCCTTGAGCTTAGGGGATTTCGTACGCATCCGTCTGTTTATATCCTGCGTTTCATCTTAACAGGAAACGTACATGTGCCTTGAAATTTATCAAATTGGAGGGAAACTTCACTTTTGAAGGAAACACGATAGAAGCAAGGACTCACGTCAATCATTTTGTAAAATTCTTGTCATTTCGCGAAGGGTCCTTCACAATTTACCACGACGACAATCTCTCTGGCGGCAACAAAATGACAACTGAACGAAAATAAATAAAATCAGGAAATTATGAATCACGAACACCGAATTCAATTTGGCTGCCGATGGATTTAATCCTTCAAGATGTTCCGATTAATGTCATTCTCCACGTGGAGCAGCAACAGGCGTCCATATCCTCCGACCTCCATCCAGTAATGATTGAAGACCGATCATAAAGCCAACAAACAATCAAAAAATAATGTACAATTCTACAAATCACATACTGTGAGAGACCGAGAAGTAAAACAAAACCATCACAGGGATATATGAGCACTTTGACGAGCAGTTAGAAATGGATGTGTAAACAATTCCTATAACAGCGGAAATAGACCCCAAAATCCTCGATGGAGCTGCAACGGGATACGCCGAGAGCAGCTGGGGATCCTTGGAGTCGCACGACTGCGATACGATGAAGTAAGACATTTTCAGTTCAGTTTTATTGCTGCATTCACGCCTGCATCGGAATCCAGCCGCGGATGTTAATGGCGCTGTCGGGGGGGTGGGGGCAACTGCTCGAGGCAAAGTGCCATGCGGCTTTTATCCGCTTATGATGAACCGCTCCACGAATTTACGACACTTAAAACACTTTTGCGGGAGTTGATGGATGTTTGTCGGAATTTTCTCATCAAATTTTGAAATTATTGTCGTGTTGTTTGCCATTGCAGCAAGATTTTTGGATGTGAAAGTTTCAGTTTTATGAGAATGTGGGACACCAAGGATTTAGAGATGGAATAACGGAAACTGCTGTTGCTACTTGCTGGATGCATAAAACTAGTGCACAGGGACTAGGAATTCTGCAATTCACCAGAAAGAATTATTATTTAAGATTTTATTAAACACTCCATAATTTCTATGTACGATGGAAGGTTTAGGGGGGGGGGGGGGGGGGGGGGGGGGGTGATCATCATGAAAGTCGTTTAAAGAGAAGTTTCGTCCTTGAGAAATTAGGATTAAAGTATGATTGCGTAATAAAAGGAATATAAAGTAAGAGACTTTATATGACTTTATATGTACCTAAGTATTTCAGGACTTCGTTTTTTTTTAAATTACAATTTTCAAATAGTATATTTTATATTAAAATGCATCCAGCATTTATATTATTATGGTTTTCGGGAAATTGCAATTAAAATTTACTACAAGTACTTCAACTGTGTCATACTCATAGCTTGAAAATTAAAATATCAAAATTGAAAATTCCTGTAATAATTATCAACCACAATTGAAATATGTATAGGGTACTGTCGGTCGGGTGGATCAAACCGGCAGCGGGTCCGATTAGAACCACCCCAATATTTCCGTTGCTTACCGCAGCATCCCAAATGTCATTAGTGACGAATTATTGCCATTTTTATAAAGTTTTGAACAGAGAAGACGCACTATATATATCTCAGCCAGATAATGTGTTTTGAAAATAAATATTTTAAATTTTAGTGTTTTTTGAAGAAATTTATTCAGTGAATAGGGAGTTTTTAACAATATTTCCAGGTGAATATTAGTATGACTTAAAATCTAGGTATTTTCACGTACTACATGAAATTTTTGCGACAACCCATCACACACATATTTTTTTTTCTGAGCTGAAAAATGTAGAGTCATTTGGGTTGTTTGAGCCATATCTATTTTTTCATGTTTTCACAGTTTCTGGCGTTTTCCATACACATTTTCGTATGCCGATCTATAAACGAAGGACCAATCGCGGAATAATCGACATGAATGCAGACTAATATAATGAAGAATCAGACTAATAGTGCATTTCTTTAGCTTTTAGGGGGCGTCTAAATAAATATTATAGTTAATTCATTTTCATTTATATTGGGCATTTTTATTTCTTTTTTACAATTTTTTATGAGTATTTTCAGATTTTTTAAGGTGGCTCAAGCCACCCGACAAATTTATTTTTACCAAATTTGGCACTCGAAAAGTGGGAAAATGGTCCGGTTGTCTCTTCAAAAACCGAATGATGCAGAAGGGTACCTGTACGTATGATCTCTACCTTTCCAACGGTGTATCAAGGTTCTTGATATCTTCAACCAGTTTGATTTAATGCCCAAAAAACAAGACATACCTCAAACTACCCGACTCGACTCTCCCTATACCTATAAAAATTTAGTAAATATTGCATTCCTGTTTGAGCATATAAAAAATACGTACCAAATTTTTGTAAAAACGATGATTAAAAGTTCGAAGGATTATGTTCAGCAAAAGGAAAATTATTTTTAGTTAAGAGTGAGAGTTCCGTGTACTTCTTCTGAATTCAATGCGCCCTTAGTTCCCCAGGGTACGTTTCGATCGGACCTCCGCAATAAAAGTGAAAAGGTTCAATTAAAGACAATACAATCTCCACGCTGCACTCAAGAAAAGTGCACGTTTTATTAACTTTTCAAATGTAAGTGCCCTCAACCCCACAACCTCTTACTTGTGAGCCTTTTCCAGTGCCTCTACAAACACAATCGCGGAAACGCAATCCTTGCAGAGTACATTGGCGAGAATCGGTTGTGATCAAATATAGTGGTATAAGACCACAATCCACAGGGCAGAGGGGCAACAAAACTGCAAACCTTTGTTTCATGTGCCACAAACTTACCACAATCCGGTAACATTTTATCCCCCCCGATACCCGCCCGGGGAGATCTCGACAAGGTACTTTGAACACTGCAGCATTCCACTAAGCTCCTTTAAGTCTCCTTGCGTCCTTTCCACATAGCTGTCGACAGGTCGTAGGTGGCAACATATGAGGCAGCTCCGACACTTGTTGATGCCCTGGCTTTAAGCCCCACTGACTTCAAAGAATATGACACTCAAGTGGGGAGAAAAACTTAACACGAGCCAAGAAAAAGGAAATAACAAGAGAAGCAGAAAGAAAAGCTCCTGACGAGCACTTGTTGCTTCACTTCTAATTGTTTAATTAGGTGAAGGAGCAAAGAATCCCTTGTCTAATTACCTGAAATGTGTCGAGAGACCAGGGGTGTCGGTGCCACTGTAGTATTGTTATGTGAGTAGGTACGTAAGAGGGTGTAATTGTCATAAATTGTGAATGAAGCAATCATAGGTGCTCCGCTGGGAGAAATTAGAGATGTTGTGAAAAGGTTTGCTTCTCAAATTGGGAAAACTTTCTAATTTTCGGAAACTAGGAGAATAAATTGTTTATCTTATATGGCAGATATAGTAAACTAAACATATGTTTAAAGTTTTGTATTATAAAAGTTACAAAAGAGTTTAGATTTAATTGAAGCAAAAACAATAACATTTTAATAAGATTTATATGATAATAATTAGCACCTTTGAATTACTTTCATCTACATGTTAAATATCCTGACAATTGTTAAACTTAATAATGTTCTTTTATGTTGGGACAACATTGTTTCTAGTTCATAAATGTTAGATATAGGCGCAATAAGCACAATTTAGTTGCTACTTGCTACAATGTTTTGCTAGTTTAAATATATTGAGCAATAAAGAAAGTTTGTCTTTAATTCCCGAAGTTGACGTAATTAAAAAAAACTATTTTTTAATTGCATCAGTACTTCAAGAAACTTTTTCAAAATTACGTAATTTGAAAATCTTCGCCTTCTTATTCAAAAATCTCATGTTCTCAAAGTTGAAAATCAGTTTATTATCCGCCAGGGTAATAAATTTAAAATGACATTTGTGACTCGTCCTTCAGAGTAAATAAATAACTTGCCAAGGACAATTCATTTTCGTGCAGTTCTAACCCAATTCTGCCATGTCTTACCTCTGGAGAATCTTGATCAGTCCAAATGGCGAATACCTTTAAGTTTCCTTCTACAACCTTTTATCTCTGACTCGTCTTCGTTAAAGCTATCAAATAGTGAATAGACCAGTTGGGAATATCTTTCCCTCAAAGGATACCTTCGTGATGTAACTTTAAACTACGCTGACGTGGTTATAGTATGACTGGGGGGCATCAACGAAGAGTAATGGATGCTTCACTATTCGTCGTAGTTTTCTTGTTTCTAGTTTGTGAATATTCACATCATGTCATACACCCTCGTCTGATAGATCGTCGGTATTATATATACAAAAAATTCCACCAGCACTTGACTCAATTTCTGATAAGAACATGGAATGTCTTTTGACTGCGTCAGGATACGAAGGGCCCAACAAAAATTCACCGAAGGGAAATGAACTTTTATTTGGGTGAAAACTTTGCCCATCATCGACATGTGTTGCAGGTTTTGTCCTTTATCCTGACAACACAGCAAACAAGGGTATCGGGAAGCAAGAGCATCTTACGCATTACGAAAAGTGTAGGTGGCTGGTAGACTCCAAAATGCGGTGGGGATGCCGTGGTCGCATATGTAAGGAAGCAATAAATTCTGAAACTGTTTATTAATATCGTTAACGAAACATGGAGATTGAATAAATTTCTTTTGGGTGCTCTCAAAAACTTTGTGCCTATTTATGAATCCATAAACGTCGAAAGTTCGAAAAGGTCAGGAATATTTGGTTGAATAAAGAATTTAAGATTAAACCAAGTTTTTAAGATGGATTTAAAACGATATCTTTCGATTATGTTGCTCATGTTTTACCACGGAAATTTTTTGATTTTTGTCAAAGTCTAATTATATTTATATATAATTAGAAGTCTAATTATATTTATATTCGCAATATTTGTGAATGAGTTTTTTTCGTGAAATTGAACAAAGAAAAATGAAAAAGGAACCTTCAATTATTTTTTGTAGAAATAATATATATTATGTATTATAAAAAATTTTAGTAATCATTTAGAGTGGAATTGTAATTTTTGAAAAAGAATTGAATTTATTATACTCTTTGTACCCGTATTAAGAAAATCAATTTATAAATAAATTTATTGTGATTTAACAGCTTATTTTTCTGATATTAATTTAAAATAAAAGAAGTACATTTTTCGGAAACTGAAAAATGGCAAAATTTTTCATTAATGCAATCCCGTTTTTGATTCTGTAAGTAGATGAATATTTAATCCAATAATAAATATATTACTTCTACTTGTAAATTTAACATTATAGGTACCTGTATTTATTTTATAATTAGGGAACAAACTTTCATGAACGAATCCTCACCTCCTTTAATTATAATTAATTTGTTATCCAATAACATTGAATTGAGACATTGAGTCAGGTTTAAGATCCATAGGAAATGTGTACTGTATATTATTTAATGTATAATAAATGTCTGATTTCAATACGAAATACAAATTGTTCTACGAAGTAAATTTTGTCAAATTTATATTTAGAATAGTGAGCATCCTGCTTCTTTTACGATTTCACGAAGACAGGATTGATTCGCGAACACAATTCGTTGGGAACTAAATAATCCCGAAGCTTTTAATGTTTCCCACCTAAAGCTTTGTTTATTTTTCCTCAGTTTCCAACGAAATTTCCCATTTCCCCTAAAATAACTTCTCCTTAAATTATTTCCTATTATCCTGTGCACATCCTTTCGTTCATTCCACCACAAATGGAAAAATATTTGTTTCCGTTTTGCTCGTCTTCCTTCTCTCCAATGCCGAATGTCACAGCAGACAGTAGACGACCGACTTCCATGGAGGAATATTGTTTTATACGGAATAACTTTATACACTCCACAATGTTCAGTTGTTGGCGATGTTTTTCTTCCTATTATTGCGAACCACAAAAAGTAGAGCAAGTAGCACCTTGCTTCCTGGATTCCATCTGATTTATTTATTTGTTTTCTGTTCAGAAAATCCTTTTAGATAAAAGTATCGCATTGTAGACACCGTGAATCTGTCTACCTTTACCTCATCCCTTTCAACAGTTTGCTCCTGTCAGTATTTTGGCAACACTTAAGTGTTTGTTTTGTATCGATGTGCAATAACAATTCCATGACTAAACAAAAATTAAATCTGATTAGTTTAAATCTTATCAAAATTCAAAATATAACTCAATCCGAATATCTCTTAGGTGAAACTGATATTTAAAATTGGTATTTGTTGTTTTTTTAATTCAATAAATTAACGTCAAAAATTTTAAACATCAATCGGTAATGTTAAAAGTAATGAGAATGAGAAACAGTGACGCAAGTACTTCAAATAATTCAAACATAAAACAAATTATAAAATATAAATTAATATAAAATTTTTATTAACATTTCAATAAGTTTTTAAACGTTTCCCACCAAACAACTTTTTGTTTATATCTTTTCTTAAAAATTCAGAGTATTATTTTTAACAATACGATATGTCCTTTTTTACAGAAAAAAGGTATTGCTTTCACTATTTATGCATAATTTATGTTGTATAATATGTATTAAAATAATTAATTATAATTTGCTGAATTTACCAACCGCAGTTAAACAAGTTTTGGAAATTTACATTAACAAAACCTGTTGAAAAAATCATGATTATAATCCAAAGTATTTTACTGAATTTTATTGTACTGAACTGTACTTTCATTCATAATATTTTTTTTAAAAGTTGTTTCGCTAAATATTTTCCGAAATTGAAAGTCTCAAGATTTATAGAGGAAATGATCTAATTAAATTCAGTTCAACTGCACTTGTCTTGTACTGGCCATCAAGAAGAATTCTGTTAACGTAATACATATTCATTAGCCAGGAAATTGAATATTCCCTTTTGGGAGTGCCTTCATCTACTAATTCTTTCAACTATTCAGTCGCATGGCATTTAAAGTGTGTGAAATCGTTCACTTTTCAGTATTTTGACGCAGTTTCTAAGTTTTTCGTCTTATTTTTAGTTTCAATATTCATTGATTTTTTATTAGTTTGAAATCCTTCTACAGTCTACTTGAAATTTCTGCATTGAAATTCAGTTTCTATCTGTATTTCTTTAACTTTTACCACAAAAGAAACCCATTCTTCAATTACGAAAATTTATCCATGGAGAATCAAATGTTTCCAAAATGTAACCATTATATGTTTGTACGAAATTGATTTTTAATCCGATATTTTTTTTAAATTTTCTTAAGATATGTACTAGCGTGGTTCTTAAAAATTAAAATTAAAAACTTGTTTGGGGCACGCTGTATTTTTGTTCTACTACTAAAACTACACTGTGAGTTTTTGTAGTTAATTACGATATAAATAATATATTATTAAAAAAATGTTCAGCTCTTAAGGTGTTGTCCAAATATTCTTTTTTAGTTCTGAAAAAAAATACTGTATTACTTTCTTATCATACATAAGCTGCGTTTTTACTTTTTATAACGACCTGCAGATATCCCGATCATTAAAAAAACATGCGGTGGAAATTTACGAAGTATTAAATCGTAGCTATGTTCACATTGTTCAATGCTCTCAAGTGTCAGAAAATCAAAAAATATATTAATTTATAATAATTGAATGTTTTATGAAAACGGAATTTTATGTGAGAATTGAAAAAAGGAATTGTCAGTGAATATTTATTGCAAAATTATGTTTGCAGGAATATTTCGAAAACGATTTTCAACAAAGTTCACAAAAATAACAGTTTATTACACGGTCTTGGTCTTGGCCTGGCTAGTGCGCGTTAAGCCGGACTCGACGATAAGCAATATGGTGTATCGCTTATAAATATCCCGAAAATTTCGGAATATTTTCGGCACAGCAAAGGAATTTGAGGGGTTCAAATTCCCGAGGCACACTACACAAAATTATATGTCCACAGTTTTGAGATTACTGCTCTTACGTAGTCTGTGAATATCAAAATACAGGTTGCAAGCCCATTTTTGCTTATCGTGTGACTCGATGTCACATAAATATCCCACAAAAATATTTCCTTATAAATATGACGTTTTCCGTATCGTGACCTCCGGCTTTAACCCTAAAAAATCGCACCTATAGTAGAATAAAAAATGGGAGAGCGCCATTAAAATATCAAAAAAAAATTTGTTGTGCAAAATAATATGTATACGTGCAAAATAGCCAAATGTGCCACAATTAAATTTGTGCAGCGGATGCAGTGACAAATTTATTCACTTAAAAATTATACGGCGTAATTTGCAGTGGGGATAATATCAAATCAGTCGGAAAAATCAACTCAACAAACGCATCAAAGTGCACAATGTTGTTTTTAGGAGAAATTGATGATTTTAACAGTCTGGGCACTCACTGCAGTGTAATTCATGTGTACACAGGCTCTGAAGTCCCACCATCCACTGAAGCATGGATTATGCAAACATTGCATGATGGTCTGGTGTATTGTTGTTTCCCATCATCGGCCTGAATCTGATTATAATCTCTTGAGTTGAGGTGATTCGTGCATCAATCAGTAAAGTCTGCTGGATCTTCAAAAAAGTTTCAATGATTTGAAAAGTTTTCCCCGTTTGGGAGTTCACGCCAAAAGACAGTCACGACAAAGTTATTAATCTCTGGATACGATGCCTTCCGATGTCGGATTTCCCCTTTATTGAAGTCATCCACCGGGCGCATCTACAACTTTTGGAGTTCAAAGTGTAAATAAATTGCCCAATCTACTTGACGTCCATATGGGGCCGGGTTATCGTCGATCTATAAGCCAATAAATTTTAGCAAACTATCGAACATATGCGAGCCCCATGCATAAAATTGGAATGGTGGTGGGGATCGTTGTGGACAGCATTCAGTACAAAAATGTTCAGCACAAATGAAAGTCTTCTTCGGATCTTCCTCTTCGACATTCAAGTCACATACCGGCTCTAACGAGGCCAGACCACCAAAAAGTTCGTGCCCTGCAATGCTACTATTCCTTCAAGTGATGCTCAAGGGTGGTTACTACAGCTAAAAAAAAACAAATTCCATCGACTGGGCTGGACCTTGGTGATGTGGTTTGCACTATCCATTTCGGATGTGTCTCTTCGACGAATGTGTGCGATTTGATTTGGATAACGTGAGACGTACTAGTCGAAACCTTCATTAAGTCAACGGAACATGGAAGGAGAGAATCTCCTCCGAGCAGGACTGATCCTTTTTGTTATTCACAGAGCGAGTCTCGTAAAGTAGTCCTGATGTCGAGATGAACGTTCAACTTCTACTGTCCAACTGCTCGTTGAAGACGACATTGCAAAACTCGAAATTAAATCCAGTTTTCGAAGAGGCTACCGAAAGGCAAAAAGCCAAGACTTCAGAAATGAGGAAGAAAAAAAAAACAATTTTTTATCCCATTTCTATCGTTCGTTATGTGGTTTGGCACTTGACCTGACTATAGCATACCGAGCCCTCTCCCCAAAATGTCTATCTAGGCAGGAAAAAATCTGAAAACCTACACCAGTCCGATTTGGTCTTAATGGTCAAATTTGCAAGGACGAAGAGAACTGAAAAAGGTACTATTACCAGACTTCTTCCGTCTTCTACTAATGACAGCATATTGGCTGAGTGAGTGTACAAAGGTGAAGACACAGACATTATCCATGTTTAAAGGATAAAGTGAAGCCTGATAAATGAGGGGTTTGGGAAGTTTTTTGTAAGAACACGTAAATCAGTCCGCTTCATCTTTCGTAAAAAAAAAAAAAACTTTGACTGAAAAGTGTACATTGCTCCCTGTCTTTCCAGGATAACGAGTTCCACTTGATGAGGAAGAGATCTCCAATGCAACTCCTTGACTTCGGTTTGAGATCTGGTAGCGAAAGATTCTCCAGAAATTCAATTAGACTGAAAGAAAGTTTTGGTGCCTTTAACTACTCAGAAAGCATTCAACAGAGAAAGCAACAACTACAAATCATTCTGAATTAATTTCAACATCCCAATTTTGTTGTGAATACTTACCGTTGTAGTTAAGATATTTATTATTTATATATTAAAGTACTTCGGAAGCCCTTTTAAAACTTACGTTAAAGCTACAGAATATTTCATTAATTGTTTACTTCCTAAAATTATAAAAACAATTTAGAAATTTGTAAATTCGTTAAACAATGACGAAAATTAAATTTGCGCTCTGAGTTGACAATTAATGCTGCAAGTGAGTTCATTGTGGATTGGGTAATTATGAATAAAATTAGCCAAATCTATTTGTTTTGCCATTGCTCAATATTTACAAAGCTATGCCATTCCATGCCAAATCAACCAAGCACTCAACCCGACAGTCTTAGACTTCGTTGAAACTTCAGTTTCGGTACTATACTCTTATATAATACATGCTGAACACGAATCTGATTTTCAAAAAATTCTACTTCTTATAGTTTTTGAGTAGGTACTCAATAAATTTTTGAAATTAAGATGTATTGTTTACTATGGTGTCGTGAATACATCATAAAAATTTCAGAGCGGGTCCATGATGGGATCCACTCTTATAGCATAGATATATAATATAGACCCATGTTGTATGGTTGGAAGACTTTTTTTGTTGTACGTTGGCATAATACGAACAATACATCAAAATATACCCAAACTAGGAAAGAGAACAATAAATAAAATAGAATAACAGAATAAAATAACTATTATAAATAACGTATTCTATTAAGCTACATACCTTTACTGCTGTCCGTGAAGTTAGAATTTGCAAATAGTTTTAAAAATAGACAAAAAAAAATTTGTAACCTCTGAAGTTAAAAGTCTCAACCCAATTTTGTACACATGTATGCAGTAACAAATAATATGTTCATCAAATTAGATAGGTACCTAAATAGAATAATTAATTGCCGTTTTAGGCACCATAAAAATAACTATGAAAAACTCTTGCAAATTATTTCAATTAATTTCTGAAAAATATTCCCATTCAAGTTAATCAGTTTCATTATTTGTCATGCACATTGCAGAAAGCAAATGTAGAACATTCTCCTAAGGCTGAAAAATTGCCCAATTGTTTCCTCTACGGAAGTCTATTACTAACCAGAAAATCCTTTTGAGTCCGAGACGGCTTCGTCCTAAGAACTCATATGTTCGGAAACAAGACAAACTGCTGTGCATTAACAGTACCCACAAGGCCACAAATGATGGAGTTGGATAATAATCAGGCCTTCCGCGATAAGAATTCCAACCACGTAACTCTTTTAATTTGGCTCACACGGTGGGTGGATGTCGAATGCACAAAACCAAGAAAGAACTAGCATGTATCTCCCTCTGTTAGATGTACAGAGGGGTGCAGGGGAATCTACTCCTGTTCAATAGTTTTTTCGTTTGCTGAGTTTCACCACTATCTGCGATACAGACATGTCATTGTTGTCCAATTCCCTTCCTTGTTCCTGCAAGTAAAAACGTTCGAAGCGGACCAATGATCACACGAGCACCTTCTTCATCCGTTTCGACAGACATGTACTGGTTGCGAAACAAACAGAAGCAAGACTAACTTTGGAAATAGTTTACTTATTCCCTTCACCTCCATCTTAATTGCATTTGGGACTAAAAACGAAGTCACAACAAAATTAAATCCATTGATATGCATTCCGCGGCGCCGCGAAGAAGTCGCTTATCCTTTAAGTGCTCTGGCCCGTGCTGGCGGTTGATTAATTGAAAAGTCAATACTGATTACAGAGGCTCATTACAAGTAAATTTCATTACAAATCATAACTCAGTTAAGCCGACGAAGGTGTGCTTCAAATATTCATATTCCAAATATCTGTGCTGCGAAGGACACCTCCGGTGCGAAAATGTTTCCTTAAAGCCAAGCGTTTCAGCATTCCCGAATGAATGGCAATGAGTCTCGCATCGTCAGGAGTACTGAGGTGGATATAATCACTATAATTATCACAAAGGATAACAATAATCGCGACATATATACAATTATACAGTTATACACCTCTCGACTGTCTCTTCGTTCTAGTCATCCATCAGACAGTGCTGAGTCCTGGATTCCCACTGTGACTGCGAGCACCTCAACAAGGCCGTCCTGAAACATCTGACGGCGAGGCTGAGGACACAGGATAATAACTTCTTGTATGATCTGAGCAAGCATATAAGGAAAGGAGGGATCAGAATAAATTGAGTTATGACTACGATGGCTCTTAACGAATTTATCTCTAGACGTTATTTTCCGTCCCACACCCCCACATTCACACACGATCCGATGCGATGGAATTCATGTGGACAAAGGAGCTTTCTTGGATGATAGCTTCAGGATTGAATTAAAAAAATCTTTCAAATAGAAACTATTAAATCTGTCACTCCTTTCAGAATTTGATGAGGTGGGTAACGTTGTTATCCTGGGAGAATTATACGATTAACTCGAGATGACGGCAAAGGATGTGCGAGGGTAGTGAATTTTGATCGAAGTGAAATGATTCCAGAATCCTTCCTAAGAATTATTAATTAAACAATTTTAGATGGAAATGAAATTAGATTCTACACGCTTGCGGAATGTTTAGGATGATGGTACACTAAAATCGGGTTGGTTACCAATATTTTCAAGTTCAATGCGAAAATAATATTATTGCGAATGCATTTGAAGCATCCCGCACAATTCGCATTATGAATATTTTTCAAAAGGCTTGCAATATGCATAACAGAAGAATATTTGCTTTCTAAACCATATCTGAATTTAGTTGTTTATTGTTTTGTAATCCAAATGCCATCACTAATTATATAGAGAACTTCAAAGAGAATTCGCCGCTGTAAATTGCATATTCATTGATTCTATAAAAACTACGTACCTAATTGTTTATCGCAATGAATTTAATTTCTAATTTTGTTATCCATTTCAATTTAATTCTTTGTGCAACTGATTCAGGATAATTGTTCTCATTCGCAAAACAAAATTTGCCTATTATCAAAACGGTAATGAGGAAATAATTCCGAATGTCGTTTTCAATTGCACGAAAGAGCCCCCAAAATCCATGCACAATTGCAAGAATTATTATAACTTGATGTTGTAGTTGTACACGTGGCGCAAGGATCAGGTCAGGCAATGGAAAGGTGGTTCGGCAACTTTATTTTGTCAGAATTGGACAGCAGACAGTTCATCAAAGGATGCTCATGCGGTGGTCGTTCAGTTATCGTGAAAATGGCCTGCATCGGGAATTCCAGTCCATTTGCGTAAATAGTTGTTTGAGGCTGAAGGACTCACAACGATCAATTATACCAATAAACCGAATTATTGGGCTCACCGAATTAACACAAACGACCTCGTCCATGGATTTTAAGTCCGTACGTTGGGCTGCACTAAGTATGGGGCTCCATAACCAATTACTTCCACTCCGATTGACTGATTCCTGTCCTGGTCATGCCCTCAGAATATCGGATTTCATATTAAAAAATTACACATATTTTGCAGGTCCTGCCATTCCCTTTCATAGACATCGAATGCCCAATCGTTTTGCTTCTGCAAATGCACACAAAATGAGATAATTGATTCTGTCGGAGTGTTTCTTCAAAGAAATTCATGATGGCTGTCAATTGAAATGGAAAAATGTCAGACATGCGAATTCAATGGTTATTTAGGGAACAATAAATTGTATGTGGTAAAACCTAATTCAATTTAAATACCTTCGAAATGTAAAAAATGCTTGAAATATATTGAGAAAAAATTTCTTGGCTTTTTTAAAAAGTTTACTCTTTGTTCTGATGATCAAAATAAACTGGTTGATTTCAAGCATGTATAATCTGTTTGCTTCGTTAAATTATTATTGTGTATTAAATATTTGTAACTACAGCATCGGGTACTATGTGAGTCTTCTGCAGCAACTAAGTGGAAATATCCATTTTTTAGCAGCATGATGAAAAAGTCACGGATTCAATTCGTTTTTTTATTATTATTTTTTGTTTTTTACCTTGTTATGAAAAATTCCATTTCAACACCAGTCCCATTTTCTTACCGATAACTTTTTTAATATTCATAAAGAATCATGCATGCATATCAAAAAGAAAGAAATCACGGCTGCCGCGACATTCGACAACCCTCCGCCAGGAATGGAAATGAATGCCCGAAATTACACACTTGCAAGCTGTTTACACCGTTGATCGGCTTTGAATATTTTTTCCAAGTCATAGTATTCTGAATTTACCCGGCCCTGATTTACCTTAACACTCTCAACTCATTGGCTAAAGTACCGTTTCGTCTAAATTTATGCGATTCCATTTCAGATAGCATCACACCACTAACAAGCAAAATCCGGGGGATGAACGGTGTAAAAAAGGAAACAAAATTCAAGACATCCACCCGCTCATACTCAATATTTCTCCCAGCGGTGGTGCGGTAAGATGCCTGTCTGAATAATGTATATGCAAAACGTGTTAAAGGTATTTAAAAAAATAGCACCCTTGGTGGTGCCGTGAAAAATTGCTTGAACTTTCTTAAGCAATGAAGACATTGCAAGAACCAGTGTGTAGAGGGAAGGACCGAAACCTTTTCACTGCGCGGAGTATTTAATGATTTAGAAACTGTAATCTTGAAACACGATTATTCCAAGCTGCGACAACTAGTCCAAAAATGCAAAATCTTTTACGTTTGTCTTTTGCAGGAGGTGTGAATTCCCGCACAATGTGACATATTGCTCGAATTAAGAATGTGTAATGTCGTCCTTTTTGGGCCATTCCAAAAGCGGCGGCGCCCATACATAAACCTTGATTTTGATAAGAACTCTGACTTCAAACTCATCTGATCGTAGCGCGATAATGCGAGTAAAGTAATTACCTCCGTTTAACAAACTCTGCCATCCCAGTGTACCTGAAGGGATATGCTTTCTTTCCCTTATCTAGCAAAGTTAAAACAATTTATTAAGGGAGTAAGAGAAATACTTTTAAAAGTAAAAGTTGCTATTGAAACGGTGAAAACAGTCTTATGTTACTTTTTAAACGAAATTCCCAAAATGATTTTTGTTTTTGTGACTGTTTCATTTTACTAAGCTAATCTCTTTGAAAGTCATTTACTGAAAGGACAACATCACATAATATTACCTACATATAATTATAAATGAATAGGTAGGAATAGGCGTTAATTTTTATTTCGCATTTCTCTATTGTTATGCACTCGTTTGGACTTTTTGTTTTTGCCTTTCAATTGTTTTTCGCCAGAGCTACAGGCACTTTTAAACAATTAAGTTTTGCAAATAAGAAAAATTATTATTAAACTGCCAGCAAAAATATTCAAACATGAGAGAAATTCAATTAACTGAAAACCGTTTGGATTTAGTTTATTAAACAGCATGCATGCTCTGCTGGTAGTGAAACATGCAATTAAATTGAAAACACTAATTAAAAAGTAAATAACTAAAGGGCTTTATTCGTAATTTTTTTCGATTACGTGGTAAAGTGTTTTTTGATTAAAGTCTTTGCTTATTATCCGTGTTTAATGAATTACGTTTAATTCAGCCAATCACCTGTCATTACCAACATTCGATATCAGCGTGTTTCCAATATTTTGTAAAACACAAATTATTCTTACAGGAAAAATTCATGATCGAAAAAAAAGAAGGAAAGCTTTTCGTTTTTTTTCCCAGATTTATAGCCACGTTTTTATCGCGGCAAATACCAGCAAAACTTCGAACTGCAAAACCTTCTCCGTTATTTATTCGAATTTAAATCGGAGTGCATTTTTTTCTTTATTGTTGTTGGAACATTTTCAGACACAATTCAAAGATTACTTTGTGAAAGATTAACTGAAAATGTGTTTTTCGTGTATTAAATTTATATTTTTATTTATTTTTGAATTTCAATTAAGCGAACATACATTTCATAATTGAAGCTGGAAATAATCCTGAGTGTTAATTTTATAATTATATTAGGTAATAGTATAAGGTATAAGTAATAGTTGTTATTTATTAACTTTAAATTAACTTGTTGCATCTAATAAATAATTTCATAAATTTAACGGTTTTCGACGAATTTAAGGTTGCTTTAAAATCCACAGTTTTACACTTTCTTCAAATCATTTTTATTTTCAACAACAGCTTTCTCCAATAAACTCAAATTGATTTTTTATAAAACCCAATCAAATACAAATTCGATCTTGAATTAATTAAAATTTTGCAAAACTATTGAGGTGTTTAAGTTTTCTGTAAATTAATTTTAAGGTTAGTGTAATCCACCGAAAAGCAAGAGAAGAGGAGATTACGAACTAACAATGTAGTGAACACAATTAACTACCCCAACATTCCACAAATGGGGGAAAGGGTGAAGATCGTTCATCTGCTTGTAAATTTAATTAATCAGGCTATAATAAACACTTATTCTTTCTGTGCTGTTTATAATTAAGACAACCCAAATTGTGATGATTAAAATGTTTTGATGAAGTTAAAATTGTAAAGAAATTAATTATATTGATGCATTTTTAAATGAAATTTTTAAGGAAAATGTGTATTTGTTTACCTGTGATCATTGAAGTGCATTGGTTTTCTGTGTAAATTGAGAAAATTGCAATTTCTGCAAGATTCTGAAGAAATGGGAAATTGTTTTGAAAATGAATAATACCTTTTGATAACGATTTTGTTTTTATTTTTTAAATGTAAAAACGAAATATCGTTGCTGCATAACTTTAATGGCGAAAAGCATTCTTTCCCCTTTTTTCTTAAGAACAAAATCTATAACAAACGAAGCAGTTGATTTAAAAAAATGCTTACTCACTAAAAATATTATAATAGATGCAATTATTTGAAAATATAGATTATTGAGACGACGTAAATTTTTTTAAGTAAAACTTTATTAGTTAATAAAAAAACACCAAATCTATTTATTAACTGTAATACATATCAAAATAACGTTGATTATATTTTACATAAATAACTGAATTTATGTGACGATGAATAAAAATTTAATAATCTTAAAGACATTTGGGGCAATCGCAAAATCTTCAAAATGACGTGAATTCAACGTCCTCCCTCCCCCTGGGCAGACTTTTACATAATGCAATTCAACCAGAAGTTTTGTCTTTCTCTTGCCAGAGATGTGTGCAATAAATCTGAGCCATGTCGCCTTTGGGGAGAGAACTCCTTGAGTGGAGCGCCGAGCTGAGCTTAACAAACCCTAAACATCTTTTAGTAATCATCTCCGGTACCATAAAACCCAAGAATATGCTCAACGCAAGATAGACAAGGGATAAGACAGAAAATTTTCATTTTATTACTTTGAGGTTGTGTACCAAATCTCAAGTAACTTTTCCAGGCAGAAGCTGAGAAGTGGGGGAGGAAAAGGTGAAAGACACAACTCCAACATCCCCCCTGGCGAGCAATGGTTGCGCTCTGTATCGTGCTGAGACATGCCAGGGATAGAAAACCGCAACATTCACGTTATGATTGCGGCCATTGATAGAGTTCCACTAATTGTCCCCCAATTTGGCTGAATGAAGAAGTCCTTCTCAAGCATCCCCAAATCCCGATCCACTTGTTTTTCACTGCCTCAAAACTTTTCATCTGTGTGACACGAAAGGACGGGATCATAGTGGAGGGCTGTTTGCTGTTGCGATAAGAAGTTTTCCAGCTTTTCCGAATTAAACGACTTTCCGTGATGAGTGTTTAAACGTTTTTATGGCTGGTTTATTCTTCGCCCGGCTACTTGGTGGTGCCATGCTTAGCGTCACTGTTAAAGGGTAAAGTCAGCTGTGACCTATCTCAATATCAGGGATTATCATTATGGTGTTGAACTGAAAAGGTAAATAGAGTTAAAATTGGAAGACGCGCAAGAAAGGTAAGAGTTTTACAGTTATTCACCCCGGGCAGTTTAGATAAAAATTGGGTTCATTCTAATTATTGTAAAAAGCTAATTATCTGATTAATTTTAGTTAAGTTGACCTGATAAAATTCATTTGAGTTCCTTAACTTTTAAGAGACAAAAATTTTAGCAGTTGCTCAAATATTATGCTCCGTGTCTTCCAAATTAAGGAACGTATTAAGCGAACCCGAACTTCGAAAGCCAACTTAAAGTCACATAAAATTCCATAACATTTAGCTATGAAGCAAAACAAAAAAACAGAGCTTGTTTGTATCAAACGTTTTTAATAATAGTTTTTTTTTTTAAAAAATTCCAAAAGTTTTTCCTCTTATTTTTTCTGAAGTTTTATATTTTGAGTAAACCACAAGTCTCGTAAATATTTAATAGAAATTAATAACTAGCCCTGAGTTCACTATAGGTACCAATACATCAAACAAAATTTGCTGCTACCCCTTCTCCTCCCATTTTCCTGTGCTAAATTCAAACACCAGCCATGGAAGAATTCCCATTCGAAATTTTAACAAAGTGCCAAGAAATTGTCAGCATCCTGAAATCGGTCGTCCTGTTAATTGTGAAATATTCTACAAGGAGGTTGTTAGGCTACTTTTTGTAATATTTGCACACTGGCAACTATCCTCAACTACTTCAGTATGCATACAATACCAATGCTGTCGAATATTGTTACTCAGCCTGGAAGCCACTGACTACGTAAAGGATTGGTTTTTCATGCAAATTTTTCTGGTTTCCATTTTGTTATCAGTTTCGCGACCCAAAAGATTACTGAGAGGAAAATTGACCTCAGAAATAGACAGAACGTGGATATTTTTTATTTATAGCAGCGGAAACATCACCGTCCACATTGTGCTCATTTGCAAATTGCAAAATGTAAGCGCTCAACATTCAAAGATCCATAATGGAGGATCGCGGCCATTTTACAGATGGATACGTTTTGTTTTTAATATTAATAATTAACTTTCTACTCCGCCGTCTGGCAGTGTCCATTTCCTAAGTCAACCCAATTTTCCCGGTATACAATTGGAATCCAGATTGTTGTGCATTAGGCCATGAGAACTGCCATGGGGTGTGATTGATGACGGACGGCCAGTGCGCCTGAATCCGAACTAGCAACAGGTCATTGTGGGTGAAATCAGTTGAACTGACCACTGCTGATGGAATTTTGATTGAGCTGGGGGCGTTCATATTGGGAGCGACTTTTCACCCAGCCAGGGTAACTTGAACGATTATTTTAACGACACATTCAAAATATCAATTGATGCACTAACATTGTTAATGAGCGAATATTATACCAAACTTGTCCTGAGGCAGGAGGCCAACGGTTATTTTGGAACACCGAACATTTCAGTTGATTGAATAGAATAACAGTATAACAAAATATACAATACATATTGTGCACATATTCGGCCATGTCTAGATTTAAATTGCATATGATTCATTAAAACTAGGAAAAATTGAATTGTAATTAATTCATACATCCATATGCATTATGCATTATTAATAGTAGTTGTATGACCACCCCATGGGCATAGTTTCAGACTTGATGGAACCAGCATAAATTTACTGAGAATATCAATGAATTAAAAATATTTGCTATAAACATTTTCATTATTGGTTGCGATAAATTTATATTTGTTTATATTCTAGTAAACTGATTTCGTGCAGTCATTTATACCAGAAAGGAAGTGTTTGCCTGTATGTCTGTGTGTGATGGTCAACGAACCTATAGCACTTACACTTTACGCCATGAATTTGGAAATTTTGCTAGTCTTAATGGCTAATAGTTACTCAATGCACCTCGTCCCTCAATGCCCAAATTTTAAATTTTCTTCTATAAAAATTTTTATTACCTATTATTTTATGTTGTAACATAATATATAAAAAGACAAGTCCTACGTGACTGACTCATCAACGCTCACCCTAAACGCTTGGAGATGTAGACAAGGAATAAGGTAGGATTTTTGAAATTCCACCCCTAAGGGGGTCAAATATGGCCATGGGGTTAAAGTTTGCATGAAAATACGCCTTTTCCTTTAAGTAAAAATATTATAAAATTGTTATTTGGCTTTTTGGTTAGAAAAAAAGCTCAATGAGAATTTTCATCCTCTTCCCTCTATCCTAATTCAACCCCCCAAAACTACACCCTCGACTGAAAAAAACTAACCAAATATTATTGTTATCAGATCTACGAGAAGCAGTTGTATGTAATATACGTCGCATTTGGGGGTAGTTGTAAATATTAAATGTAATTACTAATATGATGTAGATTATATTACCTATGATTTCCACCGCCCCGTGTGAAACCGGGTAGACCATGTAATGATGTAATATGAATATTAGAATAGTACAATTATCTAGAATGATAAAGTACCACCATTGCAATCGGTACGAAGTGAAGAGTCAAGGAACTTTTATCATAAGCATGTAATTAGTACTCTCCAAAACAATTCTTTTAGCATTTCAAAATTCTACATCTGTATGAGTGATTTTCAGTAATTGATTAAGTCACAACAAGCAACAAATAACTAGTCACAAATCTGATGATTCCCTGAAAAGGCGAACCGCGTCATTTAAATTAAATAAATAATTTTGGAACATAGTCAAGTGTTTTTATAATTGAAAATATAACAATTTAACAAATAATATGTTAATACCATTCAATATCTTAACCATATAGTTAATTGAAAATATTTTTGATATAATTCCCCTTTCAATTAAATCTCCCTAGCCATGTAAATCTGTGTGGATATTAATAAACTAGCTGAGTGAAATCAAAAATTAATACCATTTATTAAATAGTATTTAATGGTTCGGTCTTTTTAATAATAAATATTTGTGATTAATCTTTGGCTTTTATTGATCATAAATTTTATCAGTAGAAATCTATTCATTTAAATTCGGCAATAAATGGCATTATTTTTCAAGTTATCTTTGAAAAACAAACTTCATAAATTAAAAATCAGGAAAAAACAATTTTTCTTTCAATTAGTAGTTAGATCACAGTTAAGTTCTTGGTAATGCCACCATAAATGCTACTACTTTTTACCTTTTGCAATAATTATGCAGCAGAGAAAACTGTTAACAACTAAAGTAGAAAGCTTTGTTTATTACTTGCCATAAAAAACGCACTTCGCTGGCACTTAATTTGACCGAAAATCTCATCAGATCCAATAAACTTATCCAGGCGTCCTAAAATATCTGCAGGAAAAACAAATCTGCAGTCTCCACGGCATTCACTCATCCCCTGTAAACAGATCAGTCGAACAGGGAAACTTCTGAACAAGATGGATTTGTTTATCCGAATCGGAGTTTTCCCACCTCAAGGACTTTTTACGATCTGAGGAAATATGGTGCCGGCGGTTCACAACGGGAAATGCAAGTGACGCGGCATTCTTGTTATATTTATGTCGGGCGATTGTTATTTTCCCGAAAAATATAAGAACTCTCTCGATAGTTTGTTCTTCTTTCCCAACGGGCATAACACAGGTTGATTGCACAAAAATCTGCTTGTTGTGTCCTTGGAAACTGAACAAAGTTGTGTCCAAAAATGATATGTAGTTTGCGGTGTCACAACAACTTAACTCCCACGGGACACTACTCTACTCCCAAAACTCCACAAGTTTTATTCAATAAAACGCTTTACCTATCAGGTGCACAAACTCCCACTAGTCTCCCACGGAGGCCGCCCTCACCCCCTGTGCAGGATCCGAACGCAAAATCGTCTGCCGGTAGACAGTCGTTTTGAGCAGGCACAAGGACTCCAGGATTGCAGGATCAACAGCCAAACAAAGCGATTTTCAGTGGGCGCCCAAGTGGAATTTGACCCTCCTCGCCCCGGGATATGCATATCCCATCCCGGCCATACATCCACCATAGATTCACAAAACCCCATTATATGAACCCGAATGGAAGAAAAACAGAATCGAATTTTCCGGTTGGGGGGATGGGATAAATGATTTTTGTTAAATTTATTGAAAGACGTAACTTTCGCGACTTTTTGGCGCCTTCTCACTTTTGGTAGCTGCCACGCTCTTATTGTGATCAAGGACCGAACTGAGTTTGGGGGTTGAATTTTTCCTACCACACATCGGGGTCTGGTGTGCAAAGTAAGGAATTTTGACAGTATCACCTATTTGGAGCACATTGTAGACATGTATTGATTGATGTGGGGAGGCAATCAGATCCGAACGGAGGGTGTTCGTGGAGGGTGGCACTGGCGACTGTGGCTTCACCGGATCCGTAAATGTGAATGAGACAATAAAAATCTGATGCCGACTGCAAGTATTTTCTTGTCTAAGCTTTTCAATTTTTTTTTTTTTTTGACCAGTCGAATATGCTCCTCGGCGTGTCTGAATCAAGAGTCAAGTACTGTTTGTAGTGAATGTGTACTGCACACAATTTCTGCTTACTCGGCGTTTTTTTAGTGTTTGCCGGGAAATTTTTAACTGACCGAAGGCACACACAATTCAATGAATGTGGAGCCTCCGTTCCGCCACAGTTAACCAGGCCACTCGCAAGTACAACTTCGAACGACATCACAAAAGCCAGAAATTAGTTTACAGACCCCCAACCCCCTCACAGAATTCGTTTTACAGGCAATCAGGACTTTCGAACACATTCCACTTTACAGCAGTTAGTTCACTTCAATTAAAATTTTGCGATCCATTTCACTAGCTATTATTTTCAACGTGATTCCGTGTTATCCAAATCAATGCAAGTGCGATTTGTTTTTACCTAAAATTACTGGAATTAGAAAAGGATTACGTGTTTTTAGTAGACATTTTTGGGGAAAAACATCGAATTAGATTTTCACATTATATTTCAGTGGACAATCAATTTTTATTGGTATAGTTTTAATTATTCAGTTCTTGCAATAATTTTATTTTGTTTTTGCTGATGTTTTGAAATTGATTTCAAGCTGTTTTTTCTCTATCATGCAATTAGTACTCAAACACAAAACATAAAAAAATGGAAAAAAGTTCTGATGAGCAATGCAAATTTAAAACAATAAAACTAAAAGTACTAATTTATACTCCAAATCAAAATTGTCCTAATTGGCTTGAATTTGGGTATTTTTCCAGGGTCGTTTCTTCCAGAAAATAAAACTTTCCAATACAGAAATGCAAGAGTTTTCATTTTTAAGTTGTGAAATAAAATCAAATAAATTGGAAGAAGGAATTTTAATGATGGTCGCTTCCCTCGCTAGCACATGCCTGATGCCAAAGCAAGACTCAAGTAGCAAAACAGCAGTTTGAAGGATTAAATAAATTACTTCCGTTACATTATAATAAATACTGTGCACTGGCAAATGAGCATAATTACTGAAACTCGTAGTTTCAATTAAACTCGACCAATCTCCATATTAAATTGCCCGTAAGAACTGTAAACAAGCTGCTCCCTTTTGTATAAAATTCAGCAAAAACTTGAATCCAAAATCTCAGAAGGAGTCGAAGGATACAATTAATTATCCTTATCTGGCTTTCATTTTTCCTTGGGCAACAATCCTAAAAGGTTACGTTGCTACGAGTCAAGTCCTCCTTTCTACATAATTCAACATTTCAGCCAAAGCCCAAGAAAAAGCAAACCAGGAGAATTTACATTTTTTGCGGCTTTGTCATAAATATGATCCTAGTTAAACACTTAAATCACATCCACCGAGCTAATAACCACTTCGAAAACTAAGAGGACGAGATCCTCCCATAAGTGTATAGAATATAGGTATGTTCTTCAGAAGTGAAAAGTTTTATTTCCGTGATGTTGAAAAAAAAACGCACAGGCATCCCTTATCAGCCACATTTTATGCTCGAAGTCGGAACATTGGAATGCGATGCCCGCAAGATGAAATCTCAGGATAACGTTCATGAGCGAAGTATAAGAAGTTCGATATCGCATATCTACAACTGAGGGGAAAAATAAAAGGATAAGATTCTTGTGATGGTTCAGGAATTTATCGATTCCATGTAGTTCCTCGTTGTTTATGTTTCCCCCAAAAGAATTCCACGCATGCATGACAGTTCCGGAAGGAGCACGTCCTCCAGCTGGATTCGAATTAAATTCAAATTACTTTTATTTCTCCTTGAGTTGTCTGCACAGGAACAGCCAGTTGACATCGTTAGTCATTTCTCAAGCCACTCCAAGTGAACTCTGTTTGACCAGCTAATAAATTGCCATCCTTCGGGCTGTTCAATCTTTCAGCAACTGGAAAACGGAGGGACGGACGGCCGTATCGAATAACAAACTTAGCCAATAATTACCTTCATCAAACAACTTGCCAACGAGACAGGAATATGAAGTATCTAGAGTAAAAACACCCACTAGCTCATTAATATTCACACCCTTGATTAGAACTGGTATAGTACAGCATCTATAAAGAGCAGTCAGGGAGTTGACCGCCAACGGGGAAGAAATCCAGGAAAATGTGGTGACATCATGAGATATGCAGCTTGACGTCTAGAACCGCCATAAACTAAATTTGATGGTTACTAATAAATTTTGTGTTTACTCAGCAACAAGCTTCCACCCTCCCCTTCCGATTGGGTTTATTACAAGTTATTGAACGTAATTAAGAAATGATAAATTTTTTATAATGGAAAATATGTTTACCAACTTTAACTTACTTGACTGTTATCAAATTGGCTTGATCGAATTCACAATATAGTGGATTATTGCAAAATTAAAACAATTACAATTTAACCGAAATCTAATTTAAATTTCCATCAAAGTAATCAATCAAATTAAAGTTGTTAAAAATTAGTTCAACAACTTTCATGAATTGTTTTATAAGCACATTTATTTGAATCGTTATAAGAAATGAGCACGAAAACTGTAAAAAAACCGATTTAAGATTATTGCAGTAAATGCAATTTGTATTCATACATTATGTCAAAGAAATTGCGGGATTGATCAAATAAAACACAAAATAACAATTCATTCAAATTTATTGAGTCTCATTCGAACAATCCCTTTCGGCAGGCCTACAGGCTGAGGTAGATTTCGAAGTGTTTTGATTGCATTTATTAGGGTAATTTATTTCAAAATCGCGAAATTAGTTATGGATTTATAAACTACTCATCAAGAGCTTTTCAACGATACCCCGCAAGACGTGGTTTAGAAAAATTCGAATTTCCACCCCCACCCCCATTCGTACCCCACCAACCCCTAATGCGGTAGTGTCACCGTTAATCTCATAGAGAGTACTCTAATTTATGCAAATAAAGTTTCTCTCTAAACTTCATAGGGGCCGAGATATAATTTTTTAAAAATTTCAACCCCCTCCCCCGGCCACCCTCTTCGGTTGATTTTGCTCATTAACGAACTTAACCAAGCTATTAACCCCAGAAATAACATATTAAAATTTGGTTACAATATCTTCAAAAATATGGCGTCTACCGTGTAAATATATACACATATAAACTTTCGAACGGGGGGTGGTTTCGTACTCAGGCAGGCATAAAACGAAAAACTATGAAAGAATTTTTCGAAAGTACATATATGGTATGGTATACATCTCAAGAGGTAGATTTTTCTTCGAAATCCACCTAATACACTCAATTTATGTTTTCCACTCTTCCCAACAAATTAAATGACATATTGCGCTCACATTTAGCTTCAAAAGGAATTAAAGTCCTACCAACTTCCAAAAAAAGAAATATATTAAAAAACAATCATCGCGAGCGGTTTCAGAGACTCAGTCCCGAAAATTTTTTGACTCACTGGTGAGTTTGAATCAGTGTACGTATTTTTCTCGTCTTATCCTGCATATTTTCATAACGGTACTCTTCAAAAATTTAATGAAGCTTAACCGTTAAACCATAGATAAGATTAAATAAATTACCAACTTATTAAGAATCAATCTTATGCTGCCTGCATACCTTGACAGGACCACTTGAAAGTTGAAACCAATCAGATTCTTGCAATTGACCGCTGATTCAGATCCTTTTAGTTGCCCCGACATCAACTCGGTCCGCCTTGCTATAAACAAATCCAAAGTTCTTAAATTTTATATCTCAAGACATCTTCCCAAAATTTTTCTATTCATTTTGACAAGAAAAAAATGCCAAATTGTTGAATCCTGTCCTCGAAGGCTCTTGTCCGTCCTGACGGCGCAGTCCTACCACCTTTTGACTACAGGATTACAGCAAAGGGAGCAAAGGTACTTCAACTCTCTTGAGGAAGGAAGAATGTCGGAGGATTCTACAACAGACCAATTACATGAACTTTGTGAGCAGTTAACAAAAAGAAGAAAAATGATTTGAAAAAATAAAATATAATAACAATAAGTTTGGAGTAACTTGACTCCTGAATGTCTCCGAGAAAGAGGTAACAGGAAACGCACTCAGTTCTTGGATTTTAACAGGATTACACTATGTGGTCGCCCACTTTGTGCTCCTTATCAGTTTTGCTTGTAGTTTGAATAGAATACATCCATCCTGGATGACTCTCGCTGCAAAGGATTCTCCGGACACAAGTACCTCATTATAACGACCTTAAGGATCTGAAAAGTGTAAACTAAGTTGTATCTCCTCAAGCTTGTCTGCTTTCGAATTATTCCCCCAAGGATCTATCTCTCTGGGTTAGCTGGATTCCAAGTAAAGGCCGCAGGCTTCACTTACTCTATTTGAGACGGGAATTTTTATATTTCATTTCTTAGAGTAATCTCAGTAGATGCACAAGAAGGACCTTTGCGTCTTTCAAATTCAAGTCCACCGGGGCATGAATTTGAGTGAATAGGAGTATTGCTGATTTCTTAATTGTATGCTCTCGTTGTCAACAATAATCGGCTCGGAAAAAGTTTTTTAATTAATATTATTTAAGTCCTACAGAATGTACTCCATTCAGGAATACTTGGAGTGTTGAAATTGTTTGAATGCTAGTTTCGCACTTTAATTAATAGAAATAGGTATTTGGAGCGGTCGTTACCTTTTCCAATTGCACTCATCATCGCAAAAAGTTTGACATTTTACCTTTTGTACCGATGAATTGACGTATTTTCATTGGGCGAAAAAGGAGCAGCATAATTCCATAATTGAAAAGCATTTCATAGTGTTATTTTAGATCCTTTTAGATCCCTGGTGTTTTGCAAACTTTCTACCACCGAGTGTCTTGAAAATATCCACCGTAAAGAGTTTTGCAACGCAACTACAATATTCTATAGTTCGAAATAAGGACAAGTACTCACTTTAAAAAAGGATGCTTTGAACTATTTATTATATTATCTTTATTACATCAGGAATAAAGGAAATTCGTCTTTTAATAAAACACTGATGTCAGTAGAAAGTCATTGAGAGTTTTCAAGGAGTTCTGCATTAAGTACAATTTTATATTAAACATCTAAAAAGAAGAACAATTCGTTTAACTTCAAGAAGTTATTTGAACATCTTGCAATAGACTCTGCAATTTCAATTTGAAATTGGAAACTAGATAAAATGATTTATTTCGAGCCCTATATCAGTTTAAGATCATGAGTCACTTATGTGTGTCACTCTGACTCAACGTCTCGTAGGTTATCAGGGATGATGAGCACTGATTCTGGTTGGTTACTTGTCCCGAATTAGAATGGGCAATGCCTGAAAGATATTATTTTTTTAATTCTACAAAATTGTATCGCTAAAGCAATTACTTCCCTTAAAGCCTTTTGGTCCCTCAAAAATTTAAAAATGTCCACGCGACGAACTAAATGTTCTTCAACGCTCCTGGACCAACATAATCGAACGAGGCCCAGGGCGACATTTGCAATTACGCGTATTGTCATGCTCGACTGTGATTTTTATCGGTATCCACCATTTGGGTCCTGCCGCTACCGACAATGTCATAAAGATCTGATGCGATACCCGAAGCCGCAGGGTTTTGGAACCCAATGTTTTTATGCATACTGTCTTTCCTGGATGGACGTCAAGTCTGACAACGAATGGAATTTTCATATTCTACCATTTTTTGAGATATAAGTTTTGAAAATGTATTTTTACCACGAAAATAAATATAAATATGAAAGGTGAAAGCATTTTCTTTTTGGATTCTTCACACTCTGAGAAAAATTTTTCGGAGTTAACGGTTAGATGAAAATCCTTTGTCGGATATATTTAGAAAATTTAAACTTTCTTGAAATAAAGTCCAACCCCCATTGGACAACGTTGACTGATTTCCTCATGGATGCTCCACGTTGATAGGGATCGTATGTTAGTGGTCAGAAGATTCGCCCAAACATTCATTATAAGTTGATAAATGTGGCGAAGAAATCTTTCACAACAGAAATTTTATCGTTTATTGAGCTACTTCGATGAAGAAGTTTTCAGAAAGTTCAAAATAACACAGATTGTCTAACTTAGGTACCTGGATGAATGGAGCCAGCTTCCAAGCTGAGATATTGACATTGTAACCAAGTGATGCACAATCGAATTATATTTTGAAATATTATTAACAATGTTTTGTTGTCTGCTTTCTATCGAACACAATTTTCCGATTCTATTAGCAAAATTCTGTATTGTAATATGTGAAGCAAATTTTCCAAAATAATGTTCTTTTCACATTTTTTAAAGTAATAGTAATAAATTGTTGTCATTTGATTAGCAAATACAATATGCTAAAGCTATCAACAGAACGACTATTTTAAAAACATAAAAGATGCCAGTGACCTTTGAGGAATACCTTGGGGATGCCATTGGTTCTTGTTATGGCGTTAAAAATTACCCTAATAAATTAACATGGTTTTTCCATTACACCTGAATCATATCTACATAATTTCTCTGGGATAAAGAACGGCGTACTTCTTGAACACTTCGACAAAGTTCACGAATTTACCTGGCAGGTGCGTTTTCCCATTCATATGAAAATTTCAAAAATGCCTGTACCAGTGCCAATGAGACAGCACCACCTCTTGAGGGGATGGAAAATTGTCCCTTTAAATTTATTCAATTTATTCCAAATTTATAGGAATCCATTAAAAATTTTCGTTTCACTTACTCCTCAGAAATCATAGAATTGGCAATAACAAAACTAAATTCGGAAATTACTTGAATAAGTAGACAAGAATTCGAGTTGAACTTAATTTCTTGCATTTTGTTGTTACCTTCTGATGAAATTTGCTTTAAATTCTGGTCACGCCAGTGCCCTAACGAGCTGGAGGCTTTCTAGGATTTGAACTAAAATAAAAAGCCATCAACTAGTTCGGGAACTGACCACAACACTGTGCAGGGGAAAAGGATTGCCCAGCAAAAATTCAGATGTCCGTGCGATTACCTCCGTCTCGGACTGAGTCGAACATTTTGAAACTTCTAGTTTCGTGTTTTGTTATTTCTTGCAATTTTTGGTATGAGAATCGGCATTAAAGTTGCCTGGAAAAGCCAAACATGTGTGTACATGTGGACGGAATTCGCTAGTCCCTCTGGCTATCATTAAGACTTCAGCCGGAGGTACACGATACGGAAAACGTCGTATTTATAAGCGATACGCCGTATTTCATATCGTGTGACTCGACGATAAGCAATATGGTGTATCGCTTATAAATATCCCAAAAATTTCGGTATATTTTCGGCACATCCAAGCAATTTGCGGGGTACAAATTTCCCGAGTCACACCATACAAAACTTTATGAACACAGTTTTGAGATTACTGCTCTTACGGGCGGCACGGCGTCGCGGTAATCTGTGAATTGCAAAATACAGGTTGCAAACTCATTTTTGCTTATCGTGTGACTCGATGTGTCAAAAGTGACATCCACAAAGATATTTCCTTATAAATATGGCGTTTTCCGTATCGTGTACCTCCGGCTTTCGCAGAACGAGACCTTACTACTGGAAATCTGCTGAAGGGTGAGCCGGAAAATTCCTCCATTTTTGCTTCATTGCCGTCAGCTGCAGAGCCGCTAAAACGTGTCTTGACAAGCAGCCTTAACAACGCCGAGAAATAAGAATAAAATTGCGAGCGGCCGGCTAAACCCGGACAACTTTAATTCGGAGGGCACCAGGAATGGACCTGCATATGAAATTATGATTCGCATTCCAGACGTGTAGGAACATCTGCAATCAATATAACTAGTTTAGTGTAACTTTGGGCAGTAGCCAGAAAAGCCAGAAAATCCAGGGAAGCCAGCAAAGCCAGGAAATGCAGATTACATAAAGAATAATGGAATTTTGTTGGGGAGTGTATGAAATTGTTAACTACACTGAAAATGTTGCTCGAAATTAGTTTGGATCGCAGAGAGAAGTCAGTCAATGTGTGAAGGGTGTGTTTACTTAATTGAATAAGGGCGGGTGTTTCACATGTAAAGTGTGAAATATGGGGTTTTATGGAACAAGAAGGGAATTAGAATTTGGTTGTACTATATTTCTAGTTTTATAAATTCTTTCATTTAGTCTAAAGATAACCACAAAACAAGTATCACTAATCCAATTAACTTTAGACTGTTTTGTCTTGTCTTGTTGTATAAAGATGATTATAAGCAGATATAGTTACGGCCACTCATTATACTCGAAATGTAGGCTGTATTACTTTTGAGCGAACATCTACAACGCCAGGAAATAACATTGACAGAAAATAAAGAATTATATATTCATGATTGGGAAGTGAAACGAAACCATTCGTCTGTCTGTCTGTCATCTGCTCAGGCGATAACTCGAGAACGCTTGAAACTGTAGATACTTGAAATATGATACTTGGTTAAAATTGTAAGGTCAAGTTCGAAAATGAGCAAAATCGGGAAATACATTCTTAGTGTTGAAGTATAAGGCTGAATTATTTATACGCAAAAAATGCTGATTTTGTTTACTGAGTATTTGTAAATATATTATACATAAATATATAAATATTGTAACGAACAGATCAGGGAAAAGCCCGCCCTGGTTCGAATACAGCAGGCAATTAAGAAAGATAATGTCTTGAAAGAAAGAATTAGTCTTGAGAGGTGCGTCCTTCTCGAGGAAGTATTAATTGCTTAATTAGGATGTAAAATTATTATTGCGGTCCTTCGCAGGAATGCATGCAGATTCCTGATGATCCTTGGGAAATCCGAGTATGCAGATGGTTGCTAATGGGCTTCGTAGAACTATTCTCGAGAGGCGTGATCTTCTCGAAGAATAATGAAAAGGCTCAGCAATCTTAGAATTAGTGAATAACAAGTAGTAGGGAGAAATCCTTGCATGAAGAAATATTTATAAACAAGTAGCCGTTTGGAAGGAGCAATCTACTGTCGGGCACGGTCACGGGTTGATGTCAAATCTATCGCGAAATCTTTTCTGGCGTATATTAGCGGAGTGTTATAATATATAAAATAATATACACAAACATACTTATGTACTTTCTTTCGGTTAATAAATTTTATTAATTATTTAAATGGAACTGTTTTTCCATGATGTATTTGAACATCTTGAAATGTTACAGATACCAAAACTTTCCTTTTTTACATGCGTTTTCAATAATTTTGAACGTATTTTGTCTTTTTTACGAGGATGGGGAAATTGTGTTTATACGGTTTTTACACGATTTCCATCAAAGTCATGCCTAACCTAATTATACTACCATACGGCATACTAGTCTATATTTCAGATAAAGAACTGTATAATTATTTCGTAAAGGACTTAAAAGTTGTCACTGAACGTGTTTTAAAAATGCAAACCATACTTATGTAATTATAGATATATGTGTACTGTGTAGATCGAAGAGGCGATGTCGTTTAGGTACTGCCATATTAACTCCATGCTTTGAACATCTTACATCAACATCTAGTCTGGATAAATAATTTATCGTTGCACAGTAAGGAACCTCATGTTGAACATTTCGACTGAGAATTTCAACAAAAGGCGTCAATCCACACCACCCACTTAATGTAACGACAAGCAATTAACAACTTAACAAATTACTTTACCGCCCGTTTAACGGTGTCCTCACTCAATTTTCCAGGAAGACAATAAAACGGAAGTCAAAGTGTTTACCAAAAGCCACTTAACTGGGGCTCATCACGCAATCAAGCTTGTTGCTCCAGTTCCCTTTTGCCGTTTGATATCAACTCCGGCTGCAAAGCACGCAATGTAACCACAGCACCCAGCTGCCACCCTTTCAACCCTCTGTCTCATACTCTGTTAAATGGTACACATCGCTGTCATTACAGCAAGGGTGCTTAAAGGGATGAACTGTTCCACTCATTTTCACTTTCATTCCAGGCACAACAGCCCGGAATCGGAAACAAAAGGAAAATTCGAGAAAACCGCAAAAATATCGGCCACCCCCAATCCGGCAATAGTGGTCAATGGAGCCACAGACATATGTTGGCTAAACGAGGACTCCCCGATGGACCGATTCCTTCAAGTGTTTCCGATACATTCTGATGCTTGTTTACTGAAGATGGGTGGCTTGTGTTTAAGCAAAACTCCAGCCCTTCTAATGGAGTCCTCGATATTGGACCTTTGGGTAAAATCTTGTGAGCTGAACAAAAAGACACTCACCAGAAGTATTTGGGTTTCCTTCCTGGTGACAGATTCTGGATTTGGTTGTTAAATTTTGAGGAGACACAAAAAGGTCGGCATGATAGTCCTTTTGTGGCTGGCTCTGTGGTGATTCGTTTGATGGTATTTTGATTGCGACAAATTAGCATTTTCGTGTTTTTGCTGAAACTTGGTTTATTAAGGCAATTTGTAAGTTTCCCATTTGCGATTGCCCATGATTGAACCTCACAGAGCGTCCTTAAAACGTGAATGTATATTTGAACTATTCAAATAATTGAAACATTACAGGTAAATTGCGTGAGAAATGCTACGGACTTTTCTCAACGGGATAAAAAGTGATAATTTATTTTTAATTTCTAGCTTTAAACGTGGCTATATTTAGGTACACGATTCCAACAAAATTTAAACAAAAAAAAATCGAATATCACATACCAACAATTTGTGTACTTTGAATGCATTTGCGTAAATATATTATAATTGTGTTTAATATTCAAACCAATAATTATTATAATTAATCCGTTTATGAATTACCACCGGACAAATAATTTAACATCCATAATTAAATTTTCTGTAATTCACTTTCCCATCAATTATAATTTCGATTGGAATTAAACAAATCACGTATTGAACATTTGTCGCGTCCACAAGATTAATAACTCATAAATGCAACTTAAACTAAAATATGCTTGAGGGGATATCTATTTATTTGATGCTTACCACTAAAGTTGCTTTACCTTTTTACAATGGCCGTAGACGTAAAAGCAATTATTGATAATGGATATTTTACTAATTAGTATGATGGGAATTGAAATCGTAATTGAATTTTGTGTTTTTTAAAAAGGATGTCCGGATGTAACATTTCATTAATTCATTAGTAATTTAAATAACCAGAAATTAATATATTTTTCCCGGTAAACACTTCAACATCAACAACTATTTAACAATACTAATTTATCTTGTTTCATCAGCTGAATATTTTATTTTCATTCCTTCATTCGAATCAGCAATTATCCTTTAAACATAATACTGGTAACGCAAATTTGCAATGAATGTGAATTTTATGGAATATGAAAAACAACACAGAGTAAAGAATGACATGGCCATGACGTCACAGAGGCAGTTCGCTACTTGATGTGTGTCTCATTGAAAACTGCAGTTTTGAAAACATAATAATTCAGATAATATTGAACAAAAATTTAAAGTTTTTTTTACTTAGGTTCACAACAAACTGCATTTTATATATTTGATATCATATTTAGCACAAAGTGTATAGTATGTTCTCTATGTTCACAAACAAATCCTCCAGTTTAAACAGTGTCTTCAATGCATTCCACATTTCCAAATGAAAGTTTATCGAGTAAAACAGTTCATCACCAAAGCTCAATCCACCGCAGATCACAATTTACGGTGATACTACACTTTTCCAATGTTTTATTCTGACTTCGCTGTCATCCTGAATTGTGTCCACTAACTGTGATCACCTCGAGAAAGAAATCCAATTACAATCAACGTCTGCTTTGAGTATTCCAGCAGATCTCAAAATCAAAATTTCTGACACCTTAAGAAAGCGATTGGAATAAATCGAAATAAATTCACATTTAATGTCCAGACTACAAGAAAATTCGAAAAAGAATAATAAAAAACATGAAAAAAATGCTAAAAAAATATTATTTTTTTCAGCGAAATAGAATCCTTCGGCTACGGCTGACCAGCAGAGTATAATGGGAAACCGGATATCTGACCCTGCTGCAGCATTGAGCTATTGGCTTGATTTCGATTCAACGGACTGAAATTATTCCATAAATATTTATGAGGACATCCGTTCAACTCCACTCGCCTTTCTCTCATGTTTAGAGTAAAGGGTTCTTTAAGGAGTCTACCATGGATAAAGGAATCATTCGGTAGAGTAACTTACTTTTCCGGAATTCGAAACTATTGCGATTGTTGCATAGTTCAGTACAAAATTTGTCTTTGTGTAGATCACACCGTGGTCCCAAGGCAACCGAAAGAAAACTCGAGGATATTGCAAGGCGAACAATACCCAAATCCTTCATATACCTATCCTATTATGTTAACTAAGGTCCAGAATTCAATTATTATATATTTTGCTTGAATTATATTTTCATATATATATACAAGTAAAATTTGATTTTAAATTTAATTTACGTTCCATTGGATTTTATTTGTTAATTGAATTATTACAAAATGGAGAACGGATCTTGACTTCCAGGAAGGGAAAACTTACAGGAAGAACAAATTCGATTTTCCTTATTTACTCGAAATCAACGACGTATTTTTTCTATATAGCTAAATATACAAGAAAATAAGTAAGAAGCGGATCCTTTTTTTCTAAAGATATTTCCATGATTGCAGTATCCTCAAAAATTAATAGATGGCAGATAAAAACAGCTTTTTCCCAAATTATCTCCAAATCAAATCAAAGTATTTATTTTTTGAAAAGGATGCAGAACTTAAAACCGTCAACTCATTTCGGAGCAATTGCGGTCGTTGTATCAGCGCGGGAGGATATTGCTCACCCACACGAACTGGGTAGCTACTGCTACCCAGCTACTGGGGTAGGTTATTCATTTACAAATTTCGCATTGAGCAAACATAGCCATTGTCTAAACTTAATTACTAATTCCCAGTTACATCACAATGTCCTGATTTTCAAGCCGAAATGATCAAACACCATTCGAAATTCCCTTTGATATTATCCAAGGATATCCCCACATAAACAGTCGATAGATCCTAGGATGGATTTAACAGCACGCCAGAGAAATGATAGCCGGAGCCAAATATTCCAACGGAGTTTATACAATTCTCATGTCCTGGCTGCACTTGTTGTTAAGGAATTCATACAGAATTCATTATCCTGGCAGATATTGACTCTGTATTTATGAAACTGGAATTAAGGCAAACGCTCATATAGAAGCATAAGTCTTCAGTGAGTCTTTAAAGACTGTTTAATATGCGCATGGACAAATGGTCCTAACCCAGAACTGTTCCTGCAATTGTGGATGCTTTAAGCTCCTTAAGGAACAGTTGTCGTACTTTGCATACGGAAATAGAAGGTTTGGGCAAGAAGTGAAAAGAAGAACTTATCAACTATTTTGATTTCCATTGAACTTGTGAATGCTGGCGTCCTTGATCTGTGTAAATTGGCTGCAGTGATTGAATGTTCTCAGACATATTCTCGTAAATTTTACAAAATTATTATTGCAACTGAAACTGTTTGCATTGCATTTTACTATCAACAATATATATTTATTTGCTTTCGAACTTTAAGTATTTCATAAATTAAGTTTTAATTTGATGAAATTAATTATTTAACTGGAATAATTAAACAAACCGATTGCAATTTACAATTTACAGTAGAAAAAATATTCACAATAGAGCAAATGAGACATAATTCCAGGAAATAATTCCAAATTATTTTTCATAAATTAAAAAAACTTTTAACATTTCTAAACTTTTCAATACTGTTCGCAGAATTCATTCAGCTGCAAACATCAGAAATGAAGTGTTGTGATTTGTGAGTTTGAAACTTCAGCAATTTAAATAAAACACCGACAAAAAATTCTGAATTCACAGCAGTCGATCAATTCAGTTTTTCCTGTGTTTTCCGTTGCTTTCATCTCGATTATTGTTTCTTAGAATGCATTTGTTTAAAATATTTCAAAAAGCTTTGACAGCAATATTGTGCAAATCCTTAAAATCAAAGAAGGGTGATTCAGTTAGGGAATCCGGTTGTAATAATTTTACAGTTTTTCAAACCAAAAGTCAAAATAATATAAATCCAGAATTTCTTAGAACTATTGCGTTCGTTTCAAACGCAAAACCTTTAACAAAATGAATTTCTTGCATGTAAACAAAGCTGCATCCTTGTTTCATAGAATAAAACCTAAATGAGAGGTGTTTCAGAATATGTATAACAAGTTATCATCATTCTAGCGAGGGTAGTTATCCTGCGGCATTTCAACTCTCTGGAGATGCACCCACCCTGGATATTACCCCAACAAAATCTGGTTTTCCTTTAATTTTCCTTTTTACACACAGAAGGACCATAATTATGTCAAGAGCTTTGATGTAATTAAATGAGGGCTTTTGAGAGTAGAAATGGGTAAAATGTTGAATGCGAAAAATGTTGAAAAAATAGAAATACGTAGCACTCTTGTAGCGGTGTGTTTAAGAAATGGGTTAAGTTAGGCTTTATGTCCTTTCTGCACAGATGGAAACTCTTAAGGAGACCACCCAAAGTGCAGAAAGGAAGAGTTCAAGGCTTCTGCAATGAAGGGCACTACGGTATCCTCTATAGTTAGCATTGCAATATTTAGGAAGAGCTCTATAAAAATTTAATTGAGGTTAATTCGTTATTTGATTAACTCTATAACCGCAAAATGACCTCATTTATAGGAAAAATATCAAAGATGTCAAAGGAGCACACTCAGATTACTCTCAAGCGGAAACTATAAATTGCCTCGATCCAAATTACTCCAACTGGGTCAAAATTTCATTTTGAACTTGTGGCGCGAAAATCTGAAGATCTTTCCAATTTAATCATCTTAAATTGCATGACAGGCATTGCATTAATAAAAAAGGAAATTAAATTAATGGATCACTTTCAGATGGCCTTTTCAATATTATTTAGAGATAATTTTTGATTTCGTTTCTATTTTAATTATTTTATCTACATTTATTGATAATATTCAAGTGCATAGTTTCAGCATTTTTTACTTGTATGTGTATAGTTGTTCTTTGAGTAATATCTTTTTAATTTAATACTTATAAGGAAACGTCATCATTAAAAAACGAGTTAAAAAATGTACGTGTTCTCTTATGAAAGTGTTTCACATTATATATAATTAATAACAATGTCTTCTCCTGGAAGCTAAATTTTTAATTAATTTTTTACCACTTAAGATTACATTTTCACCTCAGAACTTGAAAATATTCTATAGAAAGTTTGTAGACAATGAGTGCAATATTAATACCAGTCGAAGAACTTTTAACACCAGGCAATATAGTGTTGGTTATAAAAGAGAAACGTGTACGGCTCTCCGAGAAAGTTATAACCCAATCTCCCCATCATCAGTCTCCTTTCGCCCGAACGCAATCCATTAAAGTCACGCTCAACCAAAGTTGTTGCTTAAGGACAAAAGAAGGTATCAGTGTACCAGAATGAAAAAATGGTCTTCCAACAGTCATAAATCAAAAATTATTCATCCTGTACGTGTAATTTGCATACTCAGTTGCCCATCGTACAGCCAGCATTTGTGCACCCCATTCACAGGGATGTACCTGGTTGGGTGGGAGAAATACAATGAAAGGTGCAAAATCGGGCAATTTTTTTAGCATAAAACGATAATTTAAGAAGCGGCTAGCTTTTATTATTACGTTTAAAATACACCGCGGGGGTGTTGGAAACAAGGACATCCTGTCCTTCCTGGAGGCAAACGGCACATTCTCTTTCATGTCCTTTCTTAGTGGTTCTTGTACTCTGGTAAATTGTTGTTCGTTTTGACAAGGTAAAAAAAAACAAAGAGAAACAATGGTGGTCGCTGATGTAATAAATTTGCGTAATGACTTCGTTGTCATAATTAAGATGATGGTTAAGATTGGGTGAACTACCCGAGATAGGCGATTATTAATAACATTCTGACAAATAGGGGAATGTAGTGACATCAGCAGGTTTTTTGTTCCCTACCCCACAGTTTTCGGTCTTTATCTGGAGTGAATTTACATTTTTAGAGGTGCTGTTGTGCGGATGGTGCGATATTATGAAAATAGATTAAGGAATGTCCTTTGAAACAAAATCTAAAAAGGTACACACCTTAAAAATATTGGAAATGAATTAAAACATGCGGTCTAATAAAATCTATAAAATAGGTTCCGACTCACAATATTCAATGGTATTCGTTTCCAGGAGGAGAGAAGAAGGCAGAGAGTGTATTTATTTATTTGCCGTATAATTTACACATAATAAGGTTTATTTTTAATATATTCAGGTAAAGACGACAACAAATTTTCTTTTGAGAATTTTAATCTACTGAGAGCTGTATTCTCGATAAAGAACCTCTAAAAAAAACAGTTACCTACACGATATACCAAAAATAACATTGAAAGAAGCAATCAATGTAGGTTTAATACAATTTAATGTTGAAATAATAAAACTTCATACAAAAGATAAGATTTATTTTTCAAGCTAAAATTTCTACGCAAAAATATCTTTCTTGGTAACTAAAGTTTTTTCGTAAAAGTCCTGATACCTAATTGGAAAATTTCAAAGCAAACACTCTAGGGATTCCCCGAGAAGTAACTTCTTCTGACAATGAAACTTCCTAGGACTGCAAACTTTGAATGTTTTAATTGACTACCTAAAAATATGAAGTCGTTTAATTTTCTTTGGAAAAAAACGAATTTTCTTTTTTCAATACCCAAGAGAGGAAATCGTCAGATAAAAAGTTTGTGCACAAGCTCTTTACTATTTTCTTAGTTTAGTACGTAGACAAAAGGCTTGAGAAATAGAACCGGAAATATTTAATTACTACTCTGGTGCCATCTGTCAGGCGAGTTCTATAATTTATGGAATCTGATAAGCCTGCCCTGGTTTCCTCACAAGACTTTTCTTGGCACAATTCTTGCCACAATGGATGCATTCCCTCCGCGATAGGGCGACACCCCTATACCAAGGGCATTTGAGTAAGGAGTTTCGTGAAAGAACTGGCCCTCGCCGTAATTACTCATGATGGCGCATTGTCGCTTCCGTCCCAACAAATGCCAGTAAAGATGTCGATATCCTTGCCAGTTAGAACCTGTCTAAAATAGTCCGGGGACCCCCATAGTTTGCCATTCAATCAAGACTGTGGCTGCAGGTGGACGAACGTTGTGAGAAATAGAACCATTTTCAGGTCGGGCGGAATGCGCTTGATGAAGGAGCTGATTGTCCTGGTTCCGTCCCCAATGTTTGTTCATTTGGGAACATGAACGGTTTACTTTTTTCCTGATGTTTTCATTGTTTTTCTCGTTTATTCTTTTTTTTTAACATTTCGTTCATAACTTTTCGCGTACCTTCGAACTGTGTCTCAAAGTATGAATGTTGACCTTTTTGTCTGCTGACCGAAGCCCTGATTGAATTTCAAGAAAATCCTCATCCAGCAATTGTTTATTGTGACTCTTTTCATTTATGTCTCTATTCTCTCTACAGTTTCTGTTGACTTTTTTTTTAACCTAGAACATTTTTAAAAATCACTTGAGTTACGTGTAACGTGAAATTTATCCTTTGGGATAGTTGGCCTCAGTTCAAGTTCTTGATTGAAGCAGAAAATTAAATTTTATTGAACAAAGTTTTTATTTTCATTTCGTTTATGATTTTTATTTTTTACTTTACTAAATAATGCTTCTCTCTAATAAACGTTTTACTGACATTGATTAATTAGTTTTATGATAAAATTTTGTGAATAAAAACTTATTTTTGAGAAGTCCAACCAATTGCTTATCTGTACTTATAAAAGAAAGTATATGTCTGTCTGTCTGTATGCGTGCGATGTCCAAAAGTATCTATATGTGGATTTTTTAAAATTCCGCCCCTAAGGGGGTAAAATAAAGAATGAAAGTTTATATAAAAATCCGCTATTTTTTAAGTAAAAAATTCATAAAACTTTGTATTTGACCTGTTGGTTATAAAAAAACTACTACATCTCAATCTGTAAAGAGCATTGTCTCTAATCACTGTATGCATATATATAAATTGTTATCACCTCTTGTACATTACCTTAATAAATATTTTAATAAAAAAAAAAAAACAATGTAGATTATATTACGATTTTCATCGCCACGGCTAGTAGGTAATAGAAAGAACAATTATAATTTAAGAAAAATGTTTGTTTTCAAATAAAAATGTTGCCTTTAGCATTCAACAAAATTGTATCTAATTAAACGACGTTGATTTTTTAATGTTTTCGATTCGTTTTAGGAAATATTCATTAAAAATACACAACAAAGCACCAATAAAAGTCTTCTATAGTTTTGTACAATTAATTTCGGAAGCAAACATTTGAAAACGGATTTGACTCTGCAAGCAAAATTACGCAATGTCAAAGTTTGTTTTTTCAAATCTACTTTCAACCGCAAATGGACCAATCCTTCGCCGCAAGTTCAAAGTGGAGTCAAGTCGCATTAATGAAAATCCGTCGGCAAACATCTACAACCAGATCCGCTTTCATTGTTCGCAGTAAGCCCATTAGCCAGGATAAAACACAATTAACACGCAACCTTTTTGCTGCGATCCCCTTCCACTCTATTATTCATGGCATTCTGGCCTTTTGTTTTAACGAAAACTTCTGATTAACTGGATTGAGTCCTGAAGGCACGGCGTGCAATTACATTTACATAGGGAAGTAGCTCGGCACACAAAATTCCTTTGGCCTCACTGTATTCGGAGACAGAACTAATGAAAGTATAATTAAGGACTACCGAAATACATCTCTAAACGGAATGTGACAGTGGCGGATTGCGCCATTATCGATAATATACGCCAGGGATACAATGTCCTGAATCAATGGCAGTACATTTCAACATTGGTCGATTTAGAAAATAATTGTTGGCAATAGAATAAGTTTCAGAATTTGTTTTTTTGTGTACAAGTTTCGTGATTGCTTCGTTTTTATTGGTACTGATTGGATCTATTCATATATATAAGTGATCAAAGGCCTTAGACATGCTGCCAACAGGAGTCTTTCTTATCATTCCTAGAGTCGCCCGACCTAATTATAACACATACGGATATAAGAATTGAGTCACGTCGATATATGTGTACGTTTAAGAGTCCTTTTGTCGTTTCGCCCATTTATCCCAACAATTCAGATAGAAGCGATAAGCAAACGACATATATAGTCGATCTCAAAATTAGTGAGTATTATCATTTTCGGTTTTATTTGCAGGAAAATTTTACGAAAAGTTTTCCTTAATTAGTGCGGGAAGAAGGTTGAATGGGGTGAATGACACAGAATCGTTGTTATTAGTGGAATGGGTCACCGAAGTCGAATAGTTGGAGGCAAAGTTCAAGAAGTTGTTCATATCGTCCTTATCGTAAAGTCCTACCAAAATATTCCTCTGCCCCGCTTCTCATGCATGGGGCACGGACACCAAGAGCGCACTGTTTTTTGTCTACCAAAAATTCAGCTTCCAAAATCCAAAACTCTTTTTTCAACCTTCATTTTCCTGGGTGCCGTTTTTGTTCTCGTGATGGTGTGTTACTTTACCCCTTGAACAATCCATCAGAACGCCGCAAGCATCCCTTACGTGACTACCATGTGCTTGCCGGATACGACACTTGATTTATGGGGTATCTGAATCGGGACGTATTGGACGATTTTATGGCCGATTAAGTACATCCTCGAGGATATTAGATAAAAATTATATTCCGCCTTTGTGTCGGCGGAGTTAAGTAATCGCTATTACTGCTGGCCAGATAAATTCGTGCCCGTATATTTTGTTAAATTGCTCTAAAACACTTTGGAAAGTCAAAACTCAAAAGTGTTAAAGTTTCTGCCACTTCCGAAATTTATGATAAAATTATTTAAAAGGTTATCAAAAGGTAAACGTTTGGGTGGAAAATTTGTCCGAACATTGATTTAAAAAACTGTTATTAAATCATATTTTAACTTCAAATTCACTTTAGAAAGTCGGGGATATTCCCTAATGTAGTTTTGTTTGCCGACGCTACACCGATTTATCTTAAAACTTTAATTTCCGTGAAGAAATAACAAAATTGACATTTCGTTATTAATAATTTCATTTGACTAATACTTACTTATTCTAAAAAGAAAAACAACATAAGAATCACGAACCTTTCGAATCCCTGAAGTCGCACACCGTTTCTTTTGACCTTTTTCGTTAAATCTGCCCATAAATTTTAAAAGTCAACATATTTTTTACTAACCTCTTTCAAACAATGTTTCCTTTTTGTTTTTAGAAAACTGAACTTTTAAATGTATTTTAAAGTACTGTGACCTCAGTGTTGAGCATTTAATAATGCAACGGCCAACGAGTTAAGTCCGTGCTAAGGTCAGATCCTGGTCGAGGCTGTATACATTTCAAAAGTGACCGAATAATTTATTGAAGGAAAGCTCACATCTGCTCACTTAATAATTCAGTTCTAAAGCAGAACTCGATTTATCCTTTTCCCGTCAAAATTTTCCCTACGAGGACAAATTACTCCCACAGGTAACAAATAGTGGTGCAGCGGTGACTCAATGTCGTGCTCCTTAAGGTCACTTAACATTCATCCATTTTCAGGCTGCCGTCGTATCCACCGAAATATCCTCTGGTCATTTAAAATGCATAAAAGATGCAAACGACTTGTCATAGCCCCAGCGGCCACTCGTAGGTGTATCCATCTTGCAGGTATTATTCACTTCGGCATACAAAAACATATGTCCACCTAATGTTACGTTCCTGCGCTTCTTCCCATACGGTATGCAAATTTTGGCAACAAATCATTTGTTTTTCGTTAACCACTGAATATGGATGGCTTCTGTAAACGGAAGAGATTTGTTACAATATGTCAAGCGGTGGGAGCGACTATCAAATGGGTACTTGAGTTTCACCTTGAGGTTTGTTACGTCCTTTTCAGGTGGATGTGTAGAACTCTGTGCGCTTTTTGCATAAGTGGCCACTATGCGAATTTATGCAGTAAAATTGTTGATTTAATGTTCCATCTACGTAAAAAGATTTGAATTTGTTACAATCGATAAGTTACAACGTCATAGATGATTAATAAAATACCTATAGCAAGAAATAATATTTTTATCTGCCAGAGAACGAAGTTAATTCAGCAAAAACGTACTTTTTCTTTTGTTCTCAACTTCTCATATATAAATATTCTCCACAAACATGTTTTTTTTTTTATTACTCACAAAAAATTATTATGAAGATGTTGCAGTAAAATAAGAGTTTGACTGTCTTTTCTCCCGCACGCGACTCCAATCCTCTGGTTGTCTGGATGGTCTCTGTTCGTGAATGGTTTGCCTTTTTAATTTCTTAATCATCCACTTCTGATTTCTATTTTACTCATATAGTAAGTCATCAAACAATTTTCTTTCAAACAAAACTTCTTTTTTTCATACAGATTTTGTTCATTGCTAACTCTACTTATTTATTGATACAGATTGGTATTTGTAAAATTGATCAGAGCTTAATCACGACTCTCTACGAAAATCTCTCTACGACTGACTCCTTGTCGTTCTCCTCTCACTTGTCTTCTTCTTATTCTTTAACTTTGTAATTGTCAAGGAATTGGAAAAGGATGCCTTTTAATTTTCTTAATAATTTTTTCCAACCACAAAGAATAAGTTATATTGAATTAAAAAAGAGTAAATATTTCATAATTTTTTTTTTTGCATTTCGATCACATTTAACATTCCATTTATATAAAAGTTAATCAAAAAGAATTTCAATAAAAGTTCAATATTCATCATTCATACAAGTTCCATTGAATTTTTACTGGGATCACTCGACGAATGAACCCGATCTTATATCGTTAGAAACGCGCTAGAGAAATGAAAAATAACTTACCAGGATGAAAAAAAACATTTTTTCTTTTCAAAACTATCCCATAGAAATGTCTCCTCAAAATTCATTTTGGAAAAAACTATTATCTGTGGCTGTAAATGTCAGCAATTGATGCACAAATTCCTATGAATATATTATTATTTTTACCTTATCCCCACTCCTCCCAAGCGAGATCTTATATTACAATTCATTTCGACAAAATCTACTATAGAAAAGTACATATTTGTTATTAAACTATACAAAACTAAAATTTTAAAAATATGTACAACAGTTTATCATATCGGTTATGTGTAGTTTCACTGCATGCAAACAAATACCAATTCGTTTTTTAATGTACACAGATTTCGATATTCCCAGAAAACAGAATATTCAGCTTCACAATTAAAAGTTGTTCGTTGATGAAAAGTGGTCTCATCATATAACAAAAACATATTCTACGAAAAATGTGATTAATTTTTTGATAAAATAAAAGAGAAAGTTAAATAAAATACAGCAATCATTTTGGTAAAACATTTTATACAGTAATTTTTTATTTTTTACATACGACAAGTCATGTGTGTGTCTATTTTGTAGTCAAAAATATGCAACAGTTTTTTTCCAATGGCTTCCTGGAAAATTCTAAGGATATGAAATTTATGAATTTTACCACTATGTTATAATCTAATCATAATTTCTGAAGCACATCTACAATTCTTTGTGAAATCCAAGACTACATGAAAATTGAAACATTTTAATACTTTTAATACTTGCTTATTATGTTGAACAATGCCACTTCATAGTTCATACAATACAACACGAAATCCAACCACCGCACCATATTTTTTACATAGGTCCGAAAATTCATGTTTAAGCTTAACGCAACATAAATAACACATATTAAAATGGTCAATTTATCAGCATTTCAAAAATGTAATAACAAATATTCAATTATTGTCCATTGAACATTGAATTATTCAAATAAAATATTTTTCACTTTTGTGGATCAAATTTGTAAACGCTGACTTTCGATTGCAGAACAGCAACAAAGATGAAATTTTCAATTAATATGCATATTGTCTGAGTAAAATTTCCACTCATTGTGCACTCCTTAAAATTCCAGTCGATTCCAGCTCGGGATCAGGATCGATCGATCGACTTAGAATTTGATTTGCCAAAGTCTGAACAAGACGTCGATTTACCCTTTACACGACAGCTATGCCAAATATAAAATTCGAAACAGGGATCCTTTCTTCTGCCACACTGCGACCGTCTAAAATGGAAATGACTTTGCATCAGGAAGGCGAAAGAGCCGATAAAACTTGGAAAAACTTTATCATGAAAAGAAAATTGAAAAAAAAAAGAAGAAAATGCGGCAGTTCGTGGTGACGCGAAAGTTCAAAAATTGGAGTTCCGTGCGACTCCGGTGGCAAATGGAAAACTTTTCGGCTGGTATACGGTGATGAGGAGGAAAATTAATTTACGAACCGTTGAACTGGCTGATTGAATCCTGCCCCAACTGTGGTTTTAAAATAATTTATTTATTCGTTTCCTGTCCAACTCTTTATGCTGGTGTCAACTGGACATATGTTTGAGGGTGTATAGGCTATCCACAGTAAAACATATCAATTTTTATAATAAATTTTTGTTTTTAATTCCATTTTTATTTATCATATATATATATTGTATATCTAGAGTACATAATTTTGTTTAGTATGTTACATTAAGTATACAGTTGCAGCCAACGTTTGTGCACTATTACAATCCTTAACCAACCTCAAGTCTTAAAGCTCGTTTTGCTAAGATGCTTAACTACTTTGGCCTCGTTTGGGTTCCTTGGCTCACTTAACTTAGTTTATGTGCAAATTACAACTTCACTGGGTTTAAGTAGAGTCAGTGCTTGTCTGGATGTTACCAGTTCACGAAGTGCTGAGTGTACATTTTTTAAAACAATTTTAACGAAATTTACAAAAGCGAATTTTATTTTCATATTAGTATATTTTATACCTGCTACACTTGTATGTACAATTAGTTTAACATAGGTTATTCATTTTGGGTTTACATATCGTACTGTTGTGTTAATGTTAAAACATTTAATGCAATTGAGTATGTAAAAACTGGTTCGCTCAAGGGAAATTTATACGAGTATGTTCAAAATGAAGACTTTGAAAAAACTCACAATAGTCAAAGATCTTTATTATTCCACATAAACATTGTGTAAAACGTAAACAAAAATCTACAAATGTTGTATAAAAAAAATATTTTGGCTTTCCTTAAATTATTATAAATAAAATCATTTTTAAGGAAAAATAAAATTTTCAAAATTTCTGGCATTCTTTCATCCTCACAAACAATTTCAATTTCAACAGCACAATTGACATTGAAGAAATTCCTAAAAGCATATGGAACTATTAATTAACATTAGTAAACATAATAACAAAACTGCGCTTTTTGGAAAAATAAACAAAAAACCACAACCGATTTTGGTTTGTTCAACGTTCTCTTTTTTCTGCAACAAATCTTAATTCTCTAATATTTTTACAAAGTTGTTGATATTTTTAATTGGCTACAGTTGCAGTACCCCAATAATTTTATTTATATACGTACATCTAATTCTCTGTATAAAATAGTTGTTATTCAGGCATTTGATTTTATCATAAATTTATATCGCTTTTCTTAAACTCATTTCAATCATTTTTTTTCCTTCAATTTTAAGTAGCAGGCTATTATAATAGCAGGCTTTTAATTACCAGTTACTTATGAAAGCTAAGAGAGATATCGACACCAATAACAACTCCAATTTCCTCAAATTTCGAAAAACTCGAAGACATCCTGACGCCGTTTCCTGTGACCAATCGTATCCTTTTGGGGTTTCTCCTGGTGACTTCTGTTCTGATTTATCTATTTCATTGAGATTCGATTGGTATTTTGTTCCTAGGATATTTATTCAGAATCATTTTCAAAAAAAATAAAAAATAAAACAAAAATGTTCTTGAGATTACCTTTATCTAAAACTGTAACAGAGTTATTGACAAATTGACCGTAGACCGGAGTATTCAATCCAATTTTTGTGGTTGTTGTTTCCCTCCGTGTAGTTGTTTCCGTGGTGGGGGGAGGTATGGTGGTAGGAGGACTAGAAGCTGTAAAATATATTTTGAAATGTTCAATTTCCATAATGTTTTGGAATTGTTGAGCAACGAAAACATTCAATAATGTAGGGACCTTCTGCATACATTGAATTGAATTTGTTATTCTATTATGTTGATATAATTCAATCATTGGGTGTATTAAACCCGCGAATGGAAAACCGCGAAACCCTTAACCATTATGAGTTATGCTTATCGTACCTATATGCTACCAGAATATTGAAAAATAAAAGCGCATTCAGTGAAACCTTTTAAATCCCATTACTCTCATTTTCCAAGGCTAATACAACATATTCAAAGGATCTGGAATCTGGATCCAGTTTGAGTTCTGTGGTACATTTTGCACCTACTCAATTCTAACTCGGTTACACAGAAGACTTTAAGAGAACTGTGCAGAGCAGATGGAGTAAATTAAAATTCGATTTGAGCGTTATGGATATGATGAGTGTGCAAGGATTTTCCATTAACACGGAAAGGCTTCTTGGCACCTAAGACTTTAGACTACCATTTGATGTCGCAGTACTTAAACTAGAACTATTTTTATTCCTATCTTGTTGTTTTACTGATGGTAAAAGGGTAGCATTAAAGTATATTTAAATCTTCAAAATGAAGCAGGTTGTCTTTCTTTTAAATAAAAATTTCTCTAGGTTTGTTGAATTGCTGAGAATATTATTTGAATTTTTTATGAAGTACCCTTATTGGCATCTTTCAAAAATCATCATCAGTAAATGAATTCAATGTCAATCGTCTAAATAATAAACTGGAAATTATATAGTAAAAGGCACAAAACACAGATCGATTCAACTAATGGTTTTGAATTGAGAGCTGCAAAGATGACATCTACACTTGGGAAAAACAAATCTCTCCAGTCTCCACTTCTCCAATTTATTTCAATGAAGTCAGAAGATTCATTATTGTGCATTTTCAATACGGTCTCGTCGCAGCGAACAATGGAATCGTCCAACCAATTATCTGTGCACTTTCTTCCTCCTCTTCAGGACCACTTGAGTTTTCCTCCGTCTTAAGCCACAGCAGAACTATAAATCGCTTCGAATTGTCTTCAATAATCTTTTCGACTGCAGATAAATAACGGAAGCCCGAGTCCCATAAAAGTACATTGCATTCGCAATAAAAGCGGTAATATTTCAGGACAGCACCAAAAAGACTCGACAGATTGGGTCGTAAGTAGCTTCCAATGCCGGGCAACTCCTGTGAAGGATGGAAAGGCACTGCCAAACAAACAACGCAACACCTTAACACATCCACACCCGGCTGTCCGATGAGATTTGGACTTTTGGTGTGATAAGAGGAAAAAAATACGAACCAATGGAAAAAGATTCAGAAGCATTGGATACTCACTGTAAAGCTTAATGGTGCCATCCGTTTCGCCACGAGGATTTTTGGCGACACACTTGTAACTGCCATAATCGCTTTTTTGAACGTTCGTTATCGTTAGCCTCATTGTAGTTTTGTACGACTGTGTGCCAGGAATTGTCTCCGTCCTGCAATCATTAAAAGAAGAAGAATGATCAGTGCTAATAGAAAAAATTTAATGTCCTTTCGTCTTAAAAAGGATGATAAACCGGAAAAGCCAGCTGTGAACTGAATTCATGAACTTTGTCGCAGGAAGCGCACAACAAGACAACGCAACCCTTTTCCGCATTATACGACTCCATACTAAAAACAATGCGCGTTTTGTCAGATTCTCGTGGAATCTGGAAATTGTCTATGATTATAGTTTTTATCGGATGGACATAATTGTCCATCCACTGCAATTTCACTAGTGTGATTGGTAGGAGTGCATGCAGCGGAATGTTTACTGAAAAGAGTAATTTGGTTGGGTATCGAATAAACTAAGATGGTTTCCGGTGTTACCGCAGCCATTGTGCTACACTTACTTGTACTTGGTGGACTCCGTTATCATTTGGTCGTTCTCTCGTGTCCAGTAATTGAGGGACGTTGGATGCGCCTCGATGTTACATTCTAGGGTTACATTGTAGTTCATCGGGACGCCTACCAACTGATGAGGTATCCAGACCATTGGAGCAACTGCAAGTAAAACAAAAATTAATATCCTGCTGTGTACGTAATTCTCTGCTATAAGCTTCGTCCAGTGTTGCATAGCCTTGGAACGGAATAATTGCTGAAACTGGAAGATGAGATTTAATTGGAAATTTTACAGTTCGTAGCAGGTGCAGAATTTTCAGTTTTTATTAAATCACTTCCGAGATTTTATTCTCTGTATTTTGTACTCCACTTTTAATTCATATAAAAAAAAACCGTAAAGTACCATGCTATTTTAATATAAATGAATAACGGATTATTATATGTGAATTGGGAATGTACTGCAAAAATTATAGCAACAACTGAAAATAAATATGTGAACTGATTTCCATCAGCCATTTACATTTTTTTCAATTTATGTCGCCATGTTTTTCAGTTCCGATTTTAAGTGGTTGAATTGAAAACTCACAAATATAATTATATGCGAATAACTTTAAAAAAGTCTTGGTAACAAAAAAAATAAGCAAAAGAAGTTTACGTAGTTTAGAAGTTTATGCTAAAGATAAAACATGAACTTGTATTTTGATTTCAACACGAACACAGAGTTTTCATTCCCATTGAAATAGTAAATTATATTTAAAGTAAGATGGATATTGGGTATACAGTTATACACTATACGCATATGAAAATTAGAAAGCATTTAAAAAAATTGTAAATTCCAGAATTACAAATTTATAAAATTCCTGAAAATGTATTCAATAATTCGGATCAAAGGAAAAGTGTATCCCTATTACCTATACCTACTTATTGTTATTACTATGATTAGTTATTGTTAGAGTACTTACAGTCAACGCTAACTTTAATCCTTTTCGATACACTCGGGGGAACCCCGTTTGAAGCTATGCACAGGTACGCTCCCATGTCCAGCCGTGATATCTTTGACAACTCCAGAGATTCTCCTTCCCATTCAACGACTGCGAAAAAGAAATACCGTCATGTATATTTTTTTACAAGGCTTTTTTTAATAACATTCAATTATATGGTACTTTTGATAATATTACAATCAATCAATTTTTTGAACTTCTACTAAAAATAACATTATTTTACTTTTTCTTATAAATCAATTTGGCAAATTGTTTATTTAATATTTTATTGTTTTCAATATTCTAACGGAAATGAAACAAAAACCATAAACAGAATGTGAAAATTACTGTATTTACCACATTCAACTCACCCTCATGGTCCTTATTAATTGAAATCTTGCTGCCATCATCGCGTTTCCATTTGATTGAAGGTTCAGGACTTCCGGTTGCCCTGCACCTCAGTGTCACATTTGCTCCTTCTCTCACAATAACATCACTGGATGTCAACGTATCATCAATATTTGGCGGAACTGTAATGACAGAAATGCGACACTGAGATAAATTTCCATCTGCGCCGCTGAAAATAAATATAAAAAAAGGGCAAAAAAATCTATAAATAGAACAGAGAACTAATATCCTCGGGCACATGCTATTGGATGGCCAATAACTCATTTTTAGGAGACCAACGGTTTGACCGATGCATATTCCATCCGAAAACTAATTTCCTCTCGTTTTTCACTCCCCGTTCCCTTTCGTTTATTTATCGGCATGGAGAGCCTCACGGGCCAGCGAATATTGTCTCAGCTTTCTATTGTCCTAGAGGAGTTGCCCATTGGAGGAATTCTGCACTGTTTCTGGTACCTCCGCACAAATGCTGTCGCAATGTCCTTCACCAAATCGTCTAGAAGGGGATGTATGCCCAGCTACATGTATTTATCTGCGGATATGCGACCAAAGTTAGCCCCTGATTTATGCACCAGAAATCTCTTTTTCGATTAGTTCTTCTTTACTAGAACTGGGATATATGAGTGCGTACACAGGAGGATGCTTAGCAATTTTCGGTGGGACACTCGATGCCAGCACTTGCCAAGCTTCTAAAGGCAGTAAAAAAAAAAAGACCAAAAAAACTTTCCCCGTTCATCTCGAGCAGTGGAATGCTAAAACCGAAATGGATGAAGGTTTCATCGTTTCCTAGAATGTATGACTGCGCTTGGAAGGATTTGGTTAGCAGGTCGAACAGTGGAGCAGACCGGGCCGCGTTTCCACATATCAAGCAAGAAGGCTCTTCGAAAAAGCAAAAATTCCGTAAAACATTTATCGGAAACACAAAAACGAGAAAGTTTTTCTCATCCAGATTCACGTCAGACTTTTCGTTAAATTGTTAGTCCCCTGGTAATTTTTCAATAATTCGAAGGGAGGGAAGCGCTAACGTACTCGAGTGAACAGCTCTGCCACGGAATGGGGCGAGTAATTGATGTGTTATTGCAGCAGTGGACGTTCTGGTGATATATCCTTGTTTTTCAACTTGAAAACACTGATTTCCTGCTTCTGCTGCTGTTCCCCGTGAAACTTTTCGAATGGACTTTGACTTTTTTGGCAGTTTGCACCAAGGACGACACCACCGGAATAAATTCAACCACTTTTACGGCAGAAATAAACTGAGTTCCATCGCATTTGAGTAGAAAGTTCTTCGAAATATTTATACACACGATTTAATTAGAATATACTGACAAACTTCATAATATAAACCTTTTCCCTGCTCTTCTAATGCCGTAAATATTATTATCAAAAGTTTCTTCTGGTAGGACTTAAGTGATTTAAACTAATTCGAACAACAAATTATATTATACATTTAAATTTTAATTCAAGCATAAATATCTCAAAGTATTTCTGAAATAAAGATGAGATAATTTAAAAACAAAAACCGGGAAAGTAGAAGAGAAAAACATTATTACAATAATATTGAAATACATGCAAAACAAAAACTCATATTATGTTCAATATTTTGCATTATGTCTTCTACAATGAATTAGTATTTTTTCCGAAAGAAAAAAAGGCAACCACAACCAAAATTATTCTGAAAATTTGCCAAATTCCTCGAAACCAAAAGGAAACAAAAAAACTGCACCTCTTTGGATATTTAAACTTTGATACAAGGGATGTGAAAAATATGTTGGAAAGTGGTCAAAAGTATATTATTAAAAAATATTTTTGTATTGTACAAGAATAAAATTGTATTGAACTGCAAGAACTTTTAATTGAAAACTTTATGAGTGCAATCAATCCCTAAACTTAGCAGCAGGGTCAAAAATTGCCACACCATCTGGAAATACCAATTGTGATATTATAACAACAAAAAATAGAACAAAAAGAACATCATTACATTAGAAAACTTTGCCAATTTTAATGAAATTTTTTCGACTATCACTAATAAAAGGACTCAGAATGTAAGCAAGAAATTATTGCATCCAGGAAAGTTTTATTGCGGGTGGGATATAAACAAAGGATTCAAGTACCTCAAGAATATGTTCAAAACTTCACCAATCAAAAGCGTATGTGGATTAAGATGTGACTCTACTTGCCCCATGCGATTATCCTTGCCGTAACCAGATACAGAGGATATATCGTGGATCATTATAGAGACAAAGTAAACGGGAGTGGAACGGAGCCAGAGAGAAATCTTGTACAAAACAATGGAGAAATATAAAACTAATAAAAAAAGATCTTTATCGCTCAATATGACTGTGTGAGACCGCTAGATCAAATTCCACCACCCCTGGCAAAATCATCTGCACGTCCTGGAAATGGTTTGGTTCGCTTACATCATTCCTTAAAGTGAAACAGAAGAAAATAAAAGGCTTTGGCACACTCGAGACTGTCCATTCCCCACCTTTCCATATTTCCCAACCCGTGTAAGGACGACATACCGAGAACATATCCTACACACAGCTAACTTTTGATTAGAATCGAGAATAGAATAACAAATGAGGGTGAAGTGGCGATGGGTTCTGGAGTGGGATTATAAGAAGCAGAAAATTTTCTACAACTATCACCCGCTGCCTTTTGGGGGGGCTAAGGTGAAACGCTGTAGACCAGGACACATGTGTTGGAGAACTGTGGCCAAAATAAAAATTTAAAATCAAAATATTTCTCGTGGTCTGGAACGAAAGGCCATCTTGAAGTGACTGCGATGAGCAGATCAATAACGGGAAATTATATTTTATAAAATTGCAAAGTCCAAGAGGGTGGCAGGCGGTCCGCTCGAATTGGATATCCAGGGCGCCATAATCAGTCGAGGGCTCTTGGAAGCTTGTTTAGCTTAAATGTGGCGGAATAAGATGAGGATTAAGTGACTGCCCACCAGCAATATCCACCTTCTTCTCTGGAGCGCATCCACCACAACAGACCCATATATCATTCATAGTGATGTGACCTCAACCCCAACCACCCATCTCCGGACAGTCCCATGGTCCCCGGTGTAATCGTTTTATTAGAAAAGTTTTATCCTCGGGTTCTTGTGCTTCCTACCCCTGGGGTCTATGTGACGGCACATCACAATGCCATTAGGAAGCCATCATTTCTTCTTGCCTGAGACTTGAGACTTACCAACTACATGAACATATCCAAACTGCGTCTTAGCTGTAACGGTGTTAATTTGGCACATGTAGCGTCCTTTGTCCTCCTCCTGGACGTTGTTGATATGCAGAAACCATGTCCGATGCTTGTCGTGCTTGTCATGTGTCACACTGATACGGGGATTACGTGTTATCACATGGTTGTGAACTGTCAGGATGGCCGACTGCTCGAAATGCATCCACGCCACCTGAAATAGGAAAGAAGAGGCGATTATAGAGTACCGGTGGGATCCGCAACCGAAGAAAATTGAATACGTTCGTCGCATGCAGCCGAAATTTCTTTGAGCAACGCTTTAAGAATTCACAAAGGAAACTTAATGCACAGCACGTCCTCAATGCGAACTCCATTGCAGCAACACGAAATTAAGTTAACGGACCATGAGGAATATAATATGTATTATACAAAACCGCATTCGTTGGATTATTGGACTGTTCCGGCATCCGGCGACCGGCAACTTTCGGACGCTAACCGGGAGAATGACTCGGTCAATGCGCTTCGTTACGCAGCCAACTGCAGCTAACCCAATTTTCGTGTTTTACTGATGAGTTAGATGAGGAGAAAATTAATAGATTTAGCTGGAAATACCGATGGCAATGGGGCAAAGTTTGGAAATGGAAGTTTCAGGACGAAATGAGGACAAGGTTGCCTTCGTAGAGGGTGGGTCGATATTATGCGGTAGAAATGTACTACGGATGTTTTTGTTAATATATCATATTACCACGTAATGAATTTTGATGAAGCCGGGTTGAATAATCTACAATGTTTTACGTATCAATAACAAATAAAAATCACTTTTATTTTATGAAAATTAGAACTCAATCATTCAATATGTTTTCATTAAATTCGCTAGAACATAACTTCAAAAACTTTCAAAATCATAATAATTATATAGAATCACATTTCTTAAATCAATTGCGTAGAAACCATTTAGAACTCTTACTTTTTCTCATTCAACTCTAAATATTACATATAAGTACATATGATTATATGAATAATCTGAGCTGATTTCTTATAACAGTTTTCGTTTTCCCGAAAAGTTCGAGGCTTTTGCAATTGCTGAAAGAGAATCTTTTGGAAAAATTATTCTACGAAAATTCCTTTAAAAGTAATATCTGTAAAAGGAGCGCACGTCTCGAATAAAGGCATAAAGTATTTCTTCGAATTTAAGCTTTATGAAATACACATTAGGAGTAACATTTCCGCCCTTTACCATTTCATTTTTGAATTACTTTGAAATATTGGTTAAATTTCTACTTCAAAACTTTCTTATGTTAAACTTTAAAAACTTTAAAGATTTCAGTCGTTGCACTTCTTTTCACTTGTCAATGACAACTCTTTCATACTTTATAAAAAGCTTGAGCTGCCACCCCAAAGTAAAACAATGCTATTAAAAGAAGTTTGCAATTAGTGAAAGCATCACCCAAATTGAGGTATTCAAAGGTTTATAATTTTTTTTCCAAATTTCCAAAAAAAAAGAAAATTTCCTTACGCGAACTGTCATTTCAGGATAATTCGGACAATGGCAAACACAAAAACATCCAGAAAATGTTTCGGTCCCATCGTTGTCCACTCGATCCGAACTTGTTCATTCTTTAAGGAAATTCAGCACAAAGAGGAAATTTCAGCATCTCTCGGTCTGAAAAGTTCTTGAGAGGGCGAATTCCACGGAGAAGAGTTGGATCTCATGGTTAGGCCGGTCATACGGCGGTCATAGGGCACTTGTGGAAATGCTATTCTTGACTTGCACGCTCAATGGATTAATTTAGAGGACGAAATAATAATAATAATTTTCTCCATTGCTCCATTCCACCAGGATCGTTGCGGGCAGGATGGTGGGAGACAGCAACAGTTCAGGATTCCCGGGAATTCATCTTAGCAACGCATTTGCGGGCGATGCTTCACCAGAGGCTGTTGGTCGCATAATTGTGTTGTTCAGAGGGTTGCTCTCCATTGTACCGTTACAACAAAGAAAATATACTAGATTGCAAGTAAACGGATAATTTTTGCAAAGAGCTTGCAATGGTGAAAACAAAGCAATTCCTTGGCGGTGAAGTGGTCCAGCCGGAGGATGATAGCCGACTACTTGAGAAATGCACTCTTCAAGTTTATTCATCGTAGATATCTATTTTTTGTGAAATTTTAATCCCGGGATTTTAGAGAAGCACAGCCCAAGTGGTTGCCAGAAAAAAATAAATAATTCCCTCCGGTTTTTCATAGCCAGCACAAAAACCTACTCAAAAGTGAAAACAATTTTCCTGGAGGACGAGTGTGAGGTGCGACTGAAATAATTCACAGGAGGTGGAAATATAAAATTTGCCTGCTCCAAGCAGAGTTTACAGTTTCGCGGATCTGCAACCTCTGCTGTCAGACGCAATGCACTTTTATCTTTGGTGGAGTGCTCGAGGCTTCTAAGGATTCTCCCCTGGGCGGCCGCATCGGAGCCGAGTGCTTCATATAAAAAAGGATACATTACAAAATTTTGTTTATTATTTCTGTCCTTTTTTGAATTCTGTGCTTCACAGATTTTATTTTACTTTTAATTTTTTTTTTATATCCTTTTTATTTCATTTTCAGTCTGCTGAATCGGCGGCTAGTTAAGGCTGCATTCCAGTTCTCAAGTGCTGTAGAGCTGTGAGGCTTTGTTCAAGGATTAGTTCCTCAAAATTTTTCTTTCTATTTTTTTGTTTATAAAGCCACAGATAAAAAATCCGTTTTTAACTCCGAGTTTTTGGTTCGGATGGTTTTTGTTAAAATGGCGTTATAATATATTTTTTATCATTAGGTCAAGTGGCTTTTTTATTTGTCAAGTGAGTTTTCAAAAGTTCAAGTTTTCCTATGAAATCAGTATTAATTAAAGTAATATTTTTTTAATTATATTTTAACAAAAATTAACGAAATTGTAGGTACGTTTTTTAGTGTTGTAAGAATAAATAATAATTGCAAGTTCTCATACCAGAGTTTTTCCACAATTTAAACCAATTCAGAGAATCCCCTCGGTTTCTTGACCGATCCTTTTATTTTAGTTATTTCAGATTTCCAAATAAACAATATTATATTAAACACAAACGAAATAAAAATTAGCCAATGTTAATTTTGTTAAATAGGTAGTTAAGTATCTTACAATGGAATATTTTCACAAACAGCATTTCGCATTGTTGTAAACAAAATTTTTAGAATAAATGTTTTTCATTGAAATTTTACTTGCATTGTTGTCAAGGACTTGTTGTTGATAACAATCAGAAAATTTGAAACTTTCGTTTAGTTTTCTTTTGTAATCACACAAAAGAAATCGGTTTCTGAGACTGAGAGTCCACATAATGACATAAGCTATACATAAATACACGGTATTAGTTTAATGTACAAAACATTTCACTGCTTTATTTCTGTGTATATTTAACATATTTTTAATTTCCATTAGCAAACAATGAGTTTTATAAAAATATTATATATGCATGTGTCTATTTATAATTTGTGCGTACATATACTGTACACGGAGGGATTACGAAAACGTTATCTGGTGTTGTGTGGGGTTGGGGGTTACCATAGTATAACACACTAAAATTTGCCCTGGCACAGCATAGTAAAATGAAGAGAGTCAAATAAGGGACACATCCTGGACTTAATCATATGCCAGAACACGTTTATCCCCTTGGCGTGTTGTTGTTTTTTCATTTCTTCTTCTTTTTAAAATTTTTTTTTTGCTTGGTTTTCATATTTTTAGACGAGTTCTCGAGCAAAATGATGACAATCTGTGAGCAGCATAAGCCATCATCCACCTCCCTGTAAAGTCGACCTTTAAACTCAGTTCAGACGTAACCTAAATACAACAGTACCCCAAACCGGGTGTGGGCCAGACAATATGCGGGGGTGTCTCCATTCTGCAGATCAAAATTTCATTTTTAGTGATAAGGCAAGTTCTCGGTACCTCTCTAAAACGCTACAGGAATGGTTCTGTTATTATAATTTTTTTTTTGGTCTCAAAAAAGGATAGTCATCGAGAGCTTTCAGGCGACACGGTTAGCGCGGCTAAAAGGAAGCGGCTTAGGGATATGTCAACGAAACAAATCTTCAGTTTTCATTATCCTTTCACTGCCGTAATTGGCTCCCGTTAGCTTATTTCTGTGAAGCTGTATGAGATTTTGTAAGGTTTAAGTTAATTTCCTCGGGCTGTGTTGACTTTTTTTGATTAATAATAAAAATAAAACGATTTTCCCCCAAAAATGGTAGTAGCCCCGGAATCAGGTAAATTTACTTAACAAGAGGACAATTTTAATTTGTAGTACTTCTAGAGGCCTCGGATTGCCGTTGGTTATTTAATATGCGTATTGACTTTCGCGGAATTTCAACATTACTTAAATTAGTTGCTTACGGTTCCTTGTAGAAATTTTTACATTTACCAACTTCTTACCAGTCGACTTTACCGTAACCACTCGCCTCGGGCTGCAATCATTTTCTGGTCGCCAAGATATTTAAACAGGAAGATTTAATTAAAATTTGTTGATACTAGATTTGTTTAAGTGTTCTGCAAAAACCAGAGTTCTTATCAAAACGAAGTTATTTTGGAGAGGTCACTTTGATGTATTTTATTTCGACGGTATTTCAAGTTATAACAATATTAATGCAGTGCAGATAGCAAATATTACAAATTAATCACTTCACTTTCTCAATTTATTGTAGGGGTTAGAAGTTCAACAAACATTTTAAATTTATTTTCAATAATATTTAAAAGAAAATCTTTAAAAACATTCGGTAATGAACCATTACTATTTTTAGGGTTCCGTACCCAAAGGGTAAAAACAGGACCCTATTACTAAGACTTCGCTGTCTGTCCGTCCGTTCGTCTGTCTGTCACCAGGCTGTATCTCAAGAATCGCGATAGGTAGACAGTTTCAAAAATTATGTATTACTGTTGCCGCTATAACAACAAATACTAAAAACAAAATAAAATAAATATTTAAGGGGAGCTCCCATACAACAAACGCGACTTTTTTGCCCTTTTTTGCTCGATATATCAATAATGGCAACAGGTAGGCACTTGAAATATTCACAAAATACTCAGTTGTATTTTCACTTTAATAATAAATAATAAAATTAAAATAAAATAAATATTTAAGGGGGGCTCCCATACAAAAAACGCCATTCTTTGCCTATTTTTGAGGTACGGAACCCTTCGTGCGTGAGTCCGACTCGCACTTGGCCGCTTTTTTTTATATTAGTCTCTTTCAATGATTTCAGAAAAATCATTTCGAATTTCGATTTACACAAAGAATTATATTGATAAAAATTTACTCCTACCATTTATTCTCTGGAGAATAAGACGATATTTGTTAAAAGGAAAACACAAGATATGTTTGAAATATAGAAACGGTTGAATTTCGCTCTTAGAAAATAACGATTTTACAGAAGCATATCAAATTTCCACTATACCATGTAGGAAAAGTTGCGTCAATCTATCGAAATTTGAATACTTTCATCTAGATTCTATAAAGTGTGCTTTTTGTTAGGAATGACTTTAATTCACTTTGTCAACATCGTGAAAGATTCTGCACCTCTTTCGCTTCTTTTGCATTGCTGTTGTCAATCGCATTTCCAAAGCAACATCGTCGTCTTCAATAATATCGGAAGGACGATAAAGGATTGTAAACTACCCCTCAGGTTGGCTTAGTCCCTCAGCAAGAAAAGTTAATGCGAAATATGAAAATTTTTGTTATGCATTTAAATGCAAGAAAATCCACGGGAAAAGTTTGTGGAAAATAAATGTGAAAGGAAAGTGGCACTACATGAATATTTTTATGAGTTCACATTTGTATGCATTTACTGGAAAATTGTTCCTTTCGAAGTTTGCAACACAATTATAAAAAAAAAAATAGAATTATCTGCTCCCACTGATTTGCCGTTTAGAACCTTCTACTTGAAGTAAAAAACTACCATATTTAATCAATTTAAAATAAAGTTTTAAATAAAATCCTCATAAAGTTTGACGTATAAAAGTGAGTTAAATTCGTTCTGTATAGATAAAAAAAGTGATCAACAAATTTACTGTATATCTGCAAAATATATTACACAATCCTGCTAGAAATTATTAAACCGACAAGAAAAGTTGAGACCGCAAACAACAAAATTTTCTGTATTATTCAATCAACTGTGAAAAATAGGATGAATCAACCCACTTTGAGACGCCTGTAGATGTCAAAAGTTTTCCGACAAAGTAAAAGCATATTAACTTCGGCTCTATTAGTGCCGACAAACATGCAAAAGCTTTCACCATCCTCCTATCCTGTTTCGCTTTTAGTTGTATTAGTTGACGTAGATTGTAGAATATTCATTTATGGATTTCCCATAAACTTTCCAGCAATTCTACCTTCATGGACCCAGCTTTGGAAAAAGTCTGATCAATTTAGATTTTGGTGATAAATACATTCCGACGGTCATACCCATATTTATAACAATTTGGAAAGCTCTTTGATTGCATCTACAATCAGTAGATTAAGTGGATTTAAATAAATAATAAACATACGTGATTTTAACGGCATAATTCATTTCGTTGTGGTTGTGATGAATATTTGCCAGCAGGAACTACTTTTTATGAATATATATTTTGCAGAACGCATCATAATTAGGAAACTCTTTTGAAAATGAGAGAATATCATTAAGAGTTGACAATTTTTATACTCCTTAATAATTTAATTGAATATGTTGCTCATTTTCTAAATGAACAATTGAAAGGCGCACAGTCCATTCCCACAATAGGTACCTTCAACATGACTGCGGCAATACATACCAAAGTGCTACATATAATAATAGATACCTATACTCTTCGGTATAAACCGGAGCATTATAAAATAAATTATGTACATGTGGCTACTGCATCGAATTACTCTAACCAAGGACTCAAGCATTATTCAAAACAAACAGCAAACAATATGTTTATTTACTAACTTAGGTTAGTTACCAGTGATTTGATTTGTTGGCACATAAATAAATGCCGAAAAGTTTGCCCTTCACATTACACTTAAAACCACGAAAAAAAAAAACATCCTTAGTTACTCTTTATCGACAATCCTGAAATCAGTGAATATAAAAGAAAGAAAGAAGGAACAGTATTCTAAACTTGTAATCTTATTGGTTTCAAGAAGTTGACACGAGCACTTTTATTTTAGTCAGGTATGAAAAGGTTCGTAGCACATCCTTAGGCGAGATCCTTTTCCTATTTTATCCGTCCATAACCTTCAGTTTGACTTCGGTGTTGCCTTGCGGTCAAAACAACCACAAATACCTACAACAGATGTTCACGATTGTACGATGCCAAACGCCATCACCAATCCTGATGCCTAGTCCTGTGGCCACAGGGAAAATTTTTCTTCGTCGTGTTATGTTTATCTTATCAAGAGGATCTACGCCATGCCTGAATTATTTTGTTTGCTCTTTGATTTAGTCGTATCCTGCAGGGAATTTTCTTGTCGGATTTTACGTATATCGATTTATAAGGGACATCATGTGGACGGAGCTGAATAGTAGCACCTCGAGCTAGATTGGGCTAGTAAAAACGTGCACAGAATAAGATGCTTAATTGGACTTAACTAATTAAATTTGATAGACATATGACTTACCTTATATGATCCCAGATTTTTCACTGAACATGCCAATTTAACGTTGCGTCCAGCAGGAACTGTAATGTTCTCTATCACATCTGTGAATTCTGGATCCTCTGTGACGGCTGAAATATAGAAAACAAAATGTTCTGGTTAGTTTTCACCTTTCACGTTAATTAAAATAAAACGTCTACTAGCATTTTCAATCCTCATAAAATTAAAGCCACACACATCCTTCAACGGCAATCACCTTAAAAGAAACTGAATCACTTGCAACACCGATTGCGCTAAAAACTGCATAAAACGATTACCTCAACATAAAAGCACCGACATGCAAATTCGTTTAAATTGCGAATTCCTTTGGGGAGCCATTTGCTGCCAAATTCATTTCAACGTCATCCGTTTCAAAGGTCAAAGCAGGAACGCCGAAATCGCAAATACTCACGACACGGCACGGCGGCAGCTTGCACTCGCCTCTCGGGCCTGCAGGAAAAACGGAATCACTGTGCAACCATAAAAGTTCGTATCTTTATGATCCGTAAAATTTATGTCCCAGAAATGGATGATGTTCCATAGTTCTGGTTCCTACAATGTGGCCCACCTTCGCTCCCCTATTCAAGCGGCTCCTTTCGTCAGCCCCCGCCACACTAGCGCCCACCGTTTTCGTCCGAACCAAATCACATCCATCTCAAGATCATGGTGGAAAATTTTTTCTAATATGCTCGACGTGCAATAAAATTGCAAATTTTTTGGATTATCCTTTTGAATAAGAAATTTTCAGGACATAGTTTTCCACTGGTTGTACAGTAACTGGAAGGAAAAGTTTTTCCTCTTTTCTCAGCCACAGAATTGCGTTTTTTTTATGCTCGCGCCCTTTGCTAGCCGGTGTCGCAAAAATGTACATACGTATCCCTTGCGCTATTTATTCGCGGAATTCATTGCAATCACGACTTTTTGATATGCAACGTTGTTCAGATTAATCATAGTTTCTTTCGCAAAAGGAGAATTTTAGTGTCATACCATAGTCGTGTTCCCTTTTTCCCTTTGCATATTTTTACACCTTCGGAGATGACAAATTCATTTTGTTGTATATACTATGTAATATCTATATTGTATATTGTATATATTATTGCATTCCATTCCTGTTGCCAGAATGAATTCAGACTTTTGCATATTGCTATTCGTCTGTCTGTGGAAGTAATGCATCTGAATTTTTCTCTTCTTGTCTCTGGAAAAGACATCACTTGTTATTTCGTTGTTTGAACATCTTTCTGTGTAAAGTAGTTTTTCTTTGATTTGTTTTCCTTTTTGAAATGGTTTCCTTATGTCCTGACTTACTATAGGAATCTAGTTTTGCGAAAATTACATCTCTTTACTCTTAAATTTTAGCATCTAAGTGGCATTTTTCCAGCAAATATTCTTTTGTGATATGAAAAAAAAATATATCGGAAATTAGATTAATTTTGATTTTTATGAAACGCAAATATTACGCCCAATGGCCTAAATTAGATTTTGAATAGTAAAAAATTGTTATTTGAAAAACTTATGTTCCTTAATTACTTTGTTTGCAGATCAATAAAATTAAATAAATTTAGAATAGGTAATAATATGGTTAAAGCAAAGCTGGTATTATATTATATCAGAATTCTTAATTATAATTAATAACAAGGAGAAACTTCGAAATTAAAAAATTGTTCGATTTTTCTATTTTGCACAATTCTTATTTCGGATCACTTTTTTGAAAATATAAATTAGATAGTTAATTTTAACGGACGGGTCTAAATATTTTGTCTTCCTAGATTGATATTTTTTTTAAGCTTTAAATTGTAAAATGATTTCGTAATCCTGACAGCAAGCTTTTAAAAAGTGTATTTACTTTGCAGACTGACAACATTTTTTCCATACAGGGGGTTGTAATGTATAGTATAGTAGTATAATGTATGCCGCAGCCTCACAAGGCCAACTGTTGCCAGAGATTACAATTCGTTAGGTCAAACTCCACCCTAAATATCCCACATCCCGAATAAAATGATTATTAAGTTAGCATATTCCAAGTCCATAGTAAATTTACATAAAACTCTACAAGTCTACACTTCGCAACAGTGTAAAATAACACGACGCTATCACGTTCAGCTTTCGCCGCCCCTATCTGAAGGATGAGTAATCCTGGCGCAAAATATACGAGCTCTTAAAAAGTACGAAAAATAGGAGAAAAATCTTCCTATTTGGATGAATATAATTTTTTAGCTTAGCTCGACCGTGTATCACTTGCCGGCTGATTGTACTCTCAAGCATGCAAGTCATAGTTGCATAAAAACCCAGAGAGGCACTAGGGGAAGATATATGGCGGGAAAAATTTACCATTGAAAAAAATATATGTAAAAAAACGTTGCTTTTGTATTATTTTGAATCTGCTGAATGTCGGCGATAGAGCCGCATAACGTATGGCGCACTGCCACCACTGAACTCGGCCATCGAGGATTCCGAAAAAGTTGGTCCGGAATGAAAAATAATTGCATTCAACATGTGCATTCGGCGTTGGTTGGCTTTCAAGAGAGGCGGTTGAATTTAGGCCATCAAATAAAAATTAAACTCCAAATTACTCGGCCGCATGCAAGTTAATTTTTAAAGCGACCTTCTGTTCCCAGCTGTGAGGAATGTAAAGGGTGAAAATGCTGCAAACCCTCGACATCAGCAGACACATACGGTTTGTGACAGTTTCCTTCTTTTGTTAAGCACTTAGCACACCACTCCAGGTCAATTTATTGCCCAGTGATAAGTGTTCACACCCTCTCAACGCCCTTTACAACGAACCACAACTGGCTGCTTCATCCCTGCGGCGCCCTCAGGCCTCAAACAAATTGACAAACACAATAATGATGGTAATAATGTAGGAAATGCCAAATGTTTGGTTCGTTGGTTTGGTAAAAATAAATAAAAATCGCATCTGTCTAAAAATGACTTGGAATCCACCCACTTTACTCTAATAACTGCTTGTTCGGGGGGATGAATTTCATGAGTCACGTTCAAGAAGGTTGACTACACCTACAGTGGCTCCCAGCTTGTTTGCTGAAAGACGCTGTTTGAAAGAGAAGAAACGTTTACTTCCTGCAAAGAGGCCACTGGGGATTGAGAAGAAATCAATTTGATGTCACACACAGCTTTTTCCACCTTCTTGATGTTATAAATATAAGCCGCTCATTTCCGACAAAATACTCAAACTGTGGAGGATTATCCGTCAGAAAATTTTGTGAGATCGTTAAGTGCTTAATTAGCCTCTCGGTTAAGTCATGTCCTTTTTGATTAACTCGAAGGAATTGATTTTGCCCATAGACTGGTCGTACAACAACGATACGGCACGGGTCTATAATGACTTTAGCTTTTTTCCAATCATGTACTTTATGTCCCTTTTCCATATTAACGTTCCCTGGTTCAAGGAGGGAGATTGTATCCATGACATGGCCAAACGTGATGAGAATTAGACAACAAAACCTATGATATCCTTTTGTATTCTGTCGTCAGCTTACAGTTGGGATGCCCAGACTGCGAAAACAATCTACTCCCGTTTTTCGGGATAAACGCCTGTTGGGCATACAAAAAAAAAAACCGGCCGTAAATCTCCTGGTAGATTAACTTAACTCAGAAGCAATAGAATTTTTTGCCCAGAAAAGTGATTTTAATCTCATCCTTCCTATAGTGGCGAATAAATTAATTGCGTTTTGATATTGTATATTAGACACACTATGACACTAACTACTTCAATAAATAAATACCACATTCCAGCAGGATTGTTCAAAGAGAAATTCCATTCAAAAGTTCAAATATGGCAAAACAAGTGCCACAATTCGCACAATTGTTTAAGCATGCTTCAATTGAAATTTGAATTGATTTTTAGGTTCAACGTTCTTCTTCCAATGTCTACAACATTCTGGAAATGAATACAGACTGCAAATGCAACCATTCTTCTTAAATACATAAAAATAAAATCAATGTGAATGCAATTATCCACGCCACCAGTGCTCAAAAATTACATCTTGTCGTTATTTTTCGCAAGGCAACACATTTCATTTGGGCTAAGTGTCTAAGCAATTTGTTTACAATTATTTCAGGTAAACACAAGTGTAAGAACATGTGTTCTGCAAGTAATCAGGTATCTGATGCTGAGTTCCGATTAGTATATATACCAGAAGCACATTAAATATTTTTCGCAGTTGATTTTTAATTTTTATCAAAATGTACAGTGCTTGGATTTTACTACTTTTGGCCAGTTCTCAAGTGAGTTGATATCATTGTAATATAAATTCAATACAATTAATAGGTACTTTATGTTTATAAACTAGGTTATTGCCCAAAAAACTTTGAAAGAAACAATTGATATAAGCTTCAAAGCCATTGAGGTGTTAATCGAGAAACGAAATATTTACATCCCTTTCATTGAGTGCACAAGTTTTCCCGAAATAAATAGACATACTTACACTTTTGCCGCAAATCATAAGATCCTAGAAGAAAAATCAGCAAACAATAATGCAACACTGAAAGCGTTAAATAAAGTTCAATTAAAATACGATCACTTTATCAAAAAAACTAAAGATGTTATATCCGGCATAGCAAATCATATTGTCAAACGACTTCAGAAGCATTTTGATGCCAAGAAAATCTTTCATCGCGAACTTAAGAGAATCTTTAGTGCAATTAAGTCCTTGAAGGAAGAAGCACAAAACGAATCTTGTCATTTTGAAATTGTAAAAATATTTATAAATTTGGCGAACACACAAATTAATGAAACAATAACTTGTCTTTTGAATGGTGCGAAAAATTTCCCAGAAATGCCAAGTCATGTCCTTAGTATTCGCGAACATGTGACCAATGTTACATATGATTCTATTTCTAAGTGTAATCAATGCGTTGAGGAAAAAAATGAAGAGTGTTTCAGTGACCTAAATTCAGTACTGACGAAGAAAACAAAAGTAGTCAAAGAAATCAGTGAAAACTTCATACATGCCTTTTCCATCGAAATTTATATGCAAAAATATTTCACCAAGAAATGTATGAGATTGAGTTCAAATGTCGTGACCGAAGAAGTGCCATCTTATAAATTGAAAATGAAGACTTGTGTGAAGACTACTCCTCTAACCAAATCTAAATTGCATTGATCTGGATTTTACAATATTGTTCAACTTTATATGTAAAAAAAAGTGTACAAAAATTAATTATAAAATTTGCCACTCAGCTGTAAAATTATTGTTTCATTCTGCTGATTTATACTATAAAAGAAACCTAATCACTTAGCATTAACAAAATCGATTAGAGTTCAACTAATGAACTAATTCAACCAAAAATATCTATGTAGATATCTAGATTTACGATTTTTGAAATAATTATAGCACGATTCTTAGATTCTTCAAAACCGATTTAACTGTTCGAAAAATGATTGTTGCATAATAGAATACCGCATTTTATGCGCTGTTTTGAACAAAAGTATTTTTTATATTGTTCCAAACTAAACCAAAAGCTCTTGAAATATCTACTGATATAGAAGCACTGGAAATTCACTTCTTGAATCCTAACTTAATATATTTCCGCAGAGCTTTCGGAACCATATTTACGATTACGCCTAAATATAATTTAGTAAAATGGCGCTTGTAAAATCTATTAAAGTTAATAACAATTCAATTCACAATAATTGCAAGACTTAACTTAACTTAACTTGGAAAAACACTTTTAAGAACAAATTTTGCGTATGCAGAATTTTGAATTAGTATTACTTGTTATTTGTTTATAGAGCATAAGGAAAATGGTCTTACACATAGTATTTTAAAGTTTTTAATTTAACAGTAAAATTTTAATTAATAATACGAAAAAGCATTTTTAATATAATTTAGTGTAAATTGTTTCATTGGAGTAATAAATCTTTTTAATGTATAGGTACAATTATATGTACTAATGGAAAATAAATCTGTACTACAACAGTCAATAATGAAGTAAAATTATTTACAAATGACATTTATAAAATAAAAGTAGAAAATATTTTTCGAAGATATTTGTTAGAAATTTGCGGAGCAACATAACGTAGTGCGTCAAACTAATCGTTTTGTTTTTTAGTACCGCATCTTAAGTACATACAGCTGATCAAACTTCTTCATAGAAACAGTCGCGTCGCTGCTCAAGGAGAATGTTTTTTATTTTAAAGCCGCCGCTGACGGCAAAAGGCTATAAAAACAAAAGTTGTTATGCATTTATCTTCAGTTTTCACCAGTGATTCAGAAATACACACGACATGAAATTCTTTGCGGTTATTCTTTTCTTAGGTGCTCTTCAGGTGAGTTACAGTTCTTTGTATTCATGGAACCTTAAATCTTACAACATCAATTTGCGTGGCAGAGCATTCGTTGTGACAGCTTAGAAAGTGTAATTCAGAGTGGCAATGAAAGGATTTCTGCATTGAAGGCAAAGTGGGAAAGTGAAATACCGGAAATTGAGAGCACCATTCTCCCTGAAATCGATGAGATTGCATCTGATTTTGCTGAAGCTGCAGATCGGATCTTGAAGGAAGTTAAGAATGATGCTACTAAATTGCAAAAATCCCAAGAGGTCAATGCTGTTTACAATAGTTTTATAGCCACAGCAAAGCAAGCGACCAAAGAATTGGCCAATCTTAGACCCAGTGTTTTGGAGAAGTCCTTTCAAGGAAAGGAACTCTCAAGCGCTGGATACGAACAAGTGTCACAACTTTGGAAGCAACTGAAACACGAAACTGAGGGTGAATCCTGCAAGGAATCAGTTTTTGATTTGTTTGCTAAAGTTGCTAAACACCAAATTGACCAAATTACCGCATGCGTCGTAAAAGGCGGTTCCAACTTCCCAACACTCCCCAATGCGGTTCGGTCCATTAGTTCAACCACCAAAAAGGTCACCAAGGAAACTGTTATGGCTTTTCAGCGATGCCCCTACGAACCAAATACTGGTTGTTTCGACGAAAGAATCACTGTTCTCAAGGACGCACAAAAGATCATCAAGGACAACGTTGATAGCTACCGAAACAATACTCCCGAAGAAATTAGTTTCCAAAAGACCATTTCCCAAAAGTGCATCAACCGCGCTACGAACATGTTGAAAAGTCAAGTTAATGACTTCGAAAACGACATTGCTAAATGTCAATAGTTGTTATACATTTGATTTCATGAAATAAAGGAAATTTCAACAAATCACCTTTTTATTAGGATTAATTGCATCATGAATTCCATCATTTTGAAACTCATGAATACAATCCATATCTTTAGTTGTATTGTGAAATGAAAACAAACTCTTTTTTTTCTAAGAAACATTGTTCAAGGTATTTTAAAGCAATGCCAGCTTCAAAAGAATTACTTTTCTAAATAGGAAAATGTAGTAATAACGTACTAAATACTCCACTTTTTGACGTATGTAAAAAGTGTTTATTCAACTGTTCAAACAAGAAAAATGTTAAACCAATCTGCGATTGTAAGATTGTGAACTTTGCAATATGGTACGAGAAGTGTGCTTGCTTGTTTGATCTTGCTAACAATAAGTAATTTTGATACTATTTCAAAAAAAAGAAAATGAAAACTTCTGTTTAATTTATAAACTCTTCCATTACTTCATATTTTGTCTTCAAATTATCAAAAACGTATAAAAGCAATTATAACTGCTATTTCAAGCTCATTGTCAGTCAAAAAACAATTTTCCAAACGTTAATAGCTAGAGCAAGTTTCCGCACAGAATTGAAAACTGTTTTAAAAAGGAAACAGATGAGCTTCCTTAGAGCCCTTTGGTACACATACGGTAATATCCTTGCACACACTTTTCACAAACTTGTAAAACTTGTTGTAGGGAATATCCCTCCTAAATTGTTCACCCTTTTGTTTTTCAACTGAACCGCTTATATCAGCCAAATGTTCAGCAAAATTCAAATAGATCAAAGTCCTGATTCAAATAGAAATATTTATAAACATTTTGTGAAAAAATGTTGTTAACTTATTTTCAAAAATTGTTGTATTGAATTATATTTATATTATATTTATAATTTCAAGCTAAAAATGTTGTTGGGGTCAATTCTATAGACTTTCTGTACGCGCCATTCAAAAAATTTAACATTTATAAGGAATGTTTAATGCATATAAAATGAAAACATTGCTCAAGTATAATCACTGATTGTATTTTAACATTACAAAAACAAAATCTACAAATGGAGATAAAATTATAATAATAGCTTTCACACAAAACCATCTAAAGTTTTCTAATACTACACCGATTATTTCGAAGTTTTCATTAATACTGAACATTCTGAAATTTTCAACAGTTTTATAATATTTACTAACATTTGGATTACAGCTGGATCCAACTGGAATCAATGGCATTTTGCACATTTGAATTTCCCAAAAATCCCCGCCGTTCACATGCGTTGATATGAACAGTGTGAATTATAAAAATGCAAATTAATATTTAAGTTGTAATTTCTAAAGTGGTTTCTATTACTAAACATTTCTATTCTAGTCAATATTAATACTCTTTAATACTTCATCCACAGGTGGCCATTTCATTTCTTGCACGCCCAAGTTCTGAAGTTAAGTAATTCCACAAGTTAGTCATACACAATTGGACCATTGCCTTCTCTGCTCCCAGTTGGAACATTGGATAATTGTTATAAGTTCCAGTAATTTGTATAGTTTCATAAGTGTCAACAAGAGTGTCCGCAATATCGATAAAACATTGACCAGTCGAATCGCTCACACATTCCAATACAATTTTTAAGCAATTTGTTGAAGTAACTTCGCTGACAGAGTTAGTAATATATTTGACAGAGTACGGTAAATCTGGAATTTCTTCGTAACCCTTTCGTGCACACGCCATCAAGTCCTTTACAGTTTGTATGGCTGTGTCATGAAATGCTCGATGAGCTATGTATTTGCAAACACCATTATGTACTTTTCCCTCTAAATTTGATGTGGTTTCACGAATTATCCATAGGTACCAGAACACATGGTTATAATAATTTAATTCTTTTCGCAAAGAATAAAAATTATCTTTCAAATGTAGTTGACCAAAAAAATTAGCTTCTGCAAAAAATGTTTCGAAGGCCTGTACTAAATTGTCTCTTGCTTTGAGCTGCATTCTGGTCGTTAAGGATGAAGCAATATAGTCTAAAGTCTTATTTAATTGAGATCGAGATTTCCCAAGGGATTTGCGTAACGTGTCTTCAATTTTTGCAGAATGATTATTCCACTTAGCGGAGAAAGCAGTCGTTTCATTTATCAATCGGCTCTCCAAATCATCAAACTCATCAGCCATGCTTAACTGAAAAGGATAATAGTGGTTGGTTTTCATATAATTATTTCCGCGTGCTAAATTTAACTAACCTTAAGCAAAAGCCAGATTGGCAGAATGTACAAGAACTTCATAATGATGTCTTTGAATCAGGAACAAAACTATGGAATATCGTTGCAAGTTGTCTTCTTATATACCAAGTTCTATTTACTTTAGCCTCACGTGTAAATGAATAAATGTGTACTTATAAGCAGCTTAAACAAGTAACAATTCATTTTCTCAGCACATGTATATGGAATCGGAGTTTTGTTTTTTTCCCAAATTTGAAAGTAGCTGATTATTAACATTGAGTTTTTATTTGTTGGTGATAAGACACTGGTTTTTGCAGTTTATTTATGCAAATAGGGTAATACACATCACAGCACAATGTATTAAATTTGCCTCGTGGAAATGAAAAATGATGATATCAATTTGTAACAACAGACGCATGATTTTGGAATGCTTAATAATTTATACCAATGAAGAATGTATATCCCATCCTGTTTCCAATTTCGTTTGAATTTATTAGTTATTTATTTATAGGTATACGTATAGGTACAACACCTTATGTTATTGTGTTTGATATTTCATTATCAACAATATGAATTAAGAATAAATGGTTTTAATTTAATGTCGTCGATTGTATAAACTCTTATTCAAATCTAATAAAAGGAATCCCTGCAACACACGACATATTAAAGCCTTTCATACAACGGAAACATTGTAGAAGATCTTCGTGTCTGACTTGACTTCCACAATCCTGCAATTGTGCAGAACGCCACGATGACTTTTTAAATTTTAAAATGCAATCATTTTGGGTCTAGGATGTTTCCAAGCCTCATACACTCTGACTTAAATGCGGTTTGAAGATGGTAAAGGAGTCCTTGCTCCTGCAATCACTTGCGATCCTCATTAAGTACCTTGACTCTACTCCTCTGAATTGAAATTCCTACTTCTATTTTATCTCTCTAATTTATTTCAATTTGACTAGCCTTACTTCTCTACTCCCCGCAACTGGAAAATTCCGGGAATCATTTGAAGACAACTAAAGAGACTTATTAGTTGATTTTTCACCTCACCGAGTTGTGCCGATTTGTGCCTTTTGCGGAGCCTTCAGGTCGCACATCGTAATGTCTGCCTTCGTAGACGACAGGATCTTGGCGCATTGGTATCGTTAGATGGCAGAAATGGAAATGAAATAACTGTAGAACAAGGTATTCCAGCTCTTGGCATGAGTTCTGAGGTAAGTTGGCCATAACCATCCTGGCGTCGCCTTCGACTTGTACAATGTACCTGCCGTCATCATCTGGTTGCATGGCAAGATTCCTTTTCTGTTCAGTTCCTGAAAATTGGCTGCAATTCTTTTTGTTTTAAGGTACAGAGAAACAAGCTTCCTGCACAGCAGCCTGCCTTGTCGGTATACATCATTGGGCCCGTGCAGGGGGACAGAAGACGAGCAAAAAGGAACTTTTATAAATTCTTAACTCGTTTTATTCCACCATGCAGAGGTGATTCCCCCGTTCTTTCATCCTGACTTTATTCACTCCCGACACTCGACTTTTCACCAACTCATGCATTTATGGAGCAGTTAGTATTGGGGACTTACATCCCCGCCCCACCAATATTTACAATGGACGTGCATATGATTTAAGTGGCGCTAGGAACAGGAGCAAAAACTCACCTCCCAAGGACCGCACTAAGAAAACGATTTATAACAATGTTCAACAGCTCTTGGGTTTTTGTTGCATATTTTCAGGCGAGAATCTTAAGTTAATAATGCTGTGGGCCAGAAGGCCTTCATACCATCGCGGGAAAGGGTGCTAAAGTTTTGATATATTGCATCCTTCTAACGTTAAATAGACTGATTTTTAACTGAGTTACTTTTACAAGGATTTTTTTTTATTAAAGAAGTACCTGATATGTTTGCATTTTGCAATGATGCTCATCTAACAATAACAATAATAGTTAATCTCAATAATTGCAATTGAAGAATTTTAAAATAAAGACCTTGCAATAAACATTAATAAAGATATGTACATAATTCAAGACTTTAAAACAAGGATTGTAGCAACACACAGACCAGAACGCAAGTGCAAGTGCAGCTTTCCATGAACATAATTCTCCCCCTCCACAGCTTAAATTTAAGATGGTGGAAAGTGCGTTTGGCTTAATGACTGGATTAACAATAAAATACATGTATGCAAACAGCTCCGGAGGAAATTACAAAATTACGGATTTAACATCGGACCTTTTACACACCATTCTGTGGTTCGGCAAACCCAGATTTGGTGCAAGTGGTGTTCAGCATCAGTGCATTTTACCAGCATCCTAAGCCCAACCATCAAACATTCAAAACTGTAGTAGGAATCCTTCGGCAGCGGCACAAACCAAGAGTTTATTTGTTTCCATCGGACCGTGATAATGAAAGGGAATAAATCTCATGTTTAAATGGTTGGTTGTGCAGGTTTGAGTCCTTTAATGAAATCAATTAACGCCGGACAGAGCATCGTCCTTGGCGTTTATCTCATATTACGTCGCACAAACGCAGTGTGAACTATACGTTGAGGTCCCGTTTGCCGGGACGAAAAGCGGCGCATACCACCAAAATTTATGGCCACTACGTAATCGCTGCCAAATGGACTATTTTCTGAAAATTTGCAGTTTTGTTGAACTTTTTCCTACTTCCGGCAGTTTTTTGTCAATTTCATAAATTTCAACTCTAATTAAAATTACAGTCGTAAATGGTGACTTTTATGGGGTTATGATATTTCGCTCACCGTGCAACAGGCAACCACCAAGTTTTCTGGACTAAAAACACAAATAACCAGTACATTGTGCAGTTAATTAGGGAAAAGTAATTCTCTTTGAACATAGAACATTCCAGGCCATGTGTTTTCGCTGAGGAAGCTAATTGCAGAATTAAAATTATTTCATCTATTATTCAAAATCCATAATACGTCCAAAATTATATAATTCCATAACTTTTGCTAAAACTGCTGCTAAAGTAAGCAATAAAATTAAGGAAACTGCAATCGATTGAATTACAAACGAAAAACTTAGATAAATTTGGTTTAACCCGATTTGCGTGTGAACAAATTGAATTGTTCGATTTATGGACATAAAGGTTATTTCAACTCTATTTTAATTCGTATTAAAATTCGAGCAATGAAAAGTTTAATTTTTATGGGTTTAATTATATAGTATTAGAGAATGTATTTAATTGTGTGATGAAACAGAAATCTAAAAAAAATGTGAATATAAAATTAATTTCAAATTCTTTCTACGTTTCATTAAGATTGTTTTTTTTTTACCACAATATTCTAAAACATATTCCCAATTCCATTTGTGTATGTCTACGCAAAGCAAAATTTTTCAAGTAACCTTCCATTATAAGACCATAAATAATTAATTACTTTTAATGTAGAATTTAAGCTTATCCGAAAACTGTGATTGATTTTCATTGCTAGAAGAAGTCAGATTGAATTCTTGCAATTCAGACCAAGCCTCTGTGTAATATGTCCTCCTAAATTATTTGTGGTCTCATATCCGAAAGCTGAAGCCGTGTCCCTTAATAAATCATCGAAGAGTCCTTCACAAATTTTCGAGTTACAATTTTAGGTTCGTATAGGCCAGTATATTCAGGTGAGTTAAGTTAATCAGGGCCAAGGGGTAGCAAACTAATTTTAACAACTATTTTAGGGAATAAACCTAGGCTTTCTAAGGCTACTATCGACAAAGTCCTTCCCAAGCAATCACTGCAAGTACCTGCAGCCTGGGTTACTCCACATGTGAATCTGAGCAGTCATTAGCACCCCCAAGGCCCATTTGCTTTTGTACATACGCAAATGAGTGCACTTCGTACTACACATAAATTTCGACCACCTCCAAAATTTATTAGAGCACGTCCTTCGTCCTGCCGTGATGAAGAGTCTGTACCAGAAGTAATTTGCAATAGTTGTTCTTAGATCAGTTTTCATAAAGATTTAACCTTTGATTTCTGTGCTACTAAAACGAAAGAAAACAAATTGTTGAAGTAAACCATTCAGGGAAAATCTACCCTTATGCTTATCCAAAATGCATGTTTGCGCATTCAAGTAATATGCCTATCGGGACAAGCCCAAGCTGCTGCTGGGCACTGGAGCGGAAATCCCTCTCAGAAGATCTTTGGCTGCGGAAGTCCTTTCAGAATGCAATTTCCTTGGAACCCGTAGGCGAACTTCATTTCTAATATTTTTTTTCTTCACTTCAACAATAGCGAGTCAATGGAGCCGCAGGATATCTCATCACTGCTTTTCGTCCGTTAATATCACAAGTGTTGCGTATTAAAAAATCATCGACTGCCGGGCAACAAGGGTGAAAAAAGGGGTGGTGATGGCGCGAACCATGAGGACATAGTCGCCCTTGTACATGTGTTTTAATGGTGTGGTGGGTGAGCCCTCAAGCACACCCTTTGTGATGATGACTGATGAATATTTGGTTTGAAGGCACACCGGTTTGTCGACCCCCAAAAAAAACAGATTGGGGTGATACTTTGGCGAATAAATTTGCCAAAGGAGACAACACAGATTTTACGGCAGCAACGGTGCATTGTTTAGCTCAAGAGTTAAGTGGTTGAGTGTGATTTGAGAGGAAAACTCACCCTTTTGGAGCCCGAACCCTTAGTTATTTTGCAAAGGTTTCTTTATCAGATTCATTATTGCATTTTAAATAAGTTGAAAATATCAAATTACGTCACGTTCAGTAACGATAAAGGGTGAATTTTATAAATATTTTAATTATGAGGGGCTTATTTGCTCAATAATTCAACTGCAATTTTGGGGAAGCTCTGGTTAACACCATTTAAGAGGAGTGCGAAGAGATTTAAGAATAATGAGTTTTTCGTTTCTTGAGAAACTTTGTTGAAGCTTTACATCAAGTTTGCTCAATTTATTGGCTTCTCTGATATTCCCGTTTTTTGTTTTATTGTTTTGAATTTAATCAAAGTTTCGTTTTCTTTTGAGAAAATTAATTGCGGACCAACAAAGTTGAACTGCCAATACAAAAAACTGGTTGTGGTAGTTTTCATTAAATTAATTGAATGTAAATAAAACAATATAAAACAATTCAATTATATCCTGAAAACATGTTGAGCCAACAAAAGAAAATCATTTTCCGATTTCGTTTAACCTTTTCTATCATAGAATAAGAATTTTTTGTAAGTAGTACATCTGTTGGTGAAGCAACTCAAGAAATATTCCTGCAATGCAACAGCAAAATAAATGATAAAAATATAAAATACGCTTGAACGTTGCAAAGAATGAATTTACTAAAAATGTTAATCAATAACTCTTCATTTTCATTTTTTACTTTAAGTAAGAAAAAATAAGTACATCTGAAAAAAAATGAATTCTTCAAGCTTCACTTAATATATTCATCCCTGAGGGTTTTCAGGAGCCGCAACATCTGTAACTTATTCAGAGCAAGTGATTCCAAATAAATTACGGAAATACCCTAAGGACAGGATTTCAACCCTTATATGGTGTTCATAGACTCGAAAAGGAGTACCTTTCAGAAAGTATATGAGTTCCTCCAAGAGAACCTGAAAATCCCCTGGCACGAACGAGCAAGAAAGATTCCTCCAGCTTCCGAATCTTATGAAACAAATTCTGCGAATGTCGGATCTGCTTGGGCTGTATCCACCGATGAAAACTCGTCAAAAATCGTCAAAAGGGACAGGTTGGAAAAGAATTATCATAACAGTATTAAATCAGGAAGATTTTGATGCAAATTTAAAGGTCTTCAAACCAAACGAACAATTTTAAAAATGGTCAAAAAATTTGCTCAAATAATATCTTGAAATTAATTTATTCTTACAAGTTACAACGAATCTATCCACAAAAATAGACATCTCATTCGAACGGGGATAATTAATTTCGCGGAAATTAAATATACTTTTGGTTCTATTTTGAGACAACTGCTGAACTTGCAATGATCTGCAACTGAAACCTGGCCGTTTTGCGACATCCCAAGCCGAGATGAAAAACAATTAAAACAGCCTAATTACAGTTGTTTACGAGGCAAGAATCCGTAATTATTGCTCTTAGACGCACGCGGTGCAGTCGCACAAGACCGAAATAGGTGCTCCAGAAGACGATAATCAAAAGATTTCAAAGTAAAGTCAAGTGCGAGCGGGCGACAGAGGGTCGTTTTCTATGGCGTCTTGTTAAAACGCTGCCACGAGGTGCTTATCTAGGGTTAAACTGATTATGGAACGGTGCGCTCATTAGAAGCACAAATTTAGGTACTGTAATCCTCTAAATAATTTTTCTATTCATCTACAAAAAATTCATCTACTCACAGAAATCTATTCAGGTATGATTTTGAACTAATTAAAAGCATACAACTCATGAGTTAGATGTGATGAAGGGCAATTTCATTACACGCTCTAATTAAGCTTTTGACATCACTAACAGGACTTTTATTTGCGAAGTCCTTCATTGGCACTTTAACTGCAATTATCAATATTTACGCAAGTTGCAATACGAAATCGCGTACCAATTTGAGTAATCTGAAGTGCCAAGGACAATTCCATTTCCATTGGCAAATTCTAGGATGCATCCTTTCATGTTTTCAAAGTCACATAATTTCAATTTACTGTTTATTGAAGCATAATACAAACAAACAGAAACATTATTTGATTACCAAAAAAAATAAAGGAGGTCATTACATCTAATTTCGGTTATTTTACTTCAATCATAATAACAGCTTTTGAATAACATTTACGTTCGGCAAATTGTCACGGATATGGTGATTCAAAATTCTTGACATCATGGACTAATTTTCAGTTGGAATAACTTGAAAAGCTGGAAAATTTACAGAATTGGTTCGAACAGGGATAAACCGGAAATTGGTTTTATTCCGATATCTCGGCGAATAATACTGGACTGATAAAATTGTCGTTACTAAGCAATACTAAACAGTAACAGATGTCCTCTGGTTCATATACAATATAACTTAATTTCGTATCCTAGAATTTTAGTACGTTTCAGCAGAGGTTCAACGACAAAAGAAATATTGAAAATTGACGCGATCAGGATATCCACCTCAAGCAACCAATAAAGTCAATAAATGTAAACATTGATTGTGTATCCTGTCTGTTTGCACAGTTCCGAGTTGGGAGCTGATATCATGCACCATATCCTGGCTACCGTATGAACATGTCCGTGGACTGCATCCTAATTTTATATGTATACAGTTGGTCAGGCCACGAGCTGGGATGTGTACAGATACATTTTGTCATATGAATACACGGCTGAACGGATTCTGGTGCATGTTGCCTATGGAAGTAAACTCTTGTTAGCTTTATACATTCTAACTATGCAGACGCATACCATTGAAGACCAGGATAATGTCGTCAGAAGGTTCAAATAGTTAAGAAGTACACCATGGTACACGGTCACTTCCTGAACGTATGAAAGCTGAATTTTGAGACTTGCACGTAAGCCAATGCCTGGAGTCAATCATGTCCTTCCAGAACTCCTCACAGAATACATAATCTGATTCCTGTTTGCCTGATTGAAATGCAAGGTACCACAGCTTTTGGCACATGAATTAAAATTACCGATGGGACTGATTGCTTTTATTGCTGACAATTGAAGCCGATTATCCTTTCAGCAAATGCCCCGCCCCATCTTTGCCCATAATAAGTGGTCTAAACTTGATGAACAACTGATGACCACACACTGTCTCACATTGCATGTTACATATTAGACGAAAGGACAAGTACCTATACCAAGCCATAGTTTTTTTTTTCTTTCACCCAAAAAATTCCCAACAAATTTTCAACTTGGTAGAAAAACGAAATCAAAGCCCAAATGTCGTTTCATCCTTGATGGCCCTTTCTTCATATAGTAGCTTATGAAAACAGGATAACAGGCCTGACGAGAACGACTAGAAAACTTTCGGAATAATAATAACTGTATATGGCTCCCGATGGTGTCAGTCGGATAAGTTTGCCGTCGAACCCCATCATCGCGGCCGGGTTGCATGCCAACAGCCTTCGAACGAGTCAACACAAAAAAGGGGTCCACGGAGGCTTATGCCTTGCGATTATGTTTCATAGTAAAACGATTCTACACGTCCTTCCCCTGGCTCCAACACCCATTCCCAGTAATGTCGGGAATATTGCGATCATGATGGCGTGGGGTGCCACACTGAAACTGCTTAACTTGTTTGTGGTGTTTCTTTTCCCTCTTCGAGGAGCATGTGTTCTGAATTTCATTAAAAGGATATAACTGAAGTATGTACATATGTAACTCTCATAAGACCACTCGGCCTGGCTAAAGCACAGACTTTCCTAAAAGTTTTCACTTTTCCATGGTGTCCTTGCTAGAGTTCTTTTCGTCTCACCCCACCGTTACCGACTTCGGGCTATCGGAAGTTTTTCCACCGGACTGAATTAGCTTTTCCACTCATTTCGCCATCCTGTGATAACTTATTGTTTACTTGTTTGCGTTGGAAAGTTTTTAGAAAACGCCTGTCGCGATTTATTAACGAACCACTGTTGTCCCGAAAGCTTCGCAAAATGCATCTCTTGAGTAAGATTTGCAAATAAAAGCACAATTTAGAGCCAAGAAAAGGACAGGACGAAAATGGAAAAATTTATGCATTAAAGAATGAAGCACTCAGAGATGATGGTAGGATTGTGGTCTCATTCTGCATCCACGGTTCTTACAAATGTAGGGGTTATAAGTTCGATGACTTGATGCTTCATTTCCATTTAAATTACTGTCGAAACGGAATTTGGAAAAAGTTTTCGTGTTTGTCGCTCAAGTAAGGCGAAATATTTCTCAAATATTTTTGATAGAAAATGAAAATGAAAGTGCCAAATAATTGTTTATATTTTCAGGAACTTCCGTTATTTTATTCCGTATTACTCTTACGAACATAAAAATCGAATGCAAAATTTCCATATACCTAAGTAAACAAATTTTTCCACATATCTATTTCGGAATTGCTAACTAACCATAGTCTTCACTATTGCTTATATTTGAAAACATAATATTTGAATGTTCTCAGGCAAGAACTATGGATAAACAAAAGCAAAATAAATATAATTCACCAACATAAACTAATGAAATACTCAAACGAAAAGGACTAGGAACGCTTTAATCAAGCTGAATTATTTATCTTCATGTTTGCTTTTAAACAAATGTACACACTAAAGTCAATAAAGAATACAGACAGTCTGTGTTCGTTTTAAGTCGTTTGCAACATGTTGATTTATAGAAAACACACCTGCAATTTAACAAAAACTTATAAAACATTAGTGCCTACTCGAGACTAATTAAAGCTAAGCATATTAACGTCTACATTGAATTATATTATGTATTCAAAACCTTATTGAAGTATCATCTCTCGATTCATCACAAAAACTTAAAAATATCATTCTGGCTTTTAGCAACAAATAAGCATTTTGACTATAACATGAATTTTTAAAAATATGTCTGTGAACTTCACGGATTTCATCTTCTTTCGCAGAAGTTTTTTGTCTGTGGAAAATGTTGACCCATTTCCCCCGAAATCTCTACCTACATTTATGTCTATAAATGGAAAGGTCTTTAAAATGTTAAGTGCCAAACAAAATAAGTCTATGGGATTTTCTGCAGGAAACTTCCAAACAAGACAAGCATTAAAATAAATAGCAAAAATACGTAAAAATTATGTGAAAACATTGCTGAGACGCATGCGGTCCCCCAGAGACATTTTACAAGATATCAACATCAAAGCCAGCAAGTCCCTCGACTTATTCGGAAGAAAATATAGTTTTTCTTGAAAAATCATTTTCATGGCAGAATTTTCGAGTGAAACCACTTCCATCCCTGTGGAACTGAGTTTGTTTGTACAGCAGAAGAAATTATCAAGTTGCTTGAAGTAGGAGGTGAAGAATACGAAATGAGAAAAACATATACGTATTACATAAAACGTATGTCCGAAAACTCTTAGAATCTAAGATTCTTCTCCAAAGGACTTTAGGTGACCCACGTTATTAGATTTCTGTACAAATTCAAAACTAAGTTGGAAAATGGGAACGCAAATATTGACCTGCTTTGATTTTAGCTGTACGATCTCGCATGCAGTCCAAAGTCAATTTAGGACAGTTCAGACTGTTCAGTGTTCAGTCCCCCAACAAGAACTTGTACAGCGAGCGCATTCTGCACTGGATTGGACCGGAAATGGGTCAGAGAACACGGAGCACACTGCATTTTGATCCCTTGGCCGAACTCATATTTGCAAAGACATCTTGCGCCCACCTCAACCACAGTTGACCCCTTGATTTTATCAATTTACAGTCATTGAGTACCAGTACCTGCATGCTGTGTTTGCTCCTTTCTATCTTTTCGTCCCCGGAAGTTTTGGCATGACATTCGTGACATTAACGGAAATCGAAATTCTCTAGTGTGCAACCGAATTCTGTCGTTTCCCATTTACTGTTATAAATGAACCCAAAATAAGTTTGGACGATAGTTGGTCGTTGTGACAGTGTTCAGCAGGTGTGGCTGCTACACTTTTTAAATTAAAAATCGACAGTTGCACCAGAAAAGAACCTTCAAACAATGGCTTCAGATTTGTCTCCGCTTCCGATTTACAAATAGCTTCCTATCTACGAGCATAATATCCAATCTGAGATAGTTTAAAACGACTTTTTTAAAGGTAACAAGAAATGCTTGAATGTTTATAGGTATCTTAAAAACTAATTATACTATAATTTCTTGCGATCATTTACTCCCACGATAATTTTAAAATGAATACAGAAAAATGCATGTTTGTCGCAAAATTACATTCATTTCCTCGCCAATAGTAGGGGACTGGCGTAGGTGCAATGTGCCTATATAGTTTTGAGTTTAGAGCTCTTATTCTTAAAGATATTTGAAGGAGGCTTACAATTAGATCAGGGATGAAGCTGAAGGCATGAGTCATAAGTAAATTTACTAAGCTTTGTTATCACTGAAGAAATCATTGATCAGTTGTAGAAATTCTTCGAGATATAGCTCCAAAACTGCAGAGTCCTCTTTACGCGTGCGTACAATGTGCCGCACTATTAAAAGTATCTGCGTGGAATAATTAATTAAACACGATATTTTTCAAAAATTTATTAGAATAATAGGTTATGTATGTGAAAAAATCTTACAAAAATAAAACATTTTTCATCTGCTTAATCATCATATAGTCGAAATTGCAATGAATGCAAATATAGAAACCAGTAAGTAGTAAGAATATAATTATTTAATTAGCATATTTCAAGTGCTTTTTCCTCGGCAATAGAAGAAAATACAAAATATCTCGTCGCTAGAGGGGCAATAAGAGTATAAAACATTTAAAGACTATAACATCTTTGTCATTGAACAAAACTAATGAATGGGCCACATTGAAATTTTTTCTGTTATTTTGAAAAATAATTGGCATTATAAGAAAAATTGAAGATAATCCAAAATCAATTACGATGCTTACAAGAGGATATCAAAGTCAGTCTTTGCATACAAAGTTCTCACAAATGTCTTAAAAATACTAAATGTTGTGCAGTAATGAAACAAATTAACGGAAAAATTGAAACATGGGTTGTTTAAGTTTTTTCACAAGACCTATTAAAGACGTGCTTAATTGCACCTGTTATTTAGACAAACTTCGGTTGCTAACTAACACACCTATGACACCAGACAGATTCCATCTACCAATAACAAAAAAGGCTCTTCGCTATCGCTACTAAGTCCGTCGGTCTAGTATTATTTCCCAGAAATTCGTTTACATTTGAATTTGTTGACAAATTGTGCATTTGAAATGGATCGAAAAACTTTCTTTTTAGAATTTCTGTATAATTCCAAGTTCTGATATCAAAACTTGTAATGATTACCTACAGAATTATTTAAAAAAATAATTGTGTAAATAACATATGACATAACAAAAACAATTATTGAAGTATATACCACAAAGCGGATTTTAACATTACCTATTCAATTAAATTAAATACATTTTACAATTACGAATTTTATTCGTTGTGAAAAAAAAATATGCTCGGCATTCAAAGAATAGTGGAAACTGGAAACTCATAGAATATGCGTACTAACAAAACGAAATACAAAATTATCTGTTATTTATAGCATAATCACTTTACTGAATCCGTGTACGTTTTTGCAGCAATATTCAACGCATAAATAACTTTGATGCTGTACAATTTGTATCTTTTGTCAATGATAAATTTCGAAATAAACTCATTTGCATGCTATTCCAACTTGTCCCATAAACTAAACACCAAAATGTTCGTGCACATCACATGAGGGCCTTCTTAATCGTGACGATTTGCTGTAGAGCGTGTCCTGAACATTAACGACTTCTGAACGATACATAAACATTGACTTGTTATGTTTTCTGACATTTATGGCAAAACTGGAAAAACAGATATCGTTAATTTTTCCCGACAGTTTCACTCACCGTTTACCAAATTGTACGCTTTCGACCAAGCACAAAATTCTGAATCGAAGTGCCAACTAATAGTGGGTTATTGTTTATGTCAAACAACAACGATTCTGAATTCCGGGGACGGACAGCGGGGGAGCATTAGAGCCGGTAACTTGCCAAGCCTCTTAGGAAACCCCCTCGATGACTTCACAGATGGATGGACCATTTGTTTCCGCCATTATTTATTTATCTCCTCTCTTTTGCTCTGGCTTTTTTTCCAAGAAGGAGACTCTTGTATTTATGAGTTGTGTCTCGGAAAATGTTCAAATGTTGTGATGCTGTAATAGTTTAACTCTTCTCAGATTTCGGTATGAGAGGGGGGTCTTGGAGGAATTACCACTCGACTATATAAATGGCACAAACAATTTACTGTTACACAATTGCAGAAGTTGAGTTCACGAATATTGAAACTTTCAGCTAAGTGAATTGGACAAAAGGAACTTTTTCAAGTAGGGGAAATTCAAGAGGTAATTACATCCTAATGCAGTTGAGACGTTTCATGCCAAATTTGAGAAGAAAAAAACAACTTTATTATTATCGTATCATAGAACCCCAAGACATTTTTAACAACAAAAGAGTTTGCGTTTGTATTTATTCATTTTCATCGCTTATTCGCTTCGTCGTCTTATAAAGTGTGCATACATAACACAAGAGTTCTGTATTTGTAAACAAATTTCATATTATTGTAAACAAGCCATAAAGCATTTCAAACAACTGCACATCTTCTTCCTTAAGCGCACCTGGCTTTCCTTTTAGTGTGGCGTCTTTCAAGATTCATCAGGAATTTTTAATGGGTGTGACACTTTTCTGAGGAGTCACATTTTTTATCCGGTTCGCCTAATGGTAAAGCAAATACTTTCTCTTTGATTTATAGTTTTCACAGGAGATAAACTTGTCAGCAGTGAACAGAATGCTTAACACGGAGATTTACAACTGGCGGAGTACCTTAGTCCCTGTACAAAAGTCAGTTAGTTTAGACAGTGCTTCAGGCATCGAAAGTTTTCCTCTATGTTTTTTCCTTTAAATGTTTTTCATCTTGTAGATGGCAATAAAAAGAAAACTTTCTTAGATAGTGCAATGGAAAGGAAGACTCTCTACAATCGGAAATAAGACTAAAGAATGAAAAAAACCACCAGCAACACAAGTGGCAGCTGTTCAAGTGCCTTTCTCTGGTATGTTCTATTTTCTGTTGTAAGTAGCTATTGCAGAGTGCACTTCTTCAGTGCTGCACCACCACTGAAGGTGGGAGAGCTTAGACGGCATTTTGTGGCTGCTTTTGACTTCAATTATTGTCATGTATTACCCAGAGAACACGCCATAGTGCATCCATCGGATAAGGGAATCACCCGGCAAAGTGTTTCGATAATATACTTAATTCGTCTCGCCCCCGGAGCCCTAACAAATTCCAAAAATAGTGCTCAAGTTATTTGAAATCCTGTTTTCATGGATACGACAAGGAGATGGCGAAATTCGAGTGAAAACGATTTGAGATAAAGCAAAATCGAAAAACAGGTGGCAGTGAGAACACGAATGCATACCAAAATAGAATTTTTTCGCATTCCAAAACAATTCTTGAAATTTTGCGAAAATTGGTAGATTTTTTGAATACTCCTCAGAATTCATTTATATAAATAGCCATTGTGTTATGTACCTACGAATAAAACTTCGGAAAAAATTCGTTTCCATGAAACATTGGAAATATACAGATATTACAATTAAGAAATCGGAAGCGAAATAAATCTACAATATCCTGAAAATTTTTTAAGTGCACCAACTGAAAACCAATCAATCAATTAAGTACGAAAAACATAAAATACAAAATCAAGGAATTGCTTTACTGTTTATTTTATTTCTTGCAAAAAAAAGCTTCCTGATTATTTGTAACAGTACCTACTTTAAAATGTTTAAACAAAAATCTAAATTCAATCTTTTAGTTTTGAAATTGCTAATTAAAGTTTGCATTTCAAGTTTGTAAAATGTTTGAGAAAAGAACTTTTAAAGTGCTCATTTAAAAAAAAATATTTGAAAGAGTCAACCAAGTTGTAAATTTTATTATTTAAAATATCATTAAAACTTTCGTTCTGGATTTATTTGATTTTAGAAATTCCTTAAGTTAAAAGTATTTGACTTCACTTTAAAACCTCGGAATCCTTGGGAAACTCCACTCATCGAAATGATTGTAGAACTGTCAGCAAAACTCATTAATTTTTAATATAAATTTTTCCAGGAGAACTGATTTTTTTCAAAAAATGTTTACTGCATTTCAGCGATCGAAGGTTGAGCTCAGCGAAACTAATTAAAATATTCCATAAAAGGGGAATTCAATACAAATTCTAGTAGACTAAGATTCCTAATTATAGCAATCACAGGCGATTACAGCATGTAATCCATACGGATGTGGGCAATTAAAAGGATATAAAATGCTCAAAATCCTTGTTGAATAGTTATTTACCTGTAAGAGATAATTGGAGTTTTTCCAGTTTTCTGATGATTTCTGCTCCATTGCCATGAACGGTTTTCTATAAAAATTTAACTACAAATTTTTAATTGGTGGTTGACTGAATGGTCTAAATGTTCATTTTAACATTAATATGTCACGTAACCATTTTCAATTTTCTTTGAAATCATTAAAAAATGTGTCTTTGAATATCTTCATAATTAAGTAAACTAGATTTAAACAAATATAAATCATTGAATTGCTGAATCAAGAGTTAAAAATGAGTAGGTAGATATAGTACATATAAAAACGTTATAGCTTTATGCAATTGGGTGATTGGATGGGGACTTTTGCGCCACCCTGTTTTTGTAAAGGTATAATTTATATAGGTAATTTTCATTAAAACTTCAACACCTATACCAAGATTTAGTTGTTGCTTTTCATGACTGTTGTGCGGACGAAGGCGATCATGTCAGGTGTAAAACAACGTAAACATTTCCATAAGTACACAAAAAACGCAGCATTTTCTCCTAACAAGGGTGATGACTAATTACTTTTATCTTCGTCCCTACGACTATTTCTAAGATCCAAATAAGCTGTCATCTCACAAGCAGCAGCTAAGTGGATTTCCTTCTTTCAAAGAAATCCGGCAAATGTTATACCTATTTTTAGACTATTCATTTTACCGGGTTTCCCCTGCTGCATTTTTACTTTCGAGTTGCATATCTCCCAAGAATCCCCAAAAACAAAACAAACGAAATCTGAAATGTTTAATAAAATCTCGTCAAGCCCGGATGAGAATGACACCGAAAAAAGTGCGCCTGCCTAAATAGGAAAATAACAACCGGCAACTGACACCCGATGTAACCATTTGTCCCTCGCATTGGGAACAGGAGCACCGCACACTAATGTTGGGCACTTGAACTTCCTGGCAATGGTGAACCCAAATCAGGGCGATTTTAAAATATTGAGGATATCTTAATTACAGCGTCATTGATATAAGGGGATTGGTTAATTTCGGAAGTTTATTTTTGTTTCCACTTTAGAATGTAAGTGCGGTCAATTGGGGTTTAGAATAATAATGAAATCAAATGACTTTTCTAGTGCTGGGAATGTGTTTTAGCCGTAAATATTTTATCTTCTTTCGGTAGAAATACAAACTCAGTGCCAATTACATTTTATTGTTCTGTTGAATCCACTTACAATGGAAATCATTGGCTACTATTAAAATCTTAAAATATTTATTACCAACTACCTAAAAATAATCAAAGTCTGAGCAGTATACGACACGTTTACAAAACCACTATAAAATCACTAATCAGAAAGATTTGAGCGGCAGTCTCCAAAATAGTTTTCATTGTCTACAAAGGTGAAAGATCATATATAGCATATCATCCATGAGATAGTAAAAAAACAAATCGCAAAAAGAGTAAACATTTGCAATTGTAAGAAACAAACTATGGTAAGTTAAAATATACTTTAGGTAAAAAATTCGTACTTGAGCTAAAACTTTTCGAAAACTTAACAAAACTCGAACTTACAAAAATCTCTCTAATCAAAACAAAAATCTCGTGAATCATGATAAAATAAATCCATAACCTAAAAATCAAGAACAGTGCAAAGTAATTTAATTTTACCGAAAGCAGTCCCTCGTCTGTATGCCTTAATTTCGATAATACATAGTACCTATAGGTATTGTTCCTTGAAAAATATGCCTGTCTACCAAAAAACGGTGATTTTTTTCCAAAACATATTGTTTATACAGGTGCATATTTATAAAAAAGGACAGGCAAATTCCAATGTTTCAAGTGAACAATGGAATCATTTAAAGGCGCATAGCTGCAGAAGGTATTTTAATTGGGGCGCGATTCACCCTTGCACATCAAATCATGTAAAAGTAAAATTCTGATTTACGGCCACCGCAAATTATGAAAATTAAAATTTCTCCCAATGTTAAAAATGAAAATCGAAAATTCAAATATTTTCCCCTTCAGCGGGAAATATCTCAGTATATACTGTATATACAACATAGCATATAATGGCAGGATTAAGAGAAAATAATTTATGCGACAAAGGAAGCAGAAGATGGGATCTGGCATCCTCTCCCCAAATGTAGCCCAGCATTATTTTGATTTTAATTTTTAAATGGAAACAAACACACAAAAGGCACCAGATTACAATTGTAGTCCGAATAATTTTCATGTATGAAATTATCTGCAGAGAATTTTGGTTTATATTTCTGTGTTATAGGAAATATTTTTTTTAAAAAACCTGCAAATATCAAGTGTTTATTAATTTTGTAATTTTATTAAAATTATTTTTTCCGGCTGCACGGACTTCCAAGGCGGATGTGTATTAATGCCGCGACCGCGAAGGACGGGTTAAATTCACAATTCTGTGCTGCAGTCTGACCGGGCTGCCATGAAAACATGGTAAAGCCACTGGAAAATTAAAGTGATTTTATTAATTAAAATGCTTTTGTCATAAAGTGCTTATTATATCGGGAGGAAGCAATTTTAATTTGTGCGAATTTTAACGTTCCACGTTTCGCTCTCGGATTGTGGCTTCTGATTTATTTCGTATCGAAATATTTTACGTGAGCAAAATAGCCAAAGAACTTCCGCATACCTGGTGCACTCTGTGTCTATCATGGCGGGGAATAATTATTTCAGCAGAATCTAATAGTGTGGAAATGAAAAAAATATCTTTTCGTTGATAAAAATCGCCATTTTTGGTTTTTTTCCCAGATTTCAAGAGTATGGGCACAGATTGCATCTGATTGACCCAATTTTTCATTACGTTTGCAGTTGGCGTTTTTACCCTTTGTTGATCTTATGGATTGCTTTTAATTTAATTGGAGCGATATTTGCTGAGTAAAAATATGTGGACAATATTTTTTGTTTTATTGTATTGTATGTAGTTATACAGCTTTTTAGCAAAATTAAACAATTTCATAAGTACCTACATATGTTATAACAATTGTTAAGAACTAAAGTGTTACGACTATTTCTAAAGTAGGTAAATTATAAATTTCTTTTTTAAAAAAAACCCCTTTATTGAATGATTAATTAATTTAGTAATAATGAGTAGTCATACTCATTTTAAATCAGTTATTTACAAAAAGGGACATTTTATACGTTTATGGTACGTAACATTATCCAAATGCGCCTGGTACTATGCAAAAGAGTATAAAATTACTGTTTTGCTGATAAATATCCGTAATGATTAACGCATTAACGTAATTAATAACGGTCAGTCAATATTCTCCGAGTATCAAAAGAGTTAAAATGAAAAATTCTTTTGAAAACTCATCCTTTCGATAGGAATACATCATAAAATAATTACCTACAAGATCTCAAATAGCATAAAGGACTTTTTTCCATAATATTCCAAGAACCCATCTTTGCATTCATTCCACCAAAAATTCCCAATTTTCCCAACTATTCACTACTATTATTTCATCATCAGAAATCAGGATAATGACATTCACGAAGCCAATCGAATATACAGTTACGAAAAAGTTTTGAGTTATTACGGAACAAGGAAAAACTGAAACTCACCATTAGCGGCTAATCCATTTGCGGTTGATGTGGTCGATGTGGCGGATGTAACAAAAAGAGTCATGAGGAACACCCCCATGATAATATGCACTGAGGGCATCCTGAAAGAGTTATCAACAGCCATGTAAACGCACTCGCACATAGACGGACAGACACAAAGCTGATTGCAATCGGACCGGGTCACTTCACAGGATTTTCATTTTCTAGAACACTACACACTGTCACAAATATCCGAAAATGAAATGATTTTTTTCACAATCATAACTATAGAATAATGCTCCTGCGACGGTTTTAATACGGTCGATGGGACTTTGTTGCAACTGATTCAACTTTTTGCAAAATGGAGGTCTTTATTGAATAATTGAATTCTTAATATTAAATTCCTGACATTCTGCTGCAGGGGCAACTACTATAGAACTGAATCCTTGGAGAGAAACTCAATCACTGCACTAATTATAAACGAATTTGTTTTTCCCGTAAAAAATGTGAGCTGTGCGCCCTCGCATTAGTTTTACAATTCAATCACTGAATAATTTTAATGTTGTGCCAGCCACAAAATTTCTAAAGGCTTTTGAGATGAACACGTGGCTGCTAACGACACTTCCTGGCAAGGATGAAAGGGTTTAGGGAAAACCACGAAGACCGCACTGGCTCTTGTTTTGGGGTCCATACGAGTGAAGTCAGCGAAGCGAGAGAAGATTTGTGCACAAGTGCAATAATTTCTTTAATTCGGACCTGAAGCGAAGTGCATGCCTTGAAGGAGTAAACAAATAGTCCAGTGGTAGGAATTAAAATATAAAACACCGGAAGACGGTTAGCTAAGCTATACATCACTCACTTGCCCGCCAGATCCATTACTAACAATCTCTTTTACCTGGCTTGGATCCTTGCCCAATACTGCATCCAACAATAGCGCTAAGCAAAATTATTTTTTGTACTTCCGGTTTATTATTACGCGATTACAAGCGCAGCGGATTTTAAAAGTTTTGTTTAATTGTTGCTAAAAGCCCGAACGGTACAGGCAAACACACTAATGGTGCTCTAATTAGACATAGTTAAGTCCCTTTTTTGACGAGCAATAGACGGACGGTCTTTTCTTGGTAAGGGTTGAATTTCCTTACGACCCTTCCTTACATTCAGTACTCCTTGAATGTGCTTGGATATGCAAAGTCAGCGAGGACGACAATAATAACAATTTCCACCCCAATCCACGATGGTACGGAGAGCACACGTGCAATCTACGAGCGTTCTACAGCCGACAAAGCACCTCACGTCTTCTTTGCATCACGACCGAAACGGCACTGTTGGAGCTCAGCTGGATTTTGGTCCATGAACACTCAGCATCACAGCATCCATTCGAGATGCGGCTCCACCAGAGATCAATGGGAAATCTGACAAAAAGAAGCGTTAAATCTGAGTGCGAGATGCCAGGTCACCAATACACACCCACAGCAGCGTCTGCCTCTCGCTCATTTTCCATTTTCCGACTTTCCCGGCCGATGATGACAGCCACAGTAAGTCAGGCCAGTCTCAATACACCGGGTTAATTTACAACAGAAGTTGTCTCAGGACTGGGAGCAGGACTCCAGCCGAGTCCTGTGGAGAGCCGGTTGAAATGTGGGTTGTGGACTGCGGGTGGCTTTGTGTTCGTGTTGGTTAATTCTCGGAAAATATTCGGGAAAATCGAGAAAATCTCTACATTTGTGGTCACAAGGAGATAAACTACTGGCAACTGTGTGTAATTTTACTATACAAACTCCGATGCCACTGTGAGAACTACAGGTGTAGAAAGGATAGATACGAGTGGATTTGCTGTCAGGCTCCAGGACAGTGCTCATAATGTGTTGTATACCAATGGGACATTTTTTGCTATCGTTCGGGACTTTTTTGTTTATTATTAATTAAAAAATGATGTAAACATGTTCACGTCATGGGTAATGTTATACAATATAAATACATGAAAGAGCAACTTTCCACTATAGAAAAATGGAAAAAAATTTAAACATCTCTGCTGAATTATATTAATTAAAAATTTATAGTGTTTTTGAATTAATAGCAGCTTTTTTCTGGTTCATTAAATCATCGTTAAATATACACATTTAAAGTGGAACGTGAAAAAGAAAAACTTGAAATTATTTTGAATGTATTTTCAATATTTAATTAATATTTATAAAAGATACACGTAGTATAACCACAAGTAATAATAAAAATATGAAACTATTATATAAATAATTGAATAAACTAAAAATTTTCTGAAAAATTACTACTTTTAAAGTCGTCATTACTGTGATTGAAATTATGTTTGAAAACCTTTTAATATTCTTGAGGCTATATAATGTGTGTTTAATTGTTTATGGACTTAGTAAGTTAGTGTTATCGTTCGAAACGTAAATGAAATGTTATGAAGTAAACATTATTATCATTTATGATAACACTGTTGAAATCAAATAAAACACCTTCCGAAAATTGTATTAAGTTTGCTTGTATTGGTGCATATATCCTTCATAAATCCATCAACTATTCCAATCGCTTCAAAAGCCGATTTCTCATAAAGGATATCGTTCTGCAATAACAATAAACACTTAGTTTCGATTTAAAAAGAATCGAAATGAACCTGGGGAAACTCCTTTAAATCCCCCAGGAAATAAATCCCAATTCCCCATGTATAGTTATATTCCCCTAAATAAAGCATTACGTTCCCCTTTCCTGTGTGGATAAATTTCCATTGTCGTTGGGAGGAAATTACCCAAGGAAATCTTTCAAAAAACCAACGAAAGTATTCCAAGAAAACACCGCTTCACACAAAGAAAAGAGCACGACGAAAGTCTTGCTGGCGGGAAGAGAAAAAATTGTTTAGTGTCCAGCCAATCACAAGTTCGTCATTTCAGGTTATACGGTTGTAAAAAGGGGTGGGTGGGATTTTTCGGTTTTTCTCGCTCCTTTTGGCTTTCTTGCGTCCCTCTCCTGTGTATCTTCCCGCGCTGTGGCGCTTCGATGGGAAAGATATTGCAACCAGGTCGGCATGTGTAAATGTTTCCTGTCACTCATGGTCCTCCAGTTCGCACGTGATGTGCGTGGAATTTTCATCAGTAATAAAGAGCCGCGGGCGTTCGTGGTTTCAGGACGAGTGCGTTTCTTAATCAGAGCTTCTACACATTCTTTGTTTATACAACGTCCAATTCTTATTTAATAAATAATGAAAATTTCTCAATCAACAAATTTTCAAAATTTTCTTTCAATAGGTAAATATTACACATATATACACAAATTGTAAAGCATTTTAATTTTATTTTTAATCTTCTTGCTTTTTTAAATCCACAGTTGAACTTGCTTATCGACAATTTGCATCATTCATGTAAAATTTTAAAATCGCCAGAGAATTTCATTACTTTACATTTCACAGTTGGAAAAGTTCAAAAGAAACTTTTATATAATATTATTCATTAACAAGTTTAATATAAATAATTAGTATCATTTCATTCACATCTGATTTTCCATTCGCAATAAGCATAATTTTAAAAACTCAAATATATATTCTTTGGACAAAAGCATTTAAAATATTATTTATGTACCTACATAGGTATAAATCAATTCGGATATTTTTAAAATCAATTATACTTAAATTATACAATTATGCCACAAATTCTACAAATAAAAAATTTAAATATGTATTTGTTTTTGATTAAACTTTTAAAAACGGTCGAAAGTGAATGTATTCACTTTTCTAAAGAAAGGTTTCCGTACCGATTTAATCTTTATTTAAATAATTAAATGCTAACTTTCAATGTGCATAACTTGTTGTAGAGTTGAGTGACAACCGCCAAATGTTGGTCAAAGCTGTTGATTAATAATTTCATATTATAGTTCCTCTCGTTAAAGATTTAGAATTATACTAACATATTATACAGAAATACGGAAATATGCTTCAATTAAAACAATAACAAAATTGTGCAAAAAAAAATTTTTTTAATTTGTATTGCTCCCAGTAGTTGATCTGGCCAATCCCGATCTTAATTAAAGTCATTCCAGTGATTGATCACTATATTAGTATCGTCCGATAGAGTCCTTATAGAATAAATTAAGCAGTTAGAGCATTATAGAGCAATATCAAACTTTTCATATAATATCAGTGATTAGCTCAACTACTGGGAGGATATCAAATTCTTTAATTTATTATTAAACAGAGCTTTTCCATAAAAGAATTTTCCCCGTTAAAAACTGGCGTCATCCAAATGAAAAAGCGCCAGTCTAGAACAGTGACGTCATCATGTAACCCTTCTTTCGAACCAAAACAAAATGAATGCGCATGTGAAGAGAATCCTCCCTGTTGGGTTTTCCCAGCTGATTTCCGTCAAAATTAATCGGAAGTCTACTTCATACAGCATAAGGCAATAATTCGCAATTGCTAATTGCCTACAAAAAATGTGTTTCAAACCGTCCAGTATTCGGTGAAGTTAACAAAGTTTGGTTGAACTCTTCAACATTGTTCAACAATCACTCTTCAAAAATCAATTAACACAGAAATCCGATCCTCTCACACCTTGCTCTGGCAATTATTAAGAAAAAAAACCTCCTTACGGCACCATTAAGGCACAATTGACGTACACAGCTCTGATGGGGTATCAACTTGAGGCAATCAGATATGGGAAACTGCTTGGGAAGATGCCTTTCCGGTAAAAGTGGTTTAAGGTAAGCTATGACGTAATTGACAGCCGCTGTTGAAAGCGTACAAATAGGAGCTACTTATACCAATTGTGGTTGAGTGTACCGACAAAACCTTGAGCAATAAATTATTTTACTTCTCAGATATTCAACAGATGAACTGGATGAAGACCTTGTTCCGGAAGAGTCCTCCAACAAAAGCTATATCTTTAAGATAATGAAGTTCAAACGAAAGGTAAAAAAGAAATAAATGCCCATTCAGGTTGGAGGCCTTGATTAAATTTTATTTTAATATAGAAAAAACCAGAATTTCTAGAACAATTCTGGGAGAGGAAGGATCTTTCGTACACACGGTTGAGTCAACCCACCCCTCCAGTCGAAAGGTAACCTAAATTTATTAATAAGTAATCCATTTAAAATTGGTTTTGTCTTTCAAATGTATTAGTTCGGATATCCAACTGCAATGCCTCGATGCCCAAACACTTTTATTAGCAGCACGAGAATTTCAAAGCACAAAAGGGTTCAACAACAACTACACTGAATTAGGAGCCGCTTCATCATCACGCGCCAGTTCATCCTTAGACCTAGAATGGGAGCATGAGTACAGTCAAAATAATCAAAATACTTCGCCGTGGCTATTTCTTCGAGAGGAGTCCCCAGAGATGGGAAATGGCGAGGAAGATGACCAAATTGCTCAGGAGAAGCAATCAGATGCCGCCAGTAATAAATTTGTACTAGTAAAAATGACACCGACTCCATCCACCCACGTATCCAAAAGTGTCGCCCGAACTCCTTCGAAGTCCAGTTGGTCGCATATCTCAACTCCAGAGTCTCTGGAATGGGACATCGACGAGGACCAGCAGAAGCAGCTGAGAATTGAGGATGACAATTTGGACCACGAAACACTAGAACTTCTTCATCAAATTGAAATTCTCAAAAATAAGGTCCTTAGCGAAACAGGAGACGGCCTAGGAAAGGACCTGTTCAATTCAGAGAGTTGATTAAAGTACAGGAAATATTGCCGAACAGAAAATGACTGTAAATGATTGTATGCGCAATTTTACTACTATAAAACGATATTGAGTACATATAAGTGGAAAATTGATGTAGGTGAATTTTAACAACATAGAAGTTGTACTCAACTCCTTTGTACTTCCAGTATTTCGAAAAACTGTTTTCCAGTCATGTCAGTCATGCCAGTTTTGTTTTTCATAGAATTTTTATAACCGATAATAATAGCGTTTAGGAGTTTTATTTTAAACCATCGTAAATATTTTTACAGTCGAAAACGTAGATTTGCAAACGCCATTTAAATCATCTTTACATAAACAAGATTCGAGAAACATTTTAGAAAAAACAAAAAAAAAATGTATGTATATTGTATGTACTCCATTTTAGCGAAAATATTTACTCCTGCAAGAACTCATCGTGTATTTATTATAAATAATCTGAAATTTACGTAAATATTGATGTAACGATTATATTAAAATGATAAGTGTAAGATTAAGAAAAATAATTGTTACTTTAGTAAACAAAATTATGTAAGTGCCTACATGAAGGAAGGAAATAAAACAAGGAATGGATTTTCCAGCAGCACTGAATTTTCTAGAAGATAACAAGATAACAATATTGTATTTATTATTTACTGGAAAAGGAATGTTCATTTATAAAAAATTTCTGTTATGTTGAGGAAATTCAAATTATTAAAACACCTTTGAATATTATATTCTAGATATTTTCGTTTTTATAATAAATTATAGTAAACGAAGACAATTTAAATTAATTACAAACATTTCAAATTTTCGTTTATCAAGCCTGTGTACTTTACATATTTTTTACTGCTGTTTGTTGTGAAATAATCTTTTCCATAAATTACTTTTGTTTAAAAACATTTCCCTCAAAATTATAATAAAACCAACATGCACCTGATTTTCCAATTATTCTTTTAATATCCTCCTACATATCAAATAAAAAAAGGAAATAGTTGTTCTTTTTTAAAAAACGGTTTTCATTAGAAACTTTCAATTCAATGAGATAATTTATATCTAAATGTTCTGTTTTATTAAAAATTAGTTCCACATATCAAAAAAAATTATCTTCAAAGAAAAAAGTATAAAATATTTTTATTATTTACAGTATTATAGTCCATCTTTGCTTGTGTATTGTATATGATGAAAGTTGGATATTAGGCCGATAAACGTGCCTTTACTAATAAGTAAACAATACTAAAAATGTTAAATTGGCATTTACCTATCTCTTAGAGAATTTCTAAATTTAATATCATTAATAAATGTTTGTAAAAATTTGTCACGTCGAAATAGGTTAAAACCAAAGACAAATAAATGAAGCAATTCATGCAAATGATGTTTTTTGACCAGCTAAAATTGAATTTATTTCATTCAACTTTTTTCCCCGTATGTTGTTATAAAAATAAGTACGTACTTAAAATGAGATTTCTTGTTCTACTTTTGTGTCCTTTCACAAATTTTATTTGTTAGTGTCTCTTTAAAAATAACAAGTGCAAGTAAATATATTGAAACATGTCATGGAATTTTATTGCAATATCACCTAAAACAAAAACTCATAAAATTAAAAAAAAAAAAAGTACAGAGGGCAGTATAATGAAGTATGTTAACCAAAAACAGTCTTTACTGTGCTCCAAAGAGATTTTTCTTCTTCTGTTGTTGGCTCTGCTTGAATTACTTCTGCTTGATCTGCTTGGATCTCCTCCACCTACAAAAAAAAACAAACAACCAACGTACACATCTCGATTACATTGCGTGAAAATTATAATTATACCTTGGCAGGATACTCATTAATCCTTGGATGTTGGTGATGATCGTGCTCAGATCGGTATTTATCACTAAAAACAATTTGTTGTTGCTGTTGAGTTGAATCTCTGTATTTCAAGGGTTCATGACGCTGCTGTTCTATTGGTTCATCAAAATCTTCATATTCTTGCCTCAGATCTTCTGTTTCTTGACCGAAATCTTGAACTTGCTGCCCAACATCCTCGAATTTCTCCTCCTTCTGATCACCCAACTCGAAAACTCCCACTTGAAACTGATTATCGTTCCTAACATGTCCACCTACACTGGGCTCATGGAAACGCTGCTCATGAGAACTAGATCGACTGTGGGAACTTCCTCCACCGTAACTTCCAGAAGACGGGGTAGTGAAACTATTTTGCCCTTGTGAACTACTTCCATAAGTATGTTGGCCTTGACTTCCTCTGTGTGAACCACCATGGGTTGGTGGAAGATACATGGGTGTAGATCCTGGTGATCCTTGTATGTTCCGACTGCCTGCATAGCTTCCGGCACTGGAATGAGTTGCACCTCCGGCCTGATAATTTGTTGCACTTCCAGTAACGGTCGATGAAGGTTGCACAGTTTGTGAGCCACTGCTAACATGCTGGGGGGAATATGGATATGAGCTGGGCACAGCTCCTGAGTTTCGAGTTTGATGGGATTCGTGTGCACTACCACTTCGGAAACCTGACGAACTTGTTGGCCATGAGGAAGATTGAGAGTCAGAATGCTGTGCGTCTAATGCCACGTTGGTCATCCCTGGTACAGAAACAGTTACTTCCTTCTTATGATAATACGATCCCGACTCCCTTTGGATCGGTCCACCAGACACTGTGGACGGGAACGGCGCAAGTGGTGCAGAATAAGGTGATGCTGATGTTGTTGGCCAAGATGTTGGTGTTCTACGGGTTGTGGGCTCTCGATTGGCCAATTTTGGTTCATACGGACCTATGCCAGGCTCATAGTCCTCATATTCATCAACATACACATTTGGAGGCTGATCCCCCCTATCCTTGCTTATCGTAAAGTTTCTTGGTCGGGTAGTATTGGTAGATGAATCAACTTCCAATCCACCGAAAGCTGGTCTATCAAAATCTAAATCAATTAACCCTTGACAGTAAAGGAAAAGTCTTCTGCGCCAATCGGACAACTGAGATGGGGTTAAATTGTAGCGACTTTTTAATTCCCTTAATCGCGATATTTCCCTTCTCACCCAGGCTTCAAACAAATCAACAATAGTGGTGTATTGATGAGCGTACATTGTCAATCGTTCCAACTCTTTTCGTCTAAATTCTTCAATTTGATTGATCGTCATTTGATAATGTCCTGACAATTTGTACAGTCGTTCTATCTCCGACTGTTGATACGCTTCTAAAGTTTTGATGTCAATGTGATATTGATTCGCGAGCTGCTGAAGCAACACCTGGTTCTGTTTTTGCCAGTTAATCAACTTCCGTAGATCAATCTGGTCTTTCAAAATCATGGAATAAATTCGATCTCTTTCTGTTTTCTCCCAATGTTCCAAATGTTTCAATATTAAGTTTTGTAATAATCCATCTTGGCGCATTCGCTGCAATTCCTGTCCTTGGAATGTCAGTAATTCTTGAAGCGATATACGATATTTTCCCGCCAGAGAATTTTGGTATTCGTAATCCTGTCTGAAGTACTCTTCGAGTTCTTCTAAAGTTATTTTAACCTCTTTGGCAATTGTATGTAATCGTTTCCGTTCTTCTGCTTGCCAATTCGAGACATTTATTTCTGGCACGCGGCTTCTAATTAGCCCCAAGTGTAAGAAACGCTGATATTCTCTCCTTAGCCAATCCTCAAGATCTTCAACGGCGATCCTGTATTGTCTGGCCAATCTTTCTAAATAACTACGGTCTGCTTGCAAACGATCTTCCAGTTCTTGAATCGTTAAATGATGTTGTTGAATTATTAAATACAATCTGGAGCGTTCGTTTTGCTGCCAATCAGTCAGCTGATCTAGACTATTCTCACGGATATATCCAACTCCTAGCAGTCGTTGCAATTCGTTCCTGTAAAAGTTCTCAATCTCTTCTACAGAAGTGTGATATCGTTGCGCTAATTTGTATAGTCGTTCTCTATCCTGCTTCAAACGGATTTCAAGTTCTTTTATGGTCCAATCATGCTGTTGTGTTAACAATGTCAAAAAAGCCCTTTCGTTTTTCTGCCAATCTGTAAGATCCTCAACTTCGTAAACCAAACCCATACTGTGAAGTTTTGGTATTTCGGAAGTGTACCATTCTTCGATTTCTTCAATCGAAACGTGATACTGCTGTGCCAACATTTCAAGTCGAACTCTATCTTCTCTCAGTTGTTTTTCGAGCTCTTCAATACTATAGTTATGATCCTTTATTAACATCAGTAAACGATCACGTTCCGTGTCCTGCCACTCTTTGATTTGGCTGCGTATCTGCACCAAACCCAAATCCTGCAACCTCTTGATTTCCTGTTGTTGCCATTCCTTGATTTCTTCCACAGATATGTGATATTGTCGCGCAAGATTGTACAGACGTTGTTGATCTTCCCGCAAACGTTTTTCCAATTCTTCAATTGTGAAATTATGCTGGCGTACAATGCTTAAAATGCTGTTCAGTTCCTGTTGTTGCCATTCCTGCAGCTGTTGTCGAATATCCACCAAACTCTGTTCCTGCATCCGCTTAATTTCTTGCCGCTGCCACTCCTGAATGTCCTCAATTGATATGTGGTACTGTTGAGCTAAAAGAGTCAAACGATTTTGATCCTCCTTCAGTCGTCGCTCCAACTCAGCAATTGTTAAGTTATGATATCTTATGGTATCCAACAATCTATTTCGCTCCTGCTGTTGCCATTCCTTAAGTTGGTTTTCAATTTGTATCAATCCTAAATCTTGAATCCTTTGGAGCTCCTTCTTTTGCCATTCCTTGATCTCCTCAACGGAAATATGATATTGCTTTGCAAGATTGTACACCCTTTGTTGGTCTTCAATGAGTCGTCGTTCTAAATCTGTTATGGTTAAATTATGCATCTGAATAATGCCGAGCAAACGATCTCGTTCACGTTGTTGCCAATCTTTCAATTGACTCTCGATCTGAATCAGTCCAAGATCCTGCAGCCGTTTTATCTCCTCCTTTTGCCACTGTTTTATTTCATCCACTGAAACGTGATATTGTTGGGCCAGCGTGTAGAGTCTTTGCTGATCTTCCCTCAATCTTCTCTCTAATTCGTCAATGGTCAAATTATGCTGTTGGATAATAACCAGCATTCGATTCAATTCCTTTTGTTGCCACTCCTTAAGTTGATTTTCAATCTCCAGCAATCCTTGCTGCTGCAATCGTTTCACTTCCTCCTCTTGCCAACGTCTGACCTCCTCCACTGATGTATGGTATGTCTGTGCCAAAACGTACAATCTGTTTTGATCTTGTTTCAATTGTCGTTCCAATTCCGCAATAGTCAAGTTGTGATTTTGAACGACTCCAAGGAGCCGATTTCGTTCACTCTGCTGCCACTCCTTCAACTGATTTTCAATTTGCAGTAAACCCTGGTTTTGCATTCTCTCCAACTCTTGTTTCTGCCATTCCTTAATTTCTTCCACTGAAATATGATATTGCTGCGCTAAATTATATAAGCGATTCTGATCTTCTTTCAAGCGTCGTTCCAATTCTGTTATTGTGTAGTTGTGTTTCTGTAGTGTAAGGACCAAGCGATCTCTTTCTCGTTGCTGCCATTCCTTTAACTCTTTCTCAATTTGTAGAAGGCCTTGATCCTGCAAACGTTTGATTTCTTTCTTTTGCCACTCCTGAATGTCTTCAATAGAAACGTGGTACTGCTTTGCGAGATTATACAAGTACGTACGATCCTTGTTGAGTCGTTCTTCCAGTTCTTCCACTGTAAAGTTATGTTTTTGCAGAATATCTTCCAAGCGACTGCGTTCGTTTTTTTGCCATTCAGATATACGTTTCATTTCCTCCTGCTGCTGATAAATAATTCCTGTGAGCCTCTGCAGCTCGGTTTTCAACCACTTCTCCATTTCTTCAACATTAAGATGGTACTGCTGGGCGAGATTTTTTAATCGATCCTGATCGCGTCTAATCGACTCCTGGAGTTCTTCCACTGTAGTATTATGGCTCAGAATGATCGTATTCAACTTGTTCTTCTCTTGTTCTTGCCAACTTTTTAAATTCTGAATATCAATGTTCTGTTTATTAAAAATTCCATACAATCGTTCCAATTCCCGGCGTTGCCACTCTTCCAACTCTTCGATCGAAATGCGATATTGTCTGGAAACTGTGTACAGTTGTTGTCGATTTTTCTGTTGCCATTTCTCCAGTTCTTCTCTGGTAATTGCATTTTGATGAATTAACCAACTCAAACGAGCTCGTTCTTTACTTTGCCAATCCGTGAGATCCTGACTAAAAACGTTATATTGGTTCAAGAGAGTTTTATAAAGTTCGAATTCCCGGCGCTGCCATGCTTCAATGTTTTCAATTGTTGTATTATATCTGTAAGCCAAGGCATGCAAGCGATCTTCCTGTTCACGTTGCCATGATTCCAAATCGTGAATTGTAAACCTCGGATGCTGGAACAACCAATATAACTGTTCTCGTTCCCTCCTTTTCCATTCCTCGTCTCTTGTCAAAGAAAAGTTCCCAAATGGTTGGAAACGATCGTAGACCACCGTTCCATTCACAATCACAGTTGTGCTTTCAGATCCCTCAACAATCGGTTTTTGGCCAGTTCCTCCAATTACAGTTCTGTTGAATGTTTGGATAGTTACTTTACTTTCACCTGGCTTGTAATACACATGACTTCCGCTTCCAATTTTTTCAAAATCTTGAACATCGTGAGTTGTTACACTGAAATCCGGAATCATAACATTTGGCTTTTGAAGACTCACATCCTGATCAAATGTTTCGATTTCCTGTTTCTCAATCGGAATTGTTATTTGCGGACTGTAGTTGGGTACTCTAGACTCCATTAAATAATCATATATTCCTTTTGAAGATCCACTGTTAACATACACAGGATTTGTTTGTCGGGATTCAGATCTATTGTAGGAATACACACTTTGGCTGCCTGTATTCCCGCCAATCCACACCTGCGGTAAGCCTGCAGTGGATGTGGTTGTCGTTGTGCAATTTTTCTGTGTCACATACTGTTTGCCATTTATAACTGTAACAGTGGAAGGATACGACACATGTGATGTTCCTTCGTTTACAGCAATTGTTTCGGTTTCACCATAAGAAGGGACAGCAGTATAGGTTGGAGCAGAATTGTAACCCCTTCTTTGGGATGAAAATTCATAATTCGAATTTTGGTATCCACCATTTGTTTGTCCCACATCAAACACAGATTGAGATTGCTGTTGCAAATCATCGCCCTCAGTCAGAGATTCCAACTTGAGGGCAGCCTTCTGTTCGAACCACTGAGGCTGACTGATTTGACTGTACCCTATTTTCCCGGATCTCATATCTCCCATGATTTCCTCAGTCATTTGTCGGGCCAGAAGGTCGAGCTCCTCCTGTGACTTTCCAGTGAAGCTCGGATGATTATCTGCAAAAATTTAGAACCATATGAGAAATGAACTTGATTTTCAATAATTGGTCCTACATGATGAATCACTGTTATACGAGCTGTAAACAGCAGCATTTGCTCCTCCTCCTCCTCCTCGAGATAGGACGTTATACTGTTGCCTCATCTTTTCGGCCATTTGATTGATTTCGTCCATATGCATTTTCGCCCATGGTGAGAAATCGGCATTTGATGACGAGGACGAAGATCTGCTATTGTAGGAGTAGTCACTTCTGTAGGGCACCGCGCACACAATGTTGGCCAGAGCCAAGAAAATCACAGTCGCCGTCTTCATGTCGAAGACAAGATCTAAAAGTAACAAATTCTGTTTTGAAACCCTTCACAATAATCTGCTGAATTCGATTCTGCTACGCACTAGAAGTGCTTTGAATTTCTTGGAGTTATTTTCAGCAAGAAGATAAGACTAAGTGGAATCTCACTGAACCGAAAACTGAACTGAAGGCGATAATGGATTTTTTTAAATATCGATTCGCTCGCTGTTGTGATAAGTGATGCAACATTCCAAGTTTTTATATTATAACATTTTTAATTTTACACATTTTCATGTACATTAAACACGTATCTATGCTTATTCGGGTTTTTTAAGACAAGTGTCGTTTATTTTTGTGCCGTTCATCTTTCAGAGACAAATGACAATATACTTATTTTTTTGTGAATCTGCAATACAATACTAAATACAAAGAACTTTGCACTTTGTTTGCAATACTGCGGTGTTTTAATTTGAAATGTTCAAATATTTTTGGTAAAAATAGTACAACATCGAACTTTGCTTTTAATACATGAAATTCTGTCTTTATCGTTAAATATCGATAAAATGTTTATAATTATAATTATCAGAGCAAATTTCATTTTAATTATGAATTAAGATCGGGTTATTCTAATTACTTACTATTTGAATTTCGAACCAAATTTTTAAAAAACATCTCGAAGAAAGAAAGTTTTAGAATCATTGCTATTTCCGTTTATTAAATGTAAAATAAATGCAACGAGAAATTTTCAACGGATACTTATGAACCAAATTTATTAATAAATTTAAGATTTGAAATTTCTTTCTAATGTAAAACCAGCACGGAAATTTATTTTGAAGTTGAGTCGATTCAAATAGGGATAAAATTGAATAATTTATCCAAAGTTTACTGTTTAGTATAAAGTTTTGAATTGAATGTAATTAAGAATCATTTCAAAAACATCTTAAAACTAATAATAATTAATTTCAAAACTTTGAACTTGCACATTCATCAAAAATTATCATCCTAAAATTCCACACTCCACTATTTTAAATCCTGTGAATTATTACGATTTTGCTCACTTTGAATTTGTTAATTTCTCACTTCCTGCAATTTTCTGTGCGTGTGCTTGAAAAACTAAAAGCAAATTAACGATTCCGAAGTCAGCACTTTATGTGCAATCGACAATTAAAATTGAACCTCTATTCGGTCCCAGCGAGAGACACGTTCGTCTTAGCTTCAGCTAGAATACTAGTGATTCTCGTAAGAAGTTTTCATTCTTAAATCGCCGCGATCTCCGGTTCCACTGCCACAAACTGAGGGCAAATTAATATAAAGAGATATGCGCATGTTAATGAGTATAGAAAATTCATCGGAATCGAACTATTTTGTAGAGTTGGTGGTGGACTCAGTACTTCCTGTTTGCGGCCGAATCTCCCAAGGAAAGCTCTTTCCGTGGAACTGTTAATATAATAATTTCCTTGATGCGCATAATTTTGCTAGAATTGGAAATTCTCTGTGGTTTCAAAACTTTTAAAAAAATATTGGGTTTTCCAAAATGTTATCAAATTAAGAGATTGTGTTTTTCTGATATTCGACGTTATAATTATTTTCTATTATGTTTGATTATTCAAAATTAAAGTAACTACCCTTCATAAAAAATGGATAAAGTAATTTTTTCGAATATTGTAAAGCTTCAATTATTTCTTCAGTTCTTGTTATTTACATTAAATAAATTCAATTTATTAATGAAAATTAGAAAGGTAAGTATTTTCAAAATGCATTTGAATTCCACAAGACTATTTTACACTTTACTGAATAAATTTTGCAGTACGAACAATACGATGGTGTATCGGAAACAGGATAAAGCAATATTTGTTTGTATTTGTTTCCAGTAATTACAAAAAATTATTCTCATCGTTTCTGCATTTAACGTATTATTGAAAACTTACTTTGCAGAAACAATAAACATTTAATATGAGTTGCACACCTCAAGGACAATTCAATCCCATAGCAGGATGATGAATTATTTTACTTATAGAAATGTTACGTCAGACATCGTAAAAATTTCGAATTTTTCTTAATTTTACAATAAATTCATAAAAAAGTATCTCTTTATTACTATTCCTTTGAGGCGACCTAATGATCTCATTTCTAAAATTGCCTCACATACGATTTTCCTGCAACCTCCTACATTACCCTGGGGCCTGGAAATAAACATTCACCCGCAACAGTTCAAACTTGTAGTAAAGTTTAAATTACGTATTTATGTCGCACCTCGTAAAAATCATTTCAATTATGACTGAGTCTTCTGATCTAAGACTGTCGAGAAGTTGTGTGGGACAAGACATGACTGCGCCTCTCAAACTAATTTTAATTTGCCGTGATTCATGCCGGACAGTTTATTAATGCGTTAAATACCGCGATGAAAACATTGGCGACGAGTCCCTCTTAGCGGCGAATAATTAATTTATAATTTATAACTGAAACCCTTCCACATCAGTTCCTGATCTCACTTCTCGTTTCTCGATGCAATGATTTTGTGCGATCACACTGTTCAACTGATGAAGAGCATCATCAATCACATCGAATTTGTGTCACAGAAAAATAAGATCAGAAGCCACCCGTGCTGATAGATGGATGGGCACGACCTTCGCCGAGCAGGCCATTGATAAATTATTGGAGTTTGCTTGATAAAAACGCCTTTCCAAGAAAGCATTGATCTTGTTTATTGAGAAAAATCCGAGCGCTTACGTTTGTTTTCATGCTGTGACTGCTAATTCAAGCGCCATTATTTTAAAACTTTCACACAACAAAGTTTATTTGCAAACAAAACGCAGAGGTCATTTCACGTTAGTGACTAATGAAAACTTGTAGCAAAGGTAGTTGGTGGCTTCTCACTTCTGGGAATATATGTTGTGCGGTAATCGCCAATATTGGACATGGTGAGGTAGAGCAAAACAGGAGAGATCATAGCAACTCGAGTTGATTTCTAAGAAGTTAAGATGTAGCTTTCTGGTATTCGGAAGAATGAATCAATCTACTCTACAATAATCTGATTACATTGTCGTATAATGATTTGTTTAATGAAGAAAAAAATAACGTCTTTACTCACCATCTATCCGAAAACAAGGAATTTACATCTGATTAATATGTGGACATGCGATCACTAAATTGAATTCAAAAGTAACTTGCTGACCCGGACAAACTTTTTTTATTTGTTTTTAAATGATATTAGAATGACAATGAATGAGAAAATGTGAATATTTATTCACTTTCACAACCTGAAAACAATAGATTGATTACACGGGTAATTTGGTGAATATGTATTGTGTATTTATTTGTGATTTACAATTAAAATAATAAAATCACAGCTATAGGGAACTTCGGAATTATTTTGAAAAATATAAAAGTAATAACAGAAATTAATTGTATTCGAGTACCTAATCTTTATTTCGCAAGCATATTTTCCATAAGTGTAAGTAACTCAGCCATCAACTCTCTGCGCTGTGTTATACAAATAGGGAGAGCCTCATCAATTCTTCTACTCGCCTCCTCTCGAGTTAATGGACTGCTAACGTGGAGGCCAACAAATTCTTCGAACATCATTTGAGCCATCTGAAAAGTCGATTATCGTCAAACATGAGCACCAAATAAATTATAGTTGAATTTGATAATTACTTTAACAGTATTTGGGGGAAAATTTGCTAGTTTTGCAATTTCAATCCCGAAACTTTTATTCGTCTCTCCTGGTTTTAGTTTATACAGTAGTAGGAAGCTGCTATCATCAGTCAATGCATCCATGTGGTAATTTTTTGCAGTGGGAACTTCTGTAGACAATTCCGTGATTTCGTGGAAATGTGTTGCAAAGAGAGTGAAGCATTTGGTGAAACGAACTAAATGCCTAAAATATATTTGTTATGACTTTAGATCAGGTAGAGCAATACTAACTCGGCTATCGCCCAAGCCATTCCACATCCTTCATATGTTGAAGTGCCCCTTCCAAGCTCATCAATTATTACAATTGATTTGTCGGTTGCTATCTGCGAACGATCAAAGGTTCCATATATATGAAACATCGGAAATTCATTCAATTTACCCTGACGATTGCCGATGCTTCTACCATTTCCACCATAAACGTACTGAGACCCTTCACTATATTGTCGGTAGCACCGATACGACCCAGAATTGAGTCAACCATTGAAATAGTTGCCTCTTCGCATGGTACAAACGAGCCCACAAGGGCCATCAGAACAGCGGTTCCAACCGATCTGATATAGGTACTCTTTCCTCCCATGTTGGGTCCTGTTATGATATACATTTCAGTTTCATCTGGAAGAAAATTGTTAAGTTGTTCTCCAATATCGCATAGATTTCTACACCTTTTTTAAACAAAACATCATTGGTAATGTAGGTAACGCCCTCCTGCAATTCCAAACAAGGATGTCGGACACTTTTAAGTTGGAGAACGCCTGAACCTTCAGGCAATATTTTCGGTCGAACATAAGGAATTGGCGCAGAACTTGCTGCAACGGCGAAACTCACGAGGCAATCAATTTGCGCGATTTGGTTGTTCAGACAAGTTAATGGGCCCAAATAACCAACTGCGATATGAAAGGAAATTATTTGGCTATCAAGGAGCATCTCTACTTATAAATAGTGTACCTGCAACACGCATTATCTCTTGCACAATGGACTCTTGCTGCTCTTCATACTCTGTTTTTATGAGCTTAAAATCATCATCGTAAGATTTCAATTTTTCTGTAGTGAACCTTACACCACCCTTAATAGCGGCTAGTATAGTATACTTGGAATTGTTCCGAAGAACAGCATCATCCTTTAGGGACACTCTGAAATGATATCCCAAATGGGAAACAAATTCTAATTTCAGATTAGATCCTTTATCTAATTCCAAATCGTCAGCAGCTTTAGTAAACACTTTATCCATTTTACTAAGGATCTCATCCATTTTTGCTTTATATTCTTGCAACTGATCATCAAACGATGGTTTCACAAAATACTCTCCTTGCTGGACGCCTTCGAAGTCAATCACTTGTTCAACCATTTGTTTGAGCATCCTTAAGTCCTACAAAAATAATAAATTATAAAAAGAAGTTACTTTCAACGAATAGAGTAATAGACTAACATGTAGAGTATCTGTGAGTGGGTCACACAAAACACTTTTTACAGTAGAATTCTCCAAGTCGAGCAATGCTGTAACTAGCTTAGGTGTTCGAACGATGACTTGATATAAGCGAAATAAATCACACAGGTTGGCCTTCTTCCTCATTAGTTTATTTGTCAGCATCAGGATATCTGGAATTCTTTTCAAAACCACATCGTGCAGATCTGACAGGCATCCGGGACTATCCAGGATGCATTGCACAATGTCGTGTCTATCTTTAAGAGTAGCATAACAACGAAGTGGTTGTTTTATCCAGTTGGCCATCAGCCGATGTCCTTGTGGTGTTCGGCAGCGATCAAGAACGCCAAGGATACATTGCAAACGATATGCTGGCGAATTTGGCAATACACCAGCCTTTGGAAGGATGTTAAGTGCAGATACAGCGGCACCATCAAGACGAACAAATCTTCAAAATAAAGGCGAAATGTTAACACATTGTTCCGAGCATGACTGTAAAGTGTAAGTTACCTGTTCAGGTTCAACTGCCTTAATTCAAAATTTCCTAAATATGCTGCATCATTAGTCATGCCAAGGTAGTTTATTAGTGCTCCAAGAGCAGACATTGCTGTGTTCTTTCCCAGTTCAGGCAAGGTATTAGCATCCTTCTGCTGACCTTTCTTAAAACTTAATAGTTTTGTCAAATCTTGGATCAGATCGGATTTTTCCATTGAAAACTCTCTTTTTTTACGTATTGTTACAAGAACTCCATTACGCTCCATAACGGTTTTTAGTTTGTCGAACTAGAAAAATATTTTCATGTATCTTAATAGGAATTTTAGGATATTACATGAAAACTTACTCCCCAACTCGTATCGGTTAACAAGCACTCTTTTGGACTAAGAAGTACCGTTGTTGCCTCCAATTCTGAGAAGAATTCATTGTCGACAAACTCGGTAATCTGAAAGAGATGGTCGTTCGCCTCCACACACGAAAGTCCCACCAAAATCTGATTTTCGATGTACTTCACATGAACGGCAATAACCGCAGTACCCAAAATCATGTCAGAATTCGAGAAAAGAATATCTTCAAATTGAACTAAATTTCCTGGAGAACCCTTATAATCTAGCTGCCAGTCATTTGGGCTGCTCCCCTTTTTGTTTGTGTAGACTTCGACTCGATAGTTCTTAACCAATAGCAGTTCTCTAACCGCGATTTCAAAGCGTGTTTTATTAACACACAAGTAAGGGAGTTCCTCATCACCAGTAGGATTCATAATCTTGATCGAAGTCAGGGACTTGAATAATATTTCTGATAATAGCAAGGTATCCTCTCCATGCACTGTATAGTAATCACCACGTTCAAAGAAACGAACTGTGGTCGAGGGTTTCTACAATAGCAAAAAATACATTTAAACAAATAAGATTTCAAAAACAATCGCATCAGTGCTGAAAACAAAGCTGCATAAAACATAAAATCTTACCTCCCCCATTGCTTTATAGAATTTCATAAAATTCTTTTGCGCATTAACATCTGAAAATGTGTTATATTTTCTCATGAATTTACAATACAAACAAATAATTTAATTTCGTACCCAAATTTAAAGCCTTTTCCACTGTTTGGCCAGCCATGGCTATTTATTAATCAATTATTTATTAGTTAAACTCACTCGATCAGCTTACTCGTTTTTGCCGGCTCAAAACTACGCGCGAAAACTGTCAAGTGTTCAATTCCATTCGTTCCACCCTAACCTTAAAAAATCTTTAAGACAACTTCAACAACGAAACAATTTCAAATTTAAAAATTTTCTAAACACTTTTTATTTTCAACTAAATAATATAATATTATGCAATATAATATATCTATTATAAAACAGTTTTTGGTGAGTGCTGTTATTATTTTTTAATTTGCCTGTTCGAATTATAAAACTTGTTATAATCAAAGATTTTTGTTGTAAAACTTCAAGCTACAATGATTTTTATAATACTATTTATCCACTTAATATAGATTTTCAGATTCTCATTAAATGCTAACCTTGAACTATGACTAACATCACAGATTTAATCTTTGTGCAAGCGCCAAAATAAATATCCCTGTACAAAAAACGTAATCACAGTAAGTAGTCAACCTCTGTCAGCTTTTCGGTGGCGCGAAATTCGCTCCCGACCCAGATTCACCATCCAGAATTTCGTCAAAACTGTCGACGACTTTAAAGTCAGTAATTGTAGCTGAATCTGTTTGTTCTAGCATTGGAATTTGTTGTGGAAGATCGCTGGTGGCCCAAAGATATAGGTCTAAAGTTTTCTCCGTGCAGTCAGCTATGAATCGAATGAATGGACGAATATCCCCGTCGTTTGCAACTTGCAGAAAATCATAGTACTTATGTCTAAAAACATGAGCTATGAGAATGTGGTTTAGTGAGGAGCTATCGAAAATACCTTTGCTGTTTCGGTATAATTACCGGCGGATATCCTGCCCTCATAAGTATCGTATTCATTAAAAGTCGGGAGGTTCGTCCGTTTCCATCAATAAAGGGATGGATATGAACTAATTTGTAGTGGGCGAGTGCGGCATACCTAAAAGTTTGAATATAGACATTTTACGGAGTAAAATTAACCTCAAACTAGAGACTTACTTCACCGGATGCATGGAAAGAGCTCTTTCAGAGTTCAGCCACTGCTCAAAGCGCCTCATCAATATCGCTAGATCTCCAGGACCAGGAGGTATATGTCCTCCTACATACACTTGAGTTCGCCGAAATTCTCCTCCTTCTATCGGATCCACATGGCCTAGAACTCGTCTATGGATTTCTAAAATATCCTTTAACGTGATGAAATCATTTCTAGAAAGAAAAACATTAAAAAAATATGTTCTTCAATGAACTACCCAAACCCTACTTATTGACCAAGGATGCATTAATGTATTTCATGGCCGCATCGAGTCCCACTATCTCGTTGTGCTCGTCTATGGATTTCCCGTCCACTGCCATCCGCGTCTCCAGAATTGATCGCGTTTGAGCCAACGTCATGGTGTTGCCTTCTATTCCCACCGAATGGTAGATGTGTTGAAAATAGGCTTCTTTCTTGGCGCGTCTGAGGGCGCTGTTCGACTCGTGTATCGAGGATATCACATCCCGTTTTCGGTCCAGTGCCTGCAGCTTGCCCTGATCGATGGTTTCTACGATATGGGCTGTTCTTTGTCTGTTTTGAAGAGCCTCGTGATTGCTCGGGTTTATTGTGAGTGCCTGCAAGAAAATATGTTAAGCACATCCTTTGCCAGCAAAATTCTATCGATCACCTGAAAGTACATTTGATCCGCCAGGACCACGTCACGTTTGTACTCAAGATATTCTCCGTATTTTATTAATACGTCTGGATTCTTCGGAGCGAGGGCAAAGGCGTGCTGGAATAACCTCAGTGCCTTGTCATCTTTACCAATTCTTTTCATTTCAGAAGCCAACTTTAGTGAGCCAAGAGCTTCCTGGAGGTTTGCTTCAGCTTGTTCCTCTCGGCCCTGTTCGACACCCATCACTTCTTTTTCCCCCACAAATGGGGCGTATACGGAGAAATCATCGCGGACTTGTAGATAATTTTCATCCGGAATATGAATAATTTGAAAATTCGTCAACACATTTATATGCGAAATCAGGAAAAGGACTAATACTGAACTGAGAACGCCCAAAATAAATATAAATAAATATCCAACATTCACTTTCATATTGATTTGCAAAGATTTGGGATTATCGAGAAGAGATGTCATTTTTCCAATCATATTCCTATCATGTACGATGGTAGATTTTAGTTTCTGCTGCTAAACTGTGATGTCGCATTTTCTCTATAAAGCAAATTTTTCACGGCAATCAATTTTCCTACAAATCCCACGTTGACGTGTTTTTGAGAACTGTCACTGAGTCTGACGTTTTGCCTAGAAAGGGATGCAAAGCAAATGAATGACCATCTGATACTCAGGCTGCTTTCCAATTTTGGTATTGCAAAATTTCATACTAGCTTTCTGTACTAGATGAGTCAAAAATGTAATTTGTATAATAATTTAAATACAATTTGAAAAATCTTCTAAAACTTTCAGTAGCACATAGAATTTACATGAATCTAAATAATTGGCATACATAAGTTTCTTTGGTATTCAAAAAAGAAAATGATTTAAAAAAATTTAATGTACTATACATCTAAAAACAAACATTAAACGTTTCTTAAAAATGGAAAACAGTACGTCCATCGTTTCCTAAAGATACTTTTTGTGTAGCAACCAATCTAAGGGCTTTAGGGAAAGCGAAATGCTCAGCTTTTTGAATTCTTTTAGTAAGAGTTTCAGCATCGTCACCCGGCAATATGGGAACACATTCTTGAACAATTATTGCACCCGTATCAACTCCCTGAAACAAATAGTTTTACAATTTTATGAACTTTGTACGATTGAATAATATTACCTCATCTACAAAATGAACAGTGCATCCTGATTCAGAATCGCCAGCATCGAGGGCTTTTTGTTGAACATGAAGTCCAGGATGTTTCGGTAAAAGCGAAGGATGAATGTTTATCAGTCTTCCCTTCCACTTTTTAACAAATCGGTCCGACAAAACTCTCATAAAACCAGCTAGACATATTATATCAATTTTATAATCTTCTAGCTGTTTGGTCATTGCATCATCGAAATCCTCTCTAGATTTGTAATTCTTGTGAAGTATCACCAAAGACGGAATGTTCGCTTTTTTTGCACGTTCCAATCCTAAGATGCCATTTTTATTCGATAGAACTAAAACGATTTCTGCACCCATTCCCATGGAAGAAATCCTTGTGGCGTCAATTAAAGCTTGCAAATTCGTTCCGGATCCTGATATCAAGACAGCGACACGTTTTTTCGGTGCTCTAAGCACTTTTTGGACATTGACAATGCTATTTTCAAAATGATTGACAATTACTTGTGGAGTGTTGGATCCTTTACGGTTTGCAATCACTCCTACTGTGGTCGCTCTGTGAGCAAACCTTAAATGTTGCATAACAAGGTTTTCATGTTTAGGATCCACGACGAGTACAAGTCCCAGACCACAATTATAAGTTCGTTGCATTTCGTGGTGGGTCACATTCCCGCTTTCTGCCAACCACCCAAAAACAGGAAGAATATCGAAGTTTCGGGCGTCCAGCTGCACTTCTAAATCCTTCCGAAGTACCCTCGGGATGTTCTCTATTAAGCCACCGCCCGTGATATGAGCTAAAGCTTTTATGCATTTCTTTTGTAGTAACGGTTTTATTGCATCTACGTAAATTTTTGTGGGAACTAGAAATTCTTCCCCTACAAAAACACTCTTAGAAACTTCTGCAGATGTTCAAAAATGATTTCCTTACCAAATGTCTTCGTTCCAAACGGAGCCTTATCTGAAAATGTTACGCCCACATGACTCATTATTTTATGAATCAAGCTGAACCCGTTGCTGTGTACGCCGCTGGAAGGTAAACCGATTACAATGTCGCCTTCACGAATTGTATCCACCCGAGGAAGCATTTCACTCTTCTCAGTAATCCCCAATGAGAATCCGGCCAAGTCATAGACATTATTCTTGTACAGCAAGGGAACCTCGGCGACCTTAGCATCTAACATTATTAAGTTTAAATTATATAGGCTTGTTTTTTCTTCTAAATAATCAAAAAGTTACCTATCAGACTTGCCCCTGCCTGAATAGAGCCCTCAGCAACACCGGAAGTGATGTGGTGCACGCCGTCTTCATCCGCTTTACAACAAGCATAGTAGCTTGAGAATGTTAAGGGCTCAGCGCCATTGCAGAGAATATCATTCACGCACATCGCCACCAAATCAATTCCCACCGTTGAGTTTATTTGGCAATTTTGAGCGATTTTAATCTTCGTGCCAACACCATCGGTTCCAATCACCAATATTGGATCCTTGTACGAATCCGGAACCTTGGTTAGTCGCTTGCCACTTTGGGACTTGAAGGACTCTTTTCTTTCCGTTGTTTGAAGCATATCGTCGATATTTCTAATTATTTTACAATTTTGATTTTCGTCGTAAAACTCTTTTGCCATATTTTCTAATTGTGTTTCAAAGTTCGATACTGAAACAACATTTTGTGCAGTTCTTAATTTTAGTTTTCCGACTATTTTTGCATCTGGGATTATTTTCCAGCTGGTGTTATTTTGTGGAACAATAAAGACCATACCAAGACCACAGTTAAATTGCTCAAGTAGTCCATCAGCGCACCATTTTGTTTTCCCTGCCAGCCACCCATAAATTTTTGGAATTTGGAATACTTTTGAATCTATAGTAACTTCGTATTTGTTTGGGATAATCTTCTCAACACCTTTAACTAATCCAGAGTTTATATAAGAAATCGCCTTAACGGTTCCACTTCGCACCAATGGCAGAATGGATTTAACATAAATTTTTGTCGGATGCAAAAGCTCTTGAGCTGTTCAAAAGGAAAGCATTCAAAAACAATTAAATCAACTAAAAACAAATAACCCACCAATTGTTTTTTTGCTACTGGGATCCCAGATTTCATGAATGTCTATACCCAACTGTTGAATAACATCAAAAATTCTATCATATCCTGCGCAGTGGAAGCCGGTCGAAGGCAAACCAATGAGTAAATCGCCTTCCTTGTACTTATCGAATTGCGGCAAGTCATGACCTTCTTCCAAAACCCCAACACTGTAACCAGCGATATCGTATTTGCCGATAGCATACACAGATGGCATTTCGGCAGTTTCTCCACCTGCATTATAGATTTCAGAAATAATCTTTTGTTACTAATTTGAAATCAATTAAGTACCTAACAATGCGCAGTGAGCATCCCGACACCCTTCTGAAATCCCTTTGATAATCTGCGCAGCCACTGGCACCTGCAACTTGCCGCACGCAATGTAATCTAAGACGGCAATTGGTTCAGCACCAGATTCAAGTACTTCGTTCACGCACATAGCAACTAAATCATATCCGATTGTTTCGTACATTTGATGGTCCAAGGCAAACTTTATTTTCGACTCAACACCGTTGGTCACTTCACACAGGACTGGATTTTTGTATGGCAACTGCAGTAAACATTAATTATACTTAAATACAATAATTAATAGAGATCTCCTCACATCTAAGATTGTAAGAAGAATATCAACCTACCTCAAGATCTTTCAAACTGAACAGTCCACCAAACCCCCCGATTCCACCAACAACCCCTGGTCTACTAGTGCCTCTGGCAAGGGGCTTTATCCTCTGAACAAGATCGTCCCCAGCATCAATGTCGACACCACTGTCTTTGTAGGATAGTGACAGACCCCGTCTGCTAAATGAAACACTTTCATCGAATTCGCTGTGAATTTTATTGTATATTATAAACAATTACACGTTGAATGCCTTGTGAGCAATATCTGTCCTGAATTGCGCCCCAGCACCAGAAAATTTGATGCCCTGGCAAATTCGTGTTGCTTCGTCGGCGGCTGCCCTGAGGTCATCCTTTAAGCAAACGACAATTAAAACTCGTCCTCCGTTTGTCAAATAGTTTCCTTTCGCGTCTGCAGCAACCCCACTGTGGAAGGTTATACGAGATTCGTTATCGGGAGGTATTCCTGTATATAAATATTTTCAAAACTTATACATATTTTGATTTCCTTAATTTTACCTTGGATGACGCAGCCCTTAGTAGAAGTTTCTGGGTAGCCGGCGCTAGCCATAACAACCCCAACGGTGGACATATTTTTCTTCCAAGACAATTTAACATTGGCTAGAGTACCATTGCAGCAGGCCGACATTACTTCGTACAAATCGGTTTCCAACAATGGAAGGATCACTTGCGTTTCTGGATCACCAAATCGGCAATTAAATTCCAACACTTTGGGACCATCTCTAGTAAGCATCAGTCCAGCATAAAGAACACCGCAATACTGTATGCCCTCCTTCCTCAGTCCATTCACAGCCTTTTGCAATACTTCCTTCTTGACGAGCTCCAAATCTGCATTGGATATCAGAGGGCATGGACAATATGCTCCCATTCCTCCAGTGTTCGGTCCCTGGTCATTTTCCTTCAATCTCTTGTGATCTTGAGACGGAAGCATAACTTCAACCGTATTGCCATCAACGAATGCTAAAACAGAACATTCTTCTCCCTCAAGGAGCTCTTCGATCACCAGAACCTCCCCTGCGGATCCATACTTCTTTTGGCCCAAAATCTCATCAACAGCCTCGCATGCTTCGTTCACGTTTGCTGCTACAACTACTCCTTTTCCGGCTGCCAGTCCACTTGCCTTGACTACCAAAGCTTTGTACGATGCACTGAAATTAACGTCGGTCATTCTCGTTGTTCCCACACTTCACCTCAATTACCTTTTCAAAAATTCTTTCGCTTTAGCTGTATTTGTGAATGATTCAAAACGAGCTGTTGGAATTTGATGACGGATCATGAAGTCTTTGGCCCATTTCTTGTCGGCTTCTATTTGGGCTCCTTCCTTCCCAGGACCAAAGCATGGGATTTTCGCCTTTTGTAGATCGTCTCCGATGCCATTCGCCAAAGGATCCTCAGGTCCAACAACAACCAAATCAATAGACTTCTTTTTACACCATTCTGCAAGTGCCTACAAAAGAGTTTAAACGTTTTATTAATAGGTAAATGAAAGCAAAGAAACGAGTAGAACGTTATCTTCATATTTTTATCATTGAAAAAATATACATTTAAATGTAATATATATTCCCGTTTTTCCTGAAGGTAGATACCGTTAAGATGACGTCAAAACATTTCCCCTATTTTTACATCCCCAACGAAAACTGATAAGTGATAACTGAATTCAGAGTTCATCAAGAAACCGCCTAATCTTATTTTAATTTAGTCAACAACGATGAAAGTTTCACAATCATTGGCAGCTAGTTTTAATTGGCGAATTGTAACCATTATTATTAACTTTGAAGTGTTTCTGAAATCGGTACCATGTTATGACTTTCGAAAAATTCTTTCATAGTTTTTCGTTTCATACCTCCCTGAGTACGAAACCACTTACCACCCCCCGTTCGAAAGTTTATATTATATATATAATATATATATTTACACGCTATCGGCCGTAATTTTGAAGATATTTGAACCAAATATTTCTATGTTATTTCTACGGTTAATAGTTCGGTTAAATTCGTTAACAAGCAAAATTTGTCAAAGAGGCTGGCCGGGGGAGCGGGATGAAATTTTGAAAATTTTTTATCTATCTATTTATATATGTTGAGAGCTACTAGAAAAGGTACGAGTGGGCGTGGGGGTGGAAATTCGAACTTTTTAAAACCACGTCTTGTGGGGTATCGTTGAAAAGCTCTCGATGAGTAGTTTAAAAATCTATAACTAGTTTATCAATTTTGAAATAAATTACCACAATAAATGCAATCACAACACATTCCCTTCCCTCTGTATAGGCAAACCAATTAAAAATAAACATTATTTTGTTGAATTCATGAATTCAATATTTTTACGCATTTAAATCTGATCTCTCTCAAACTCCGGTTATCAACCTACCTTAAAATCTTCAACATTGACATCGGTAATGAGCTCCACTTTCTGGATCTTGCCGATGCCCACACTTCCAGGCAGCGCGTATATTTGGTGCACTTTTTCACTTTTGGCTAATTTCCACACAATAGCGTGCTCGCGACCTCCACTACCAACCACAAGAACATTCTTTCCAGCCATGATAAGTATTTTTTATCAACAATTCCCTTCGGCCAAACTCTCAACAAAAAATGATCGTAACAATTTAGCAGTAATTGCCCTCTGTAAGGTCTTTAACAAACGCCACAACACTCCACGTTTTGTCACTGAAGCAAACTGTATTACCTCTGCCGCCAACCGCGCAAACCAAACTGAGATCTTACTGTGATCGCTGAGCCAAATGAACCTAGAATTTCCACAGCTGACGCTGAGCACAGGATCTGTATTCTGCAGTGAGGCCGAGTCGAATATAATCATGGGTTGGGAATCATGCATGCTTGATGAGCGTTTAATGGGCATGTATAATGTAGACGTTTATCTCAGATAACTACTCTCGAAACGATTGGGAATTGGGATTGATGGGAAATTTGCCAGTCCCTAAGTTAGCTACTCTAACAAGAAGGTTAAAGCATTTGATAACACTTTGATAGCACTTTCTTATAATATTGCATTTTGGCTTCCGTTATTACAGTTCTAATGTTTCAAAAATCACTTAAAGAAATTCGTGTGAATTTGACCTGATTGATTGCTAAATGCTAATTACGTCATGATATCGTCAGTACGGACATATTATAGTGCTCTGCTGGGATCCGTTGCCCACTGAGAACAAACATCGTCGATAATCCGTCGCTTGTGATAACCCAATGACCTCTTGTTTTCGCATGCAATCCACCGATAAGGAAGTAAGGAACAATTTAAAGAGCGACAAAATTCTGAAGAATATAAATTTACTAAACTCAATTTTTATTTTGGAGATATTAAATGTACTTTGTGCACAACTAATGCATACCGTAAAAGATAAAATACTTTGTTTTGAAAATGTATTTACAGCTTTAAACATATCTACAAAAACTAATAACAATTAACAAAATTGATTGAATATTTCGTTAGAATAAGGAACCAAGAAATGAAAACAAATCGGAACTGTTTGAGTTGCTGCTCTTGGCAACACGGATGATGTCCTCCCGTCGTTTGTTGCGCTCGAGTGTTGGATCATTCAAGGTATCTTCAGCGATTTTCTCCAAGTTAATTCTAAACATCTGTTTCTCCACAATAGGCACAATGAGATTGAATTTATCAATTTTTTTATTCGTCGCCTCCACATATTCTTTATAATTACTAATTATCACCAACCATTTAACGCTTTCGTCCTCGTTCAATGGGACATCTCCGAAGTAAGCACGCTGAGAGCCCAGTTCCTTTTTAACAAAGTCAATCTCTTCCCTGATTTCCCGCTGTAGTGTAATCCACTCGGGAGTAAATCCGTTGTCTAATAAAATTTTATTCATTTTATGCGTAATAAAGTCCACGTAAGGATTCTGTGCCTGGGCTTGAGAAAGCGGTTTTCCGGATCCTGATAAGTTGTCGAAATCGCCTTTAGACATAGCTTCCTGGATCAAGTCCTCCACAACACGATCAATACCATATTTGGTTTTGATGGCGTGATTCTTATAAAAGCTTCCTTTTTTCATTAAGGATTTCTCCCCAGCCTGAGCCTTATCCACACGATGTTTGAGGACCCTTTCTTGGGCTTTCATTGCTTTAACTTGTTGATACTGCTTTTCACGTTGATATGGTGTTCCAATCCCGATCCCCTCATAGTTCAAGTACTGCCGATGCTGTGGGGCTGTGTGCCGAATATCAAAGACCTTTTCATCATCGTTCTCGTAAATACCGCGTCGATTTTTTGCAAATTTTTCTTGCAGAATTTTGAAGGCTTCATCAACTTGTTGAAACCGTTCTGCGGACGCTTCAGGAAGACCACTGTCCGGATGAACTTTTTTCACCAGATCAATGTATGCTTTTCTTACAGTGTTTTGATCAGAGTTCTCGTCTACGCCAAGTAAAGAAAAACATTTCTGGATAAGGAATTTAGTTGTAAATTAATAGCTTTTGCTTTAGTAATGAAAACCACCTTATAAAGTTCAGATCGCTTGATGTGTATTGCTCGTTTCGGCAGGAAAAAAAACTTGAACGAATAAGAGAATACCTTAGACTGCATTTTCCAAACTACGAAAATCTGTAGTAAAATTAATTTATTTGAGAAATATTGCGATATTGAAATCTCCTCTGTATTGATTCGCAAGGGAAAAGAACTAGTGTTTATTTTTTTTTAAAACATAACAATAACAAATGATTTTTCAGTTACTACTACATACTATCAAATAATTTCCAAATAACCGAAAAATGGATTAAGTAGAAAGAGAAATAAAGTAAAATTCAAAAAAAAAGATAAGAGTAATTTAATTTTATTACATTGTTAGCACGTAAGACAAGATTCTGTTTGCGCAATTTAAAATTCCTAATTATATACAAGTTGTCACGTTGAATTACAGTACTTACAAAGTGTATTGTATAATTTACTATTTATTTGAGTAACATTTTGTTCCTGAATCTTTTTCTAATATAGAGAAATAATAAGTTGAAATTGAGTATTTGCAATTTTGCAGGTCTTCTGAAGATTCGAAATTGTCACAGCTGACAGTGTCAAAAAGTCCAACAAGTTTGCCGAAAAATAGTACAGTTCGAAATTTAAAGCAGAAATCATAATATTATTATATTTGTTTTAAAAGCCGTTTAAATGATTACTAGTGAAAAATATATAAATTACTAAATAACAAATCAGTATTACATCATTCCATTGCTTTTCGCTAAAATTCGTAAATTGTGTAGTATAGGTAATTTTAAATGAAAACTGTAGCTCTCTAAATGACAATTATTCCAAAATTTTAAACTTAGAACGCATTAACTTGTTTGTTTTGTTTTCAAAACAAAAGAAAGTCCATATAAAATTGCTATTGGTCATATGTGGTGACGGCAGTGGTGAGTTTGTTTTTCGAAAATGATTTCATGTGTTTTTTAAGAATTCACTTAAAGTTGGCATTACTTCACGCAGTTTGCTGAAAATGTCGGACAAGAAAAGATCGAGACGTCGCAAGGATGTAAGTTCGTTTGAGAATTTCACGCGTATTAAATGAATTTGTATAATTTTTGTTATGAACAAAACGAATTGTGGCGTAAGACGGAATCAGATCCGTAATTAGTTGACCGCGACAAAAATGTGCGCAACTAATGTTGCGATTACACACAACTAGTGACGTTGTCAATTGCTGTGTTCTCCGCGAGAACAAATTCGTCGTTGGTTATTAGCACTATCGCGATATTTTCATATGCCTTTGTCAGCGTAATTTTCAGACGGCTGATAAAATTACAGATTTTCCCGATTTGGAAGGGACTACTTCATTTAATCCATTGACATAACATGGATTTTGCGCATGCATTCGCTTTTTTTTTTGTTTACATGTCATTTGCAAATATCCTCCTCACTCAGGATGTCCCAGCATCGAACAGCTGACATTTTTCATGAAATATTTTGTCTTGCCAAGCCCAAAGATCTACCTCAAACCTAATTTTCTATGCTCCACTTCCGCCCGGCAATTGTGCTACTTTTATCAAAACCTCATTGTGGTGGTGGGTGTACTTGACGCCAATCGGAGATACACTTCTCTACGCGCTTTGCTACAATATTCGGGTCAAAAACTTCTGTTTTCCCTGTTTGTAATCTGGAGAAATCAAAATCATTTCAATTGATCTTGTTCCCTGAACTGATCGAAATTGAAGAGAATATATTCTTATGTTTAACCAAATTATTACGCATTGTTTGCATTTTCTTCTGTAATATTAGTATTGTTAATGTTGTAGGAGTACACTGGACCGGGAGGAGTTCAAGAGGAAATGGATAAACCGTCAAAAGATGAATACGCTGTAGCAAAGTGGTTGAAAAAAAATGTTCGAACGAAAAAGACTAAATTTCTCAGTCATAATGTGGAGTATTTCACAGGTAACCATCACGAGAGCTTTGCGTAAAATTGCTGATTAATATTTCTTCCAATTTCACAGCTACAAAAGCTTTGGACGCTCTTATGAAATCAAAGTTTGCTGAAGGAAAGAGTTGCATATTTGCAACACGTGAATCTGCAATCGATTTTCTCGATATTATGCTAGAGCACAAATTTTTTCATCGTGCTAAGAAAGTGCCAGTTTTTCTTGAAGACTTGAAAACTGGAAAAGGTAAGAAACTAGAAAAGGAAGGACAACCGAAAAAGGAGGTGAAAGAGGAAAAACCAGAAAAAGCTACTGACGCAGACAGTAGTCATGTGGAGGGAAATGCTGCGGAGGAAACTGTATGTAGTGAACTTGTTTTTATAAAATTCCTTGTAAAATATGCTTTCCCAATAGTCCAAAGAGAAGCGTAAAAGGAAAATCAAACTAGACATGCATCCTGACCAAGTTTTCGTTGACGGCTCCGAAGCTTACGTCTGGATCTATGATCCAGTTCCCATTTACTACTGGATCTATGGCTTGACTCTCGTCCTGGGAGCGATTGTGATATGTTTATTCCCGCTGTGGCCGCCGCTTTTAAGGTTTGGACACAAATCGTGAACAAATGGAGAAATTACTTATTTTTTATTTACAGAAAAGGGGTTTACTATTTAAGTATAGCCGCTGCTGGATTTCTGCTTTTTATATTGGCACTGACAATTGTTCGCCTTATTGTTTTTGTAATTGTCTGGATTTTGAGCGGAGGAAAACTGTATTTCTGGATATTCCCGAATCTCACAGAAGATGTTGGGTTTATGGCATCATTTTGGCCATTGTATGAGGTAAGTTGTATTAAGATTAACTAAACAGTTTAATGGCAGTGATCTTAATTATCAATTATTTTCAGAGTGAATATCACATCAAAAACGATTCGTCAAAATCGCATAAAAAATCTAAGAAAAAGAAAAAGGATAAGGACAGTGATGCTGAGGACGATGGTGAAAGTGCACCTCTTGAACCCGAGAAAATTGAAAATATCAAAGAAAATGAAACTGGTTCAGTTATGGATGCTCAAATGGAACCTGAATCTACAGTCAAATGTGAAATTAAAGAGGACAGTCCAAAAAAATCCAAGGAAGAAATCAGTACGGATGGAAAAGAGTAAGTGGTCAGTAAGTTGTGTCCAGCTGGTCATAATGTATTTCATTCAAAGGTCGACAACATTTTCGGAAAGTGAATCGGAAGGATCAAGATCATCAACCGGCAAAGATTTCGAACTAGTGGATGCAACGGAAGTTGATACATAAACAAATACCAGATAATATCTCTTCTAGGTGTTTTTTTAAGTTTTTATTATGAGCTATTTAAATAAATAATATAAATAAAAGCATAATATGAAAGAGGCAACCATTCACTCACGATGTTCGGCACAGATGCAGGGGACAGCACAATTGTTTTAATAAAGTTTTATGGAGGAAGGATGCTATGAGCAGCTTTTTATCTTCCAGAGAACAGTTTGTTTAATATTTCTTAAAAGTGTTTAATTATGTAGACGAATTGTGTAGTGTCTAGCATTTACAAACACTGCTCTCCATTGAATATTTGGAATTTTTAACTGCTCTGTTTCAGTTAATCATGTGATAAAAACCTATGTTAAACATATTTTGGTTTTTCGTCTTAATTTTAAAAGTGCTCTTAAGCTACCAAATGAACGAATCTTTCTTTGATATTTGAATTCGATAAAATTTCAAAATAAAAATTTGCTGAACATTAGAATGCATTACAAATTGAATAAAAATTCCTGTTATTCATAGTACCGTTATTTTATTTCTATCTGTCGATGGATTATTTTTGCTATTAGCAAGTCGTAAGATTTTTTATAACCTTTGAATAGTTTTCTGTAATGGTGCTGTGCGAGTATTTATTTTTTTTAAATCTTAATAAATGTAGACATTGAAAGTTCATTGTGCTGAACAAATTTTATTTGTTTTTATGAAAGTTAAGCTAGATATTGTTTTAAAAAAAGATAATAAAACCTTAGTTGGATCCTCCAAGTACCAAAAACATCGCAAGTTAAAGTAGCAACCGCTCAAACATAACATAAGTTTATTGCGTTGATTACGGTGTGCAACAAAATCTAAAAAACATGCAAATTGAGCAAACTAAACGATTCTTAGATAAGGCCGCTGAGGTCGAGCACATCTATTTTCTCATTTTGAGAATGGGCTCCATCGTCTGTTGAATAAATAAATAAACAAATAATTGTATAAATAAATTGTAAAATTTCAGAATTATGTAAATCAGGGCGTTGCAAATAATAAGTCATTGTAAATTTCATTCCTCTATATCTGCAAGAGTTCTCGAGTTATGGTCTGTTCAGACAGTCAGACAGATAAACCGTTTTCTTATCTAGATTAGCATTAGATTATTTAAATAAATCATTAAAAATTTTGCTTTTACCCAATACAACAACCTCAATCTTTTGACAAACGCAATACAACGCAAATCATAAAGTAAAGGCGAAGAGAAAGTTAGTGTTTTTATTTGCCACTAGGTTTCATTATTTCACCACAGATGATGACCTTATTGGAAGAATGAAAATCAGTATCGTGGTAAAATGGTGTTACGTCGGGCGCGGAGTAATCTAAGAATACATTTTCAGAAAAACTAAATTCGTATAACAAAAGAAACACTTCGTGATTGTGCGAAAAATATGGCACTATTGTGTACCCGCGATATTTTAATTAAACGTGTGTATACTAATGCTGGCTAACGAATAATTGCAACTGGGAATAGTTGGCGAATTTGTTTAGTGGTGAGGTGTGCTCGACAATGGCGTCGCCAAAACAAGAAGTCATAAGTGCAGAAAAACAAGATGTGGACAGTAAAATGTCGGCGAAAAATAATGTGGAGTCGAACAATTTCCAAGAAACCAAAATAAGTGCATGTAGTTTGATTTCTGGAGAGAATTTAATTGTGGTGTCAAGTGAGGTTGTGCATAGTGGTGCCGATGTTGGAATTGTGCCGCCTCTGTTTAATCACGTAGACACCCCAGCGGCTCATTGCAATGTTCCTGCAGTGCAAAATAACATTCTCACTGCTCAAGGGAACTCAGTAAGTAGTGAGGGTAGGGAAAATAAAAGGTCAAAAGGTAAAAAATATTGAATTCGAATATTTTAAGAAGTCTGTAAATTTTAATTTCTCAGATAACTCTAACAAAGATCAGAGAAGAAAAAGGGATCGGAGTAGAGACAGGAACAGGGAACGTTACAAAGAAAAGAAGTGCCGCGAACGTGACAAGGAGCATGCAAAAGATTCTCTTAGGGAAACTAAGGGACATAAATTAAAGGATAATGAAAAAAACGATCGCTTCAAGGACAAAGAAAAGGTGGGTTGAGGTGCAATCCAGGATTAACTGAATGTTGCTTCCGAAGAACACAATTTCCACTAAAACTGTTTTTTAAATATTTATAAGCAAGGCCATAGTTTCCGGGTTTCTTTGTTAAAATATAATATGACCTTGAAGGCAATTTTGCAGATGTGGAATTACATGTTCTTTCTTGTTCCACACTCTAGAAATCCTGAAATGTAGAGTATTCGCATTTTCTTTCCAAATCAGTTGGAATCCATTTTTGCCTTTTTTGTGTTGTCATAAATAAATAAATCCCAAGTTCTATATTCATAACTTATTATAATTAACGTTTTTAATTTAGGAAGGCAAAAATCGCCGCCACAGTTCTGAGAGCAATCGAAGCCACTCTTCAAAGGCGAGCAGCGAGTCACGGAGTACAAATGCGACGCCAAGGCTAGAAAATCAAGAAGAAGTAAAGAAGGATAACGTGGAGCAGACTGCAACAGTTCAGATATTGCATCCACCACCGATTTTGTCCACTGAAAGTGCCTCGAAATTCGCAATGAACGGAGAAAAAACTGATGTCAACAACACATTTGTTGGCTCGGAAAACTCAAATGAAATTGCTACAAACTGTTCCTCGACGTCTAGCAAGGAAATCAAAATTGAAATCAAAGAAGAATTCGATAAAAACGAGAACCTTTCGGTACTGGAAAAAGTCAATCCTGACACCACTATGTTAATTAAGAAGGAATACCTTCCATCCCCCGCTACTGCTTTCAAAGTTGAGAAAACACGAGAAGATGTAACTCGCCTTCTTAACTTTCACTGCGAGGACAATTGTCACAAGGAATCAGCAGTGCTTAACTGTGATCTCACAGCAACTAAGCTGGCAAATATTGTTAATAATAATACACCCTTCGCTATCATATCAGATAATAAGGATAATTCAAAAGGAAATCTTCCACCCTCCAGCAAAATCAGTGAAAAAGACAAATCAGAGAAGAAGCAAGGCTCCTCGCACCACCATGGCTCATCATCGACCAGCCGGAACAATCATCACCATAAGTCGTCGTCATCGTCCTCTTCGCGTAGGTCAAGTAGAAGTAGCGAATGCTCAAAGTGTTATCGTAGATCGAAAATAAAAAGGATTAACACTGGTGTACAGTGCAGAGCTCAGGAGTTTAGTATTTGTCCCAGTAGAATCCCCGTACTCGGCCGAAATGATAATAGATTGTGCAAGGGTTTTGAGCATTTAAAATATGGGCGATTCTTTCGAATCGAAATCCACCCCAATGGCGGTGCATCAATCGTTCACTTGTATCAAGATGAGATCAACACTCTCTCCCCCGCCGAGATGGACGAAATGGTTGAGGAATTTTTCGAAGTATGTTTCGCCGAAGACGACAACGGCTACGCTCACCATGTAATGGGAATTGTTCACGACGCAGCAGCTTACTTACCCGATCTATTGGAGCACATGGCGGAGAACTATTCCACTTTGACGGTCAAGGCCGGAGTGCTTGGACGCAATTCGGACATCGAAACGTGCACAATGAGCCAGTATAATGAACAGGTGAGGATGAGATCGTCCAGAGACAGCTTTTATGAATTAATTCCGTTCACAGGTTGTTAAAAATTATTCGCAAGGAACTTTCCGTTATGGCCCGCTACATCAAATTAGCCTTGTAGGCAAAGTGCACGAGGAAGTTGGGGGCTACTTCCCCGACCTTCTAGGGCGCATAGAATCTAATCCTTTTCTCAACAAGGTAATTCATATTGCTTTCATTCCGCCCCATATATATTTACTAGAATATTCTCAATATAGACAATGCCTTGGGGAATTAAATCCATCCTGCAAACAGATCCAAGGATGTCTAATGATGGACCAATTTTGTGGGTACGAGGTGGGGAGCAACTGGTACCTACGGCTGAGCTGAACAATAGGACACCACTCAAGAGGCAACGGTAAAAAATTCGTCTCATGTTCTTTAAGACTAAAAAAAACTAATGGATTTGATTTTATTTATTTATCCAGGACTAGGATAAACGAACTGAAAAATCTGCAATACTTACCGCGACTATCAGAGGCTAGAGAAACTATGATTGAAGACAGGACAAAGGCTCACGCAGACCACGTCGGGCATGGCTATGAAAGGATGACCACTGCAGCTGTTGGTAAGCGGGTTTTGTTGCAAAGTCTTATAGAATTTTGCAAGGACGAAGTTTGTTCATTGCTGCAACATTATTTTCAGGTGTGCTGAAGGCAGTGCACTGTGGACAACCCTATTCTCAAAACCGTATTACTAAGGACGTTGTTGCATTTTCCGCTCACGATTTTCCTTACTTGGTCGAAGCATTGCAGTTAGACCTTCACGAGCCGCCAATATCACAATGTGTGCAATGGATCGAGGACGCTAAGCTTAATCAGTTGCGCCGCGAGGGCATCAAGTACGCTCGGATACATTTGTATGATAACGACATATATTTTTTACCAAGGAACATTATTCATCAGTTTCGTACTGTAACTGCGGTAACAAGTATAGGTAAAAACCATTATTTTAATTAATTGGGAAAACATTCCATGATATTATCTTCGGTTACAGCCTGGCATCTTCGCCTGCGTCAGTATTATCCAGGACAAGAGGTCATCAATGAAAAAAACAATCCGATACTCGCTGAGCCACCACATTACAAGGAAAAACAAACGATTTTGCCTAATCCAATTTCCGCCGAAGAGAAAAAAGCACATCCGGCTCACAAAAGAAATCATGATGGTAAAGTTAAGAAACCTGAAAAGAAAGAGGTTGAAAAGCGTCGATCTAGCGAGAGTGGAACTGACGACTCTGTACCGAAAGAATCAAAACAAGCTAAAAAATTAATTGAACAGGCTAAAATCGACATGAGAAAATTGGTTTTGGATCACAAGCCACACAAATCCCATAAGCACCATATTTCATCATCTTCGTCCAGCCATCGTAATTACAAGAACAAATCAAAGTCGTCCAGGACAAATGACCGCGACAAACGCAGGGAGCGCCACAGTTCAAAGGACAGAAGCTCGTCAAAACATCATAAGACTGCAACATCCAATGATACTAGCTCTAGCCAGCCGGAATCAGCAGAGAAAGTAAAAGTGAGCGACGAATCGATACAACTTGCCGCGAGCAAAGAGGAGCAACGAAGACAAATCACGGAAGATACTGGGAAAAGTGAACCGAACGCCGCGTTGTTCTTTGACCGGATTCAAGTGGAACAAGAGCCTATGGATGTCAATCCAGTGGAAGAAATTGTACCATTCAGCGAAATCCCAGCGGTAGCAGTGAGCTTGACGCTTCCACCTCTGCCGCCTTTGCCTCCTCCACCGCAAACACCTCCGCCGCCTTTACCTCCCTTGCCTGTTAACGTCACGTTTAGCGATCGGCAAACCGTAGTTCAAGGTCCAGTTTCTGATCAAAAAGTATCAATCCAGTCTGTTAAGCAACCCCATCCCCGCACAACCTCAGCACTGAACAGTTCAGGATGCACTCCAAGCACTTCTTTGCCTCCACATCAACCACCAGACCTTCTCAGTTCCATCATGGCCAGCATGGACAATACTACAACGACAGCACGAGGCAATATATCAACAAACTACTAGACACCTTAATTAGTTTCATTTATTATAAATTCGAAGCGCAGAAACTCGTCGTTTGCAATTGTTTGCCCGAATTTAAATGTTTCTGCCCGACAATAAAATACAGAACACTATTTCTGTTAAGATTATATATTCTTATTTTCACCTTTTTTCGTTTGCCAAATCCTTGCTTTCTTTAGTTGACTCTAGAAAGAAGTAATGAACATGGGACGGCGCCAATGTGCTTAAACTACCAAATCACTTCTATTTAGAAAAAAGAACTATATCGAAAAGACACGTTATAAAACTTATATTTTAGAATAAACAAATAAAATTTTAAAACAAGAATTGAGTTTAATAAGAAAACGAATTTTTGCAGAACGAAAACGAAATTCATTGGTGTCCAAAATATTTCCTTTCGAATTCAATGAAAAATTCATTTGTTCCATTTCATTCTTGGTATTTATTTCAATATCTGTCCTTAGCTAGATTCCTTGTATTGATTTTATTGAAACATTTATGGATAATATTGTTATGTCTCACAATTAAGTACAAGAATAGATGAATTTATTCATAAGGTACTAGAATGATTGTAAATTGTATTAAATATTTTAAGAGGTTTTATTTAGTGGAGATTTTAAATTATATTCACAATTAGGTTGTCATTATCACAGCTAAATTATATAAAAGAAATTAGAGTAAGAAGACGTTGATAGAACTAATAAAGAAATGTTTTATTTATTTAGATATCTGTATTATATACACGTAGAATTATTGCACGATATTAGTATTATATGTATTTTATCAAGTTCAGAGGTTTTTATAAAGAAAATGATGACGGAAATTGTTATAAAACGTGAGAAAGATTAATAAAACGCGAACAACTTTCAAATGGTTCTTCCTATTGAATACCATCATCTTGACCAATCCCAGTATTTTGTTACAACTGCCTATTTGGAAAATTTAAAAAAAAAATCTTTATTAAACTGATTTATTTATTGTATAACAATACATTCATTGCACACATGGACTTACACAATCTATAAAGCCCGAACCCACAAAACAATTACCAAACGTAACCATATAAAATAACCCAACAATTATATCAATGTTTCTTATGAGCCATTTCTGGCCAGTGTAAATCTCTTAATCTACAAATTCTCCTATAAAAAATTAGTTTTGTTCCCACAATACTTAAGCTAACGAAACCTTTAATGTAGAAAAATTAAACCGTGAAAGGTTTTGCACCTGTGCATTCCAGCATTAAGTTTGGAGTTTTTATAATTTCGCCTTCAACTCGTCAATTCGGGACTGGGCAGATCTCTGTAGATCCATTAGTTTTATAGCTAATCCCATGTTGCCTTGTATTTTGATTTTGCCTTGGAAGAAGGCCTTCTGTGGTAACAGAGTCCCTGTTATCAAATCATATACATCGGTATCGCTGATTGTAAATACTATGTCAGGTTTTTCTGCAAGCGACAAATCAAATATTAGTGAAACTTTAATATTGAATCATACCCTTTCCGTTGTACGTAATCTTTCCCTTGCCAACTTTTGCATTTATTATCCAGAAGCCAGTCTTGCCCTCAGGACCATTTGTTACTCTGAATCCATAGACCGCACGGACTTTCTCGATTAAGTTATCCTTGTCTTCCATCATCGCCTCTTCCAGCAATGCAAGCAATGGTGTCACTTTAAAGCCTTCTGGACTGTCAGCTATTTGCCCAGCAGCATTTGTTAGGTTGAATTTAACTTTTCCCTTGGCATTCGGGAATCCAAGTCGGTATAAAGCGAGCACAACAGCTCCTCCTAATCCTAGATTATGTTGTAGAGCTAACTTGGCGTGTGCTACTTGCCTCTTGCCAGCTTCACCTCGAAGCTGCCACACAAGCTCAGAACATTGAGCTAAGCCAGTGGCCCCCAAAGGATGACCCTTGGAAATCAATCCCCCACTAGGATTTATCACATATTTTCCGCCATACGTATTGTCATTTTGGTCAATCAAGTCGCCAGCTTTGCCCGGTTCGCAGAGCCCCAGAGCTTCATATGTAATCAATTCATTGGCGGAAAAGCAATCATGCAGTTCAATCACATCCACATCCTGCGGCTTGTAGTTTGTCTTCGCAAACAACTTCTCAGCAGCAGCCTTGGTCATGTCATATCCTGCAATCCTCATTGCACTTTTGCTCTAGAAAAACGATATCATTTAGTCTAGAACTACCAGGAATCATTTATAAAGTACCTTAAATGTAGATGGAAAATCAGTAGCCATTTCCATTCCAACAATTTCCACTGCTTGCGCCTCTAATCCACGTCGCCTGACGAAGTCTTCCGATGCCAAGATGCAACAACCCGCACCGTCACTAGTGGGGCAACACTGAAGCTTTGTTAAAACTCCATGAATCTTGGGAGAATTCATAATTTGATCCAGGCTATACTCATCGCGGAACTGGGAGTAACTGTGAATGGACACACCTGATTTTGGGATGATGAAAAGAGTTAACCACTTACGGATTGTTCACAGAATGCTTGTGATTCTTGTAAGCAATTTTAGCGAAGTGCTCGGGTTTAGTCCCATATTTTTCCATATGTTCTATTCCAGCATTGCCGAAGAGTTGAGCAGCCATTGGTGCTCCACTAATTTCAGTTATTTCCGATGTACTTTCCAAATGTTTTTCGAGCGGGTTAGCACGGTCAAAGAACTTCAGAATAAATATTAATTTGTACACGTTTCGATTTGGGTGCTTCAGTGAATTTTGTTACCTTCGCAGACAGCGAACCTTTCTCCATTTTCTCAAATCCCAGTGCTAAAATGCAATCATTGTCTCCAGTTTCGATTAACTGTTTTGCCAGGATCAAGGCACTTGAGCCGGTCGAGCAGTTGTTGTTGACATTGTAAATCGGGATGCCCGTTAGGCCAACTTCATACAACGCCCTCTGACCACTGGTTGAATCTCCATAGACGTAACCAACGCATGCTTGCTGCACATCACTGTAATTTATTTTCGCATCACTCAACGCTTTAGTGACTGCTTCCTTGGCCATATCTGGATAGCAGATATCTGAGCGTTTTCCAGGTTTTTCAAACTAAAAACAAATTCATTGGAATACGTTAAGCGGATTTTTTATGGTAAATTTATTATTTTCGAGGGATTTTCATGTATCTCATTTTTCAAGGATACATTTTAACCATTAAGCAATGTTAAACAATTAGAAAATTTGTTTAGTCAATGTGATTTTTAATCATTAGAAAGTACAAAATCGAAAGTACAATTTCAAAGCTTTTTGGCAAACCAAGATTGCAACAGCAGACTAACAGCGTAAACTGTGTGACGAGGTCATGCTGAAGGGTTCGGAAGAGTTGCTGTAGAATTGCCACATACAGAGTCAACAATCTGTACAGAGTTTGTTGTCGCAAACCAGTTTTGAGTAGCATGAGTTGCAAAATGTTACTGATAAGCATTAAGCAAGTGAAGTCATTTTAAAAATGTATTTTTCTACAAAACAGGGTATTAAACTTTCGATAAGATTACTACAAATCTTCAAATAAACAGAATCCATTGAGCATGAGAGCTATCAAAACATTGACCATTGGGATCATCGGGTCAAAGTACACAAACAAATCTACATACATATTTGCCAGCCCAACCCAATTTTTTGGAAATTAAAATAAACACAGTTTTAGAAATCTGAGTAACCATAACTTCTTGACATCATTTAAAAATTAATTAAAAATTAAGAGCAGACCTACCTTCGTCATTCCAACTCCGATAACGTAAACGCGAATTTTGCCCATTTTGATCCTTTAACAATTTCAATCCACTTGCAGTCAAATATCTAAACAAAGTGAAAGTGTTTTTGTTGTACACTAGAAACGACGCTAAGAACAGAATAACAGAACAACAGCAGAACAACAGCAAAGTTTAGAGCTGTCTTCACTTATTCAGTATTGCTCATTTCCCGAAAGAGCTCAGATTAGACAGCTATCAACGCGGCACTGCCAACTTGTTTCGAATTTTTTACATTTAAACCAAACTACCAATGGCCCTCTACCTCAAAACTGAATAATTAACACCGTTATAGGTAATTTAAATTATTTATCAATTACAAAATTTAATTATTTTTTTCGACTACTATTTCATTATTTATATTATTATTTACTAGTTTCTGAAATTTCTCAAGTTATTGTTAATTTTCTCCAGATGTCCCTTTTCAGAATAAAATAGTGAAATTTGGAAGCTTCGTGCAAGGAGAAAGAATTTGTTGAGGCGTTTGTCGGTGTTTTCTGCAGTTGCAAAAGTTCGTTCCAAATGGGAATCGGAAAAGGTATACTCATAGGCAGTTGTTATATCAATTATTTAAATAAATATAATTAATGTTAACGTTATAAATATTAAATAAAATTCCTTCAGAGCGCTGAGCAAAATGCGAATAAATAATTGCAATTATAAACGGATCTGAACATAATTTTGCAATAACGATTATGTTAACTCACTGATGTCGATATAACAAGTTGGAATTAAGGTAATGACTTCAATATTTTTTTTAAGACTATATGTTTGTTTAAACATTTGTTATTGTTTTTCAGTTTTTTATAGTTTTATTAATTAAGTTACAAGTAAAAAACTATCACATTCGAATAACTCAGTTCGTCTTGGTCTTCCTTATTGAAGTTTTTCGCGAACAGAGCGCCCTCAAAATCCAAAACCAGGATAAAATAGGTAACACCAAAATGCTAGCAACAAATAAGTAGATATCCAAACAGTTGTAAACATACCACGGAAGGTGGATGGAGGTAGACTTCGTTAGGTGAGCACCTTTTGTACGAGCCACATGCTCCACCCACCAAATCCCTGTGTCAAGAGAATTTTTGGGTCTATTGCGGTATGAATGTGCAACTGTTTTTGCGTTTTCCATTGACCTGAAAATTTTTATTGTAATTTAAATCAGCAATTAATACTAATTATTCTTGCCTTGGTTCAAGCGCTTTTTGAATTGCTCTCGTCACAGTATTTTCCGTAATATCTTCATACGGAAGCAGAGTTCCCATTCCTCTATTCTCCATGGCCGCCGCATTTAAAAACTGATCACCATACATGGGAGTCAAAACTGTAGGTACACCACAATACGCCGCCTCGGAGCTCCCCATAAGCCCTCCGTGACTCAAAAAGACCTTTACATTTGGATGGCAAAGGATTTCCCTCTGGGGCATCCATTTTTTGATGAACACATTATTCGGTTGCTGAGGCAATGTTTCATTTTCCCACTTCCACAAAACCGTTTGCTTAAACCGTCCAACTGCTTTCAGAATCGCTTCACGTTTTTGTGGTGGCAATGTCTCCGCTCTAATCATCGATCCCCAACTGATATAAATAACGCCGTGGGTTGCATTGTCAAGAATACGTTGCAAGTCCTGAAAGAAAAAAACACAAATTGGTTTGTTATTGAAGTATTTAGATTGTAACGATGAATATATGTTAACCTCGCTACTCCAACTCACTTTGCGGTACAGTATAATTTATTTATTTATTGTGAGTACAAAAGGCTTATTAAGATCAATTGTTGTAAGTTAAGATTAATTATTCAAATTCTGTGCACTATTTACCTCTGCAATCGGTTTTGCTTTCTGTATATGAATTCCTCCCAACTCAATGACTGCAGGGGAAAGAGGTTTCGGTCCACTCAAGGAATAATGGGTATTGACAAAGAAAAGACTTGTTTCTTTGACTAGTTCACCAAGATCAGGAATGTTTTTACCAAATTTTTGGCGAACAAGTTCATTTGTAGCTTTTTCCGTATAATACCTGCAGATATATTAGACATTAATCAATAATATTTTAAATAATATGTGATAACATTAAACAAACCAATAGAGAAATTTTAGTGCATGGAAACTGATCCAATTTCCCACCCTGGATAAAAAGCTCATATCTTCCGACATACCCATAAACAACGTTGGGATGTACGCAGGATTTGCTGGGTTTCCGACTCTATCGTAGTGCCAGGGCATCATTGCAGAACTGCTAAGAGCTAATCCAGATAAGCAATTTATTGTAGATTGCGACAATGCAATGTTCCATAAATTATTCAAATACCTATAACCGGCGCCTTCAAAACATGAGCGACTGACATCATGCAGTCGGTGTTGAATTGCTCCATTACACTAAAAAAATAAAAATAAAATGTTATTGTTTATAACTAAGGTCATTAATAATTAATTAATGTCGTACATCACGTCGTAGCGTTTTGTTTGCTTCAAGATTGTTGCTATTGCCTCCGATTGTAGAGCAGCTTTGCATGCATTCAGTCCCCATTGATGTAGCATGAAAAACTCAATGAAGTGATTGTAGATGCGGCGGTTCTCGAAGAACTGAAAGGAGAGTTGCAAATAAAATGCTCGCGAAATCGAGACGAAGCTAAATAATAGTAATTGCAAAATTATTGCTGCAGAAACAAGTTTTCATCTATCCACAGAGTTCAGTGCCCACAAATGAAGGTAACTCACCTTTAAATCGACCGAGTCCGTTAGGATGCTCTCTCCTTTTAACGTAAGATCTCTGTAGCCAGCTGGTGGACTTTTGTCGGGAAAGTAACTAACAACAGTCACATCATGGCCACTTTCAGCCAATCCCCTCATTATCGGATGAAAGAAGTGAAAGTGGCTGAGTCCGGGATGCGGAAAAAGTCCGAGAACTTTGTAACATTTTCCGACGGTGGCGAATATTGCCACAAAGACGAAAAGGACTTCAATTCTCATTCTACCTAAAAAATTATTAATTATAATTAAAAAATGAGATAAAACATTAGAGAAAAGCCCTCCTATCGAGCTGGAAGCATTACAGCATATCAATTTATGGTTATCATTAGTTCCAGCAGAAAGTATTTTTTCTGGCATTTATTTCCCAATTTTCTGATTCATTTCAAAGATGACAATTTTTCATATAGATAGAACTTTTATCACAGAATGATTGTTTTCCACGCGTTCATTCATTCCGAACTAATTATAGATTATTTAAAACTTCTGGCACAGTAATCAAAAACTCAGTGTCAATAAAAATGTAGTCTGGCAAACCTATTTTATGTGTGTATGTAGCATTAGGAAGCTCTCAATGATTAGATAATAGCTTTTTTGCACGAGACATAAATTTCGGGGAAGATGACTAGCAATTCTGCTCACGAGCCTAATTAGTGGGCGCATGGATCGCGTGTTTGTTGCGATGCCATTCAGAAAATTTAAATAATTTACATTACAAAACATTGTCGCAATCTACGATAAATTGTTTATCTGATACTGCACAGCACATAATACGATAAGCTAACATTTATTTATTTAATACATGTTGTTACGGTTTTATTGATAAAAATCTTATAAAATCGTCAATCGACATTTACGTTGCTCTTCAGCATATAGCGATTCCAAGTATATTGAACTTAATTGTCTCACCATAAATCAACCAAATGATTCTACTTTTCAATAAAACGTTTCACCACTGTAACTTTCTTTAAAATATCCATAATTGTTGCTATCTTCTCGCTATAAATGGCGGTTAAAGTCGTAGCACCGTAGTAGCACCTTCACAAATTTCGTTAAAATTAAATGCAAAATGCTGTTTACATATCACAAATTGATTGACTGCAGTCTATAAATATAGAGTGAACATTTTAGAGCCAAGGAGAACTATTTTAGAATGCTTCCATTATTACTTGTTGCGTATATGTGCCCTGTTCTAAAGTAACTACCAAAAAACTGTATCACAAAGCTTTAATTTAATCAAAATTAAGTTCAACACTCCGGATTTTCTGCATGTTGCTTTCCTTGAACTTGATTTTTATATAAAACAGTGCAACATTAAGTAAGAACAAATAAGAATGTACAAAGTGCTGTTCTTTTCTAGATATAAATTTAACTCGCAATTTTTAATAATCTGAAGAAAAAAATGTTTACCTGTTGCATCTAATGGACAAAACGTGAAATATTTCTTATCTGTTTTAATTCACGAGAAATTCTGCACTTGTTCAAACTGAAATCTGAACTAACGACTCTCTCGATAACTTCTGCAGAATTGTATGAAAATTCACGACTCGCCGGCTAATTTCGGATCAGCTGCAAATCCGCGATCGCTTGAATCACGTGCCGTGCTAAACTGAAGCACTAGCATGTCGAACGACTTAGATAGTTGCTAATATAAACCAACAAAAAGTATACGTAAAGCCGACTAAATCAGAAATTGGAGATACAATACGCTCATCTGAGATGAGTCGTCTCCCTCGTAAATCTGAGCGTAACACTCGAATCATGAAATGTAAAAGTGATCGTAGTCTAAAGATTGTCGCACTCTATTCTGCTTATGCTCTTTTGTCCTGATTTATATACCAAATACTTACTGCAGAGTGCTAGATGCTGCTCGTCTATAAAAGTATGTATTAGGAAGGTGATATGGTGTTAAAATGAAACCAAGTGTTGCGAAATACAAACTTTGTTTTATTGCGTTTAAAACAAATATATTTTATTATAAATACATCGTTTATCGTGGATCGAAGGAACAATATTTGACAATAACATATTTCGTGTGTTGTCGAACAACTTTGCAGTAATTTAAATTACAAAGTTATAGTTCAGGCCGGTCGTTTTATATACAAAGTTGTATTATGAACTTATTAATGTTGCCGTGAGGAATATTGTAAAATGCAACGAATGCAATACTGGATACCATACAATTCAATCATACCATAACTACACACGAATGCAGATTAGTGCAGATCACACTTTTCCTTTGCCTTGACTCTTGCGTGAGTCGAACGAGTCTGCTGATTCAGAACTTAGTACACCTGGAATAAGGATAAATTATATATCAGTATAAATTAAATAATAGTGTATTACTTATTGGAAACGCGCTATTGACAACAAATTGTTTTTATGCATGAACAATTTCTTCTTGCTTGTTCATGCATAAAATGAAATAAAGATTGCTTAGCGAAGAAAAGGTGTACAACATTCATACAAACAATATCATATTATTTAATGTTCTTGTAGACGTTTTATGGCAACTTAGGGAACTTATTAATGAGCAATTGTTATCAATCTTTGTTTTCTTTTTTAAATTACTTAGTATAACTTTTTTAATAATTATTACCCCTTTTAAAAAATGAATTAGAAATAATATTTCTGTTTAAAATTAAATCCAAATAAAATTTTGATATAGCAAGTATTAAAAAATGAATTGTTAATATTTCGAAAAACAATTTCATTTGTAGAGTGAGGAATTATAATGAAAAGTTTTTTGCTTTTAAATTGTCCCTAGTTTATACATATATAATCAATGAAAACTAGGGTTACATTATGGAAAATGAAATAAAATTTGTTACAAATGTGGCGGACAATTTATATTTAATAAAAACTTTTGAACACAAAACCTGGAATAATTATAAACAAATGAGAAGAAAGTGGAAAAGCATGACAAGCATTAGTAATTAGTAGGTACTAATTTAGTAAGCACCATTTGTACATTCAATGCCAAAACTACTACCAGTCCGATTTATCATCTTCAGAGTCACTGTAACTACCTTTCGATTTTTTACTCCTATCCGAATTATTTTGTCGAGGTGGTGGTGAATAATTTTTATAGCCCCTATTACGATCTCTGTCCCGATCACGTTCTCGATTATTGTAATTGCCGCTATTTCCCCCTCCGGACCTAGGGCCCGGACTAGGTGGCGGACTGAAGTCTGTTTCTGTATCGTAATAAGACATTATATCCGTGTTGTAATTAAATCTACTGTCGGGCGTATATCTATCATTCTCTGGTGAATATCTGTTCCGTTCATCTACTAAACTAGGTGAATATCTATCGGGTGGAGGCGGTGGAGGAGGAGACATCAGTCGTCCTAATGGTGGTGGTCGCATTTCACCAGGAGGCATAAATGGCGGCGGTATCGGCATGAACGGATGGGGCGGTGCCATAAATGGTGGGTGAGGAAGGAACGGTAAATGTGGCGGCAAACCTCCCATTAGAGGGGAATTAGGCGAGTCCATATGCACCGGTGATGGCGCATTATTTAGATCTGTTTGTAAGCCATCTACACTGTTTTGTAAGCCTATAATTGGGTAAAAAATGACGTCAAAAGTAAAGTTCCATTTAACAGGTGCAATCACTTACGGGTTTGTGAAATATCACTTGAGTTTGGATTTACTGCCAATGTAGTTAACTTTCGTCGCAAGGCGATGCCTTCCGATCGGGCTTCCTCCAGTTTACGTTCCGACTGTCGAGCAGCTAGCCACGTTTCATGGGCTCGATTTTCCAAGTTTGTGATTTGAGCCTTATGCGTTGCTGCTTGCGCTTCGATTTCAGCACGAAGTGAATCATTTTGGGACCTAAAAGAACAAATTTAAATTTCTTCTCAAAGCACGATTTCGTTCACATTATTACTTAAGTGATTGAATTTCATCCTGCATTTGTCTAACTCGCTCCACAGTACCACTGGCTTCACCTTGCTGTTTCAGCCACATGGCCTCCTTTAAACTCAGTTCCCTATTAAAATATTGTTTAGATTAAGATGCGCTAAACTATCAGATGTATTATAATTTATACTTTTGCAGCTGGGTCTCCTTTTCTTTGAAGTAATTAGACAAAACTTCTAAACGGGTTTGGGCTTCCACCTTCTGCTTTTCAGCTTCATTGTATTCTTGTTTAAACTTTGAAACTTCCCCACCAATACTTTTGACATGCTCTTCTAGAAGTTTTCGGGCATCCTAAAATAAGAAATATAGATATTTTTTCCACCTTAAACAAAAATATTTAATCACCATTTCTGCTTCTAACCGCTCTCTTAAGGAATCTCGTTCCTTCGACAGAGCTATTGCTTCACTTTTAACATTAACAGCATCTATTATATCTTTGATATTAAACTTTTTATTGTTTTTAATACTACTGAGACACTCCTCCAGTACCTAGAAATTTAAATTTCTTGTAAAACAATAAGTTTTTAAATTGCATGAACTGAATTCACCTGAACTCTTGATTCACTTTGTTGTAATTTTCTTTGTTGCTCATTTATGTTCGTCCTGAGTGCTGCCATTTCCCGGTTCAGAGACGAAATTTCTGCATGATGTTTTTCAGCTACAATTGATAACTGTTGTTCTTTAGCTCGTTCCGTTTCATTAATTTTCGCTTGTAATAGATCTTTTTCGTTTTTAAGTTCCTGGTTTTGTTTTTCAAGATTTCGCATATCATCTTGAAATCTAGTTGTGTGACTATTAAGCAACAATTGAAGTTCACTATTCTCGCGACTTTTCTCAGCCAAAGTAGTATTGATTTCAAATATGGTATCTGGATGAAGGAACATTTTAGTAAGATAGTTAATTGAGAAATAAGAATGAGATAATTACTTTGCTGCTCATTCAACTGCTTCTGCAAATCTTCCACTGTGTGAATGATGGAGTCATCACCACTCTGATTGCTTAAAAGCTCAGACACGATCTTGTTTAGCTCCAGTCCTGCTTCAGCCGCAGTTTCTAATTCCTAAGAAACATATATTCAGAAACACATCACTAATAAAATATATGTTACCTTCTCTAGTGATGTAATTTGATCTTGTAACTTAATCCTCAATTGTTCACTATCTTCTAGATCCTTCTTGAGAGCAATCACCATGTCATTGGTGCCAAATGAATTGTTTTCAATGCTTGCTAATTTATTTTTCGTTTCATCTAATTCGTGTTTTAAAATTGCTGATTCTTTACTAGACACAAGTAAACTACGTTCCACAACGTTTAGTTTAGATAAAAGAGTGTTCTCTTTTCTACTACTGCAAATACAGTAATAGCCAAAGACGAAGACAAGAATTGTTACAGCAGTTACTAGCAAACAGGCCAAAAGGTCAACCATTTCCAAAACTCTGTCGCTGAGGGAAGAGAAGAAGTCTTTTTCAGAAGTGCACATTTCTGCTGAATCTTTAGATATTGCGAGTGAAGAGCTCGGTTGTGAGTGTTTCTTTATTGTCGAAGGGCATTCATTTGGACCAATTTTTTCGCAAAATTCATCCGGCAATGCCTCGTGTTGCTCATTTGACTTTACTTTATCATTTGCATGTAGTACACTATTCAGATATTCTTCAAAATTATCATTATTTTCTTGACTATCTTTCGGTGGTGTTGACCAAAAGTTATTTACAATATTAAACATCATCGACAACATCCCATCTTCATCCCCATTTTCGACTGAATGAATATCTTTAAGCAAATGTTCATCCGATTCTGCTTTATGACTTTGACTGTCATCGATTTTTGGCTGCTCCCGTTTTGGATCAGAGTTTTGAAGTTCCAACAATTCCTCTTTTTTGTCTTCTTTTAAATTCGAGAAAATTTCAGCAGAAGAATCTACATTTTGAGGCGTTTCAACAATAGATTGAGGAGTTGTACCTGAAAAAATATCAAAATTTTAATTCAAACAAATCAATGCAAACATGGTAATTTACCTGTTTCCATATTATTGTCTTGGATATTAATTTCAGGACCTTTTGAGTCTTGCTGAAGTATACTGGTAACCGGCTCGGCTCTTGGTGCAGGTGTGAAATGGTCAGATTCCAACCCATAGTCTTCTGGTGCAACGGTCTCTGCCATTGTTTTGTCTTCAATATTTTCCGGTTCTACTTTATCAGTGGACTCTTTCCCAGTTGTTGTTTCTATGCCCTTTGTAAGATGTCTCTCACCTTTGATGTTTCGTTCATCGGATTTGTTTTCTTCTGGCGCCTTATCTTCTGTTACACTGACATCTGAAATTGTTTCATCGTTGTTATACATGTTATTGTTCTCATCGAAAGTTCTCGATTGCTCTGGAACTGTTTCCTCTTGTTTCCTGTTTAAATCGTTACTTAATTTCACTTCCTCAGTCACACTCACACTGTTAGCGATATTTTCTTTATTCATTTCTAAAGAATTTCCATTTAATTTTTTCAGATCAACTGTTTCAGTTCCATTTTGGTTAGTGGAACTGGATGCTTCACTAATTTCAGAAGTAGAAGATTCAGTTTTGATATCAGAATTTGCACCTGGATTCGATTGTGTCACAGTTCCAGTTGGTTTCGATTCGTCAGTTACACTCTTCGCTTCTTTTTTCACTGCTGAAACATTTTCATTTTTTTCGTTCAAATCAACCATTTCAGTTCGATTTTCTTTAGCGGAATTCGATTCAGAACTATTTCCGGAAGCGGAGGCTTCGATTTTGGTATCAATATTCGCACCTGGATTTGCTTGTGTCACAGTTCCAGTTTGTTTCCGTTCCTCAGTTACACTTTTGCCTTTATCTTTCATATCAAATATTTCAGCTCCATTCTTATTAGTATTGGATTCTGCATTATTTCCAGGGATGGAAGTTGTAGTTTCAGTACCACTATCAGTATCTCCACCTTGATTTGGTCTCTTTGCTGTTCCAATTAGTTTCGATTCCTCAGTTACACTTTTCGCTTGGTCTTCTTTTTTCATTTCTAAAACATTTTCATTTTTTTCTTTTGAATAAATAATTTCAGTTTGATTTTCTTTAGTTGGAGTCTGTTCTAATCCATTTGCAGAAGTGGACGGTGGTATATTACTGTCTGGCTTCACATGTTCTGTTTCTGAATAATTGTTACCCTTTTCCACATTCGATTTACTGATTTCATTATCATTTAGGGAATCTTTTTTAACTGAATCAACTTTTATGTTATTTTCATTGTCACTTGGATTTTCACCTGCTTTCATATACTTTTCTTCGTGCTTAGTTTCGTTAATGTTTTTCTGGGGATGAACTTCATTTTGTGTAATATTGCTGCCACTTACTGTATTGTTTGTATCTAGTTCATTTTGGGCACTCTTCAATTTTTCATTCGTTTGATTTACATTGGTTGTAACGTTGCTATTTCCTTCAGAAGATATAATCTCAGATGCAGTACTGACTGAGGCGTTCAGATCCACTGACGACTCAGCGATTTGAGTAAAATTTGTTAGTTTCGAATTAGTTTCCCTAGAAATTGTTTCACCGGCTGCGTCATTTCTCGTGGAGTCCACTGCTTCTTCAGTTTCCTCTGGGGGGTGAGTGTCAATAATCTCATCGTATTCTTCATCATTTTGACTGTACTCATTAGGAATCGGAGTTCCATTGATTACCACTTTATTAGTCTCTAGAAGTTCTTGCACATTATAATTTGTATTATTATATTCCGTGTTAAGACTTTTGGGCTCCTTACCCAAAGGAGATGTAGGTGAAACCTTGTCATATTTTTCTGATATCGAACCCTGAACTTCAGGAATTTTAACTGACTCTTGTTTATATTTTTCTATATCCACTGGAATAAGATCTTCTTTTTTAATTATCACTTTTATTTCCTGTAAGAAATTCTTCGGGGCAAAACCCCGTTTTCCAGACACATTTATTTCATAAAGTGAATTTTTATCCTCATTTTCTGGTTTTGAGAACAAAGTGTAATCCTTTGATCCCTCAAAAGATATCTTATTTGGGGTATCAGGAGAATAATTTCTCAATGTCTTTCCTTGTGCAATAGGCTCTAAAAGAATTTTTTTCAGGATGAATTACAATTTTTAAGTGAATAATACTCACTGGTACATTTCTCATCTCCACAGAGCCTTTTTACCGGCACTTGATTATTTGTAGCATCCCCTACTTTTATTATAACAATCGTATAAAATAATAAATTAAATATTTTCTTCATCTTTTCATATTTTGACACCCGTCTGTTCGCCACATCACACAACTATTTGGCACTGTCAAGTTTCTGTCACTGCTTCTTATCACTACGTCAAGCTATTGCCTGCCAGAGGGCGCGATGTATTATTTGTATTTTACTATTTTCATATTATTATTCAAGTTTGGTTTCTCAGTTAATAATAACATTAATAAAGATTGGAAAAAATCAGTGTTTTATATTATATATACATTTTATTAAGTTCGTAACATAAAATTGGTAAGAAATAAATGTGAGTCTTCTCCAATTTAAATGTTTTCCTACTGTAAATTGTTAATTTGTTATTAATTTAACCCCTACTGAAATTTTAACAGTTTGCATTTTGAGGCAAATGGATTTCAAAAAACGAATAAAACAAAATTCGTCCGCCGTCCAGAATTTTTTTCAAAATTTTTGGTTCGCTCGATCGACGGATTTTGAGGGGATTTTCGGGATCTGAAACTGTTCGAGGTTTATCCAAACTCGGAAAATTTAATGCTCAAATATTACTCAGTAGAATAATTTTTTCTGCAAGATTTTATTTAAAGCTCAATTAGTTTTTGAGTAAAGAAATTTTGAATTTCGTATAGCGTTATCTAGGTATAATACACATTCTTCGCACATAAGAATAAGGCGAATTCAACTATAGGATGGTTGCATAGATATACATCGGGCCCTTATCACCAAAGTCCACAGTTGGAATCTCGGTCGGGTAGTTTATTTTATTTTTTTGCTTACATAATATGATAATATCTCAATTCTCTTTTAAATATCTGCTATATGCCTGAAACTTTTCCGATACATGGAAATATGTGACATAGAAATATGCGACTAGACAAGCGATCATAATTTTCACAAGATCGAATGTTTTTTCGACTAATTAATACCGTATTTTATAATGACAACAATTTGCCGTGTGTATTTACCCAGCGGGAAAAATTTCAAGCGCTTCCAAATAGCAGGACAAAGTGATAGTACGCAACGCGTTGAGCGAAATTTTCCTAAAGTCGTACCTAATATTACTCCACATAAGTTTTTATTTCATATAGAGTCCCGTTCATATATTATAGAAACATTCATTAAAAAGAAGCTCACATTGTTATGATTGTGATTTGTGACTTCACAATTCCACTTTAAATATCTACGCACAATCTCTTTTCACCATGTTGGCATGTTTGCATTTAAATTTAAGTGATATTAATCGATTACATAACCGGGCCATTTAAAGCCTCTCACTAAATCAACCATTTGTGTTCTCCACTCTGTAATTAGAGGCAATCAAATTTAAATTTATAATCTAACAGCATGCACTTTTACCGAGAGCAAGAGATGAATTAACTCTCGTGTGTACTACTTACTACTTCGTGAAGAATGAAGATGCTGCACGGAAGCAGTAGTAAAGCCTTCTCCGGTTATTCCACTTGGAAATTTGGTCAGCTCTTATCTAGTCTACTAGAAGCAAACTTATTTCTCCCGCTGTACTCTCGGCGATTCCTCAGTAAACCATCGAAAACTGTTGGCGCAGCACGCGTCTCGTGGTACAATTATTACATCTCAATCAAGCACTGCGATTGTGAGCGCTCTACTATTATGGGTAGCAACGAAGTTTCCAATGGCTGTTCCCATAGTGAAAAGAGTCAATCTTTGATATTTTTTGTGAATGGTAAAAAGGTAATAGTTGTAAATGATTGCATAAAAATCAAGGACACTATATCATCTCCACAAGCAGTTTATAGTTAAGGCAATTCTTCATAAGGCTCTGCTTCTTTATGGAATCCCAGATAGAGTCTTAGTTCATAGTGTTTTGACAAACTAATTTATTTTCCGCGATAACTTCGCAAATAGTTTCTTTTGTGTAAATAAAATTAATTCTAATGTATTAAAGTGAGTATACCCGCGGATCAGAAGTTTTATGCAGCTTATCTCTTTTGATTGCACTTCAAAATATTTTAATCTTCGTAACGGTACTTGACTCCTTGTTTATGCCTACAGTAAGATAACGTGCTGTTTATTTCTGAGCGAAACACTAGTATTTCGATTTTTGATATGGAACATCAACAGAAGAAATACACTTTTAGCTGTTCAAAATTTGTTTAAAATTTGAATAATAGTTAAACTGATATCTATGTATAAATATTTTAGAATTCTGTCTCTCTTAAAATATGAGGAAAATCAATAAGATTAAATCACGGAAAACATCGACGACGTCAGCATAAATACTGATAACAGAAATGTTATAACGAACCGATAATAGAAAGCCTGACCTTCCCTTAATATCAAAGATGCGCAGTAAAATCTCGTAATTGTATAAAGACTAAAGAGTATAATGTTACTGAAAGTATTCAGCCTTATCAACCGTTAATTTTTTTTTAGATTATAATAGCTATCAAAGAAACTTGCATAAATATTCGAAATAGTCTTCTTCTCATATTGATCCCTCCATCACTTCTAAGTAAGTTGTTCGATTTTTTAAATATTCCATTCATGAAATTACAAAAAAATCTCTTTGTTATCTCAATTTCACATGTTTTTGATAATGCAAAATGTGATCCTCATACAATAAATATATTCCTTCAACCTAAAAAGGCTTCACATTTAGAATTTGAGATTACGAAATTTTATAAAATGTGAAAACAAACGGGAAATGCAGTTTGTAAAAATATTCCTTCACAAAGTTTGTTAAAATTTGAAATAAAATAATTTTATTCAGGTAGTGGACGATCATCCAGATCCAGAATGCACTCTTCTCACGTATCTTCGAAATAATCTTCATCTTTGCGGCACAAAACTTGGTTGTGGGGAAGGAGGATGTGGAGCTTGTACTGTAATGTTGTCTAAAATTGACCGTCAATCTGGTCAATTGAAGCATATTGCAGTGAATGCTTGTCTTACGCCTGTATGTTCTGTTCATGGTCAAGCTATAACAACCATTGAAGGCATCGGAAGCACTAGAACACGACTCCATCCTGTGCAGGAACGTATTGCAAAAGCACACGGGTCACAATGCGGCTTTTGTACACCCGGAATAGTGATGTCAATGTATGCTCTCCTCAGGTCCTCTCCGCAGCCGACAATGAAAGAAATGGAGATTGCTTTCCAAGGGAATTTATGCCGATGTACGGGATACAGACCGATCATAGAGGGCTACAAAACACTGACCAAAGAGTTCGCTTGTTCCATGGGAGATAAATGTTGTAAGGTCAATGGAAATCAAAAAAACGGTGGTCCGATCATGGAAGATGCACTCTTCAACAAAAGTGAATTTATTCCATATGACCCATCACAAGAACCCATCTTCCCACCAGAACTCAAAATGTCTGATGATCTAGATAAGACCTCGTTAAAGTTTCCTGGTCCCAGGGTAACTTGGTATAGACCAATCACCTTGGAAGAGTTGCTTGCCATCAAAGATGAACATCCAGGTGCAAAAATCGTTGTTGGAAACACTGAAGTCGGGGTTGAAGTTAAATTCAAAAAACTACTTTATCCTGTTCTAATTCAGCCAGCTCTTGTGTGTGAGATGAACTCAATTGAAATAAAGTCTAATGGAATTAAGGTTGGAGCTTCCGTTACTTTACTTGACATGGAGCAAGTTTTAAAAAATCAAATAGAAAAACTTGCAGAGGTTGAAACAAGAACCTTCAGAGCAATCGTTGACATGCTTCACTATTTCGCTGGAAAGCAAATTAGAAATGTGGCCTCTATTGGAGGGAATATAATGACGGGAAGTCCCATTTCCGACATGAATCCCATTTTAATGGCGGCCAACGTTGAGTAAGTTGATGTGTGAGTGTGTTAGTTACATTCCGTTATAAGCCATTCTCATTTCAGACTAGAAGTACGTAGTAAAAAAGACGGATACCGCAGGATAATAATGGGAAATGGGTTCTTTACTGGTTATAGAAGAAATGTAATTCGAGATCATGAAGTTCTTGTGTCCATATTCATCCCGAAGACCTCAGCAGGGCAGTATGTTATGGCGTTTAAACAAGCCAAGAGAAGGGACGACGATATCGCCATTGTCACAGCAGCGTTTAATGTCTTCTTTGAAAAAAACACTAATATTATTGACCGCATTAATATGGTTTTCGGCGGCATGGCCCCCACTACAGTTTTTGCTGCTGAAACTGCCAAAATGATTAAAGGAATGTCGTGGAATGAGCAAGTGGTAGAAAAAGTGTCCAAACATCTTAGCAAAGAATTGGCCTTAGCACCGAGTGCGCCTGGAGGAATGATCAGATATAGACGGTCACTGTGCTTGAGTCTATTCTTTAAAACTTACCTAGCTATTGCTCAAAAACTGGAAAGATCTGTGTCCATCGCTTCATGCATTGACCAGGGATATAAGAGTGGGGCTGACACATTTCATACTAAGATTCCAAAGAGCGCTCAACTATTTGAAACACCGTCCGATAAACAACCGGCAATAGATCCCGTGGGACGGCCCATGGTGCATTCTTCGGGCTTCAAGCAAGCCACAGGAGAAGCAATCTATTGCGATGATATACCGAGGATGGAAAATGAGGCTTATCTCGCACTTGTTTTGAGCACGAAGGCCCATGCGAAAATCATCTCTATTGATCCGTCTGAAGCCCTTCAGCTGGACGGAGTGTACGGATTCTTCTCCCATAAGGATGTCAGTGATTCCAATATGGTTGGAGCAGTTTTTCATGATGAAGAGGTTTTCGCAAGCACTCATGTATATTTTCAAGGTCAAACCATTGGAGCTGTAGTCGCAGTTGATCAAGCCCTTGCTCAGAGAGCCGCTAAAATGGTTAAGATTACGTATGAAGATATATCTCCAATAATCGTCACTATTGAAGATGCAATAAAACATAAATCCTATTTTCCAAACTATCCAACAACAATAACCAAGGGGAATGTGGAGGAAGCATTTAAACATGCAGACCATATTATCGAAGGAAAATGCCGGATGGGTGGCCAAGAACACTTCTATTTAGAAACCCAAGCGGCTCTAGCGTATCCTCGAGATTCAGATGAGCTCGAACTTATCTGCTCTTCTCAGCACCCGTCAGAAGTCCAGAAACTGGTAGCTCATGTGCTCCAGATTCCAGCATCAAGAGTCATCGCGCGTGTTAAGCGACTCGGTGGCGGTTTTGGAGGAAAGGAATCTCGAGGTATATTAGTGTCGGTGCCAGTGGCCATAGCCGCTTATAAATTACGTCGACCAGTGAGATGTATGCTGGACCGTGACGAAGATATGATGATTACTGGTACTCGACATCCTTTCTACTTCAAGTACAAAGTAGCATGTATGAAGAGTGGCAAAATAACGGGATGTGAAATTGAGTGCTATAATAATGCCGGTTACACAATGGACCTATCTTTTTCGGTAATAAAAAAATTCTTGCAATTAGAACATATAAAATTTCTCAATTTGCAGGTTCTAGATCGTGCCATGTTTCATTTTGAAAATTCTTATTTAATTCCGAATGTACGAGTAAGTGGATGGGTCTGCAAAACAAATCTTCCATCGAACACGGCCTTCCGGGGTTTTGGAGGGCCTCAAGGAATGTTCGCTGGCGAGCATATAATCAGGGATGTGGCTCGAGTTACCGGTGTAGATCACGTCGATGTCGCATATATTAATATGTACAAAACTGGCGACTTAACACATTACAACCAAAAACTAGAAAACTGCACACTCAAAAGGTTTAAAATATAATAATAAATATTCATATTTTTAATGGGATTATTTAACCAGATGCTGGGAGGAATGTTTAAAGCAGTCAGAATATCACAGTCGACGAAAAGAAGTGGAAGAGTTCAACAAAAGTAACCGCTGGAGGAAGCGTGGTATATCGGTTGTACCAACTAAATTCGGTATCGCTTTCACCGCTCTTCACTTGAACCAGGCGGGTGCTCTTATCCACATTTACATAGATGGTTCCGTGCTTCTTTCTCACGGTGGTATTGAGATGGGTCAAGGTGTACATATTAAGATGATTCAAGTAGCGTCGAGGACTCTTGGAATACCACCAGAATTAATTCATGTGTCTGAAACCGCCACTGATAAAGTAGCAAACACTTCGGCAACTGCTGCTAGTGTCGGTTCGGATATAAATGGAATGGCGGTCTTGGATGCCTGCCAAAAGATCAACGAGCGACTTCTGCCAATTAAAAAAGCATTTCCAAATGAAACATGGAAGGATTGGGTTAGAAGGGCCTATTTTGATAGAGTGTGTCTTACGGGATCTGGATTCTACAAGACACCAAATATCGGATACGATCCGGCGAAAAATATGGGGGATGCGTTTTCATACTTCACCATAGGAACCGCAGTTTCAATTGTAGAAATCGACTGCTTAACCGGAGATCATCAGGTGCTGCGGACAGACATTGTCATGGATGTAGGCACCAGTCTCAATCCAGCAATTGACATAGGTCAAATTGAAGGGGCCTTTATGCAAGGCTATGGTCTTTTTACGTTAGAGGAGATGGTATATTCTCCCACGGGAATGATGTTTTCGCGTGGTCCAGGAATGTACAAACTTCCTGGCTTTGCAGATATCCCAGCTGAGTTCAACGTAAGTTTGTTGAGTGAAGCCCCGAATCCACGCGCTGTGTACTCCTCCAAGGTGGGTTATCAACAATTATTAAAATTCTTTAAGTATAGCTTTTTTAATATGCTAATAGGCGGTTGGAGAGCCTCCTCTTTTCCTCGCAAGTTCCGTCTTCTTTGCCATTAAGGAAGCAATAGCAGCTGCCCGAAAAGAAGAACAACTGAATCCCAACTTCAATTTAATTTCTCCAGCCACATCGTCGAGAATTCGAATGGCATGCGAAGATAAATTCACAAAAATGGTATAAATTCTCTGCATTTTTAAGATTTCACATATTTAGTAAAATATAATTCGAATTTTTAGATCGACGATCCTCCCCAGGACACCTTCGTACCATGGAACGTTATGCCTTAAGCTGATTTTATATTATAATGTCATAAGTAGGCAATATGGTTACACCAAATCTTTATTAGTTCGCAGCAAGTTTTTCCAAAAATTTGATTTCGCCTTTGTTATTGGTGTGCTGAAAAACAAAATTGATTTGATTATTCTAAAAGTAATGGTGGTAATAAGAAAATTTTACATTTGGTCTAATAAATGAAAGTGTATTATTTAATCATGATATGTACTAATAAAAACAATAGAAATTTGTACAATCATAAATTACCTCTGTGGCTCTTCTTGCTTCCCGGAAGCATTTTTGCGAAGAAGCTCTGATATTAAATAATTCTGGAAAATTATTTGCTGTTTTAAAAACGTCTCAGTTATTCCTCGATGTGATAAGGTTTTTCGTTTTCTAATATGCGCTGTTGCAAGTCTTGGTGCTGTTGTATGTTGAACTCCTTACATAATAAATACATATTTCATGTTTCTTTCTATTCCTTTCTAAATACGAATCATTTACCTTTTTCGGCCAATCCTACGTTTTCGGTTTGCATTCCTGTGCTTTTTAACCTTACAAAATTGTTACAATCATCATCATTTTGACCGTTAAGAATCTTTTTAGAAAATGTTATGTTATTGACATACAAGACACCATCTTTTAGAACGTAATTTAAATTGAATCTGAAAATTAAATATTTACTCACATTAACAAGATTTATTTGTGGAATTACATTCGATTTTTAAAGTAAAATTTATGTTCGCCTTTCTGAATCTCATTCTGCAACTCATCTTGAAAAAGTGCTTTCAAATTAATTCTTTGAACCATTCCGTAAAAATTTGTCGTTTATTTTGGCAACGTTCTTGAAAGCTGTCGCAAAATGAAACAGTGCCACTATGAAACCTACTACGTTCAAACTGATTTGTTTTTTTTCAGCTTTAGGGAGGGACCCACACATTGCTTAAAAGTGGATGCTCATTGCAGTTCACTTGTGGAAATATTCATAAGATGAAACAATCTAAATAATTGATAAATGTCTTTATTAGTTTCTTTTTTTGTCTTAGGGATATTAGCACAACAACTTAGTTTGAAAACAATTCAAATACAAATGAGAAAACTACAATCATATCTAGTGGTAAACAAATTGCATTAGATAATTAGATATTTAGACGTACAATTTTAAAACTGATAGAATGTACTAAATGTGTACTAAATTAAAGATTCTGATTATATTAATAAATAGATTTTCTGATTAAATAAATACATCTCATAAATTTTTTTCAACAAAATTAACAAAAGTTACACAGTTGAATATTGCTACATTAAGCAATACTCAAAAATTAGTTCCGGGCTCGGAAAGCATCATCAAAATCTACACTATTCTCTTTAAAATGTCCGAAAATTCAAACACTATACAACCTAGAAAATCTAAACTAAATATCTACCGATAATTTTTAGTGTAATAAAATAATATTATGTAATAATATTGAAAAGACTTAAGGCATTCCTGGTAAACCGTTCAAACCGTGGTGTTGATGCAGTATATTAGCGCGACTGCGCTGCTGTTCAAGGCGTTGAATTGTTGCGGTTAAGTGTGCATTTTCTACGTACAAATCTTTTACTAAAATATCAGCATTTGCCAAGCGTTGCGTTTGTTCTGCCATTATAATTCCTTGAGTTTCCAAACGATTACGCAACTCTACAACTTCAGATCGCTGTTGCTGCCATGATTCTATCAATTAAATGAAATGAATGCTTCTATATAGGTAATTAAAGTTTAAGTGGAACGCATCATCTTAAACTAGTGACAATTATTTCAGTAATTATTATTACTAACAAAATAGAATAACAAATCAAAATTTACTTACGATGCATGATGGATTCTGTATACTGTTGCTGTTGTCTCAACATTGTTTGTAAATGGCGATTTTTTTGGTCTAATTGATTCACTCTTTGCAACAAAGAAGGATGTGCAGCACGCTGGAATAAAATGCATTTAACTAATGCTTTATCTGACATAATTTGCAATTAACATACTGCATAGGCCTTTTCTAGTACGGGCTTAGCTTCTTGCAATTGTTGCAACTCCATTATTAAACTGTCCCGTTTCTGAACGAGATCTTGAATGTGATCTTTCAAATGTAGTTCAAACAATTTCAACTTCTTTAGTTCTTCCTTCACTTCGCTAGGGCTAGACGAAGTGCTACCATCTGCGATAGACGATTTATGAACACTATGAGTTGACGCAATGCTGTGTGTGCCAAAACTCTTTACAGAAGCATTCGACGATGTCTCCTCGAAGTCTTTATCTTCCACAGTTATCTTTCCAGCAGAGACTGGTTTTTGTATTGGGGAGATCATTGCCGATTTTTGATCATCATGCTCGACATTTTCATCGTTTAATGTACTGAAAATGATGATTTTGGATGTTGATAAATTAACAAATCTTTAAAAATTTGTGATTACCGAGAGCAAATTATTGACTGATAAAAGGGAAAGTTACCTTTGGTTAGGTTTTTGGGTCGAATTCCACTTTGGATTTTGATAATCTCTAGCAGGTGCTTGAATAGTACTTTGGTTCCAGAGGTAACTAATGGGTGAACTTGCCGAACTTTCCAAATCCACTACTTCACCAGTTAAATGCGGACTGTGAATTGAAAATATTATTAAGTTAAACTTAAATATTTATTATACTTATTTTACCCGAACTGTGAATTATCGCCAAGTCTACATTTTAGCTCTTGAATTGCATCTTGTAATTTGATTATTTCCTTTGTCTTTTCTTCAAGCATTGTTTTTGCGTTTTCTCTAATCTCTTCCGCTTCCGCCTCTAGCTCAGCGTATTGTTGCTCCAATGTATCCTTTTCCTCTATGGGTGACAACCGCCCTTCTTTGCTAAACTGTTCTTCATACTCTCGAACCTTTTCCATTAACTCGGTAAACTTCTTATCATTCTCTTGTTGTTCATCTTCATATATTTGTCGTTCCTTTTCAAATAATTGCCGCTCATCGTTTAATTTATTTTGCCAATAATCTTCGCAATCCTCATACGCCTTCCTCATCTGTTCCAAGCTAGCTTCAAGTTCTTGACAGCGGGCTTCAATATTTTCGATTTTTCCGTCGCCAGATTTCGGATTTTCTTCTCCATTAGATTTTAAGTCTTTGTATTTAAGCAACTCATTTTCCAATTCTGATATGTTTGCCTTTAAAGCCTTAATTTCTTCTTCTTTTACCTCAGACAAACTTGTAAAGTCTTGCGAAAAGCCAGATGTTGAAGTTGTTGGAGTTATTGCAGAAGAGTTAATTACATTTAATTCTGAATTAAGGGCCATCCAATCACCGCTCGTTTCGCATTCACTATTCTCGTTACTACACTTCCGAAACTTTCCTAGCCGTGGGCTTTCCTCCGTTATTCTAGTTTTACTGGGAGAATCTCCCCTTCTCTTTAGTCCCAAAGATGTTTGTTCAGCATCATCTGAAAGTACCTCACCTGAAGTATCCGAATTCGTTCTTCCAGTGAGATTTTTTTTGGTTTTAAATTTTACTAGTTCTTGCCCTAAATTTTCAATTTCTGAAACTAATTCATCATTTTTATCTCGAAGATTTGCATTTTCTACTTGCAAACATGATATTTTATCAATTAGTTCAAGAACTTCTTCAGTTTCATTTTCCCCTTTACTGCCGTCAGAACCTTTTTGTCTTTCTTCCAGTTCAACAATTTCATTATTCAGTGTAATATTACTTTCTAAAAGCTCTGTAACTTGTTTCTGTAGTAAAATTTGTTCTTTTTCTAAGGCACTGTTTTCGTTTCTTAGTATAACACATTCATTTTTCAATTTACTTTCTTCTAGTTCCAACACTTTTAACCGAGATTCTAAACGAGAATTCAGTGCCGACCAATGTTCTCTATCATTTGCCATTTGAGAAGTTAGTTCACGAATCACTTCAGCATGTCTCTGCTCCAACATACGAATCTAAGAAATAATTTAACTAGTGGTATTAAATCCACAGATATTAAAATGATTACCTTTGATTTGGTAGAATCTTCCAAATTAGTATGCCGTTCATCGATTTCCTGTGCCAGCAAAACAACCCTTCGATTGGCGTCTTTGTAGTCAACAGTTAGCTTACGATTCTCCTCAATTAAGTGTCGTAGTGATTGTTGCAACCCGGCAACTTCCATTCTACGAACTAATAACAACGCCTGCAAAAAAAATTATTTACATGTATTCGAAAAAGTTTACATCAATTTTTACCTTTAGCAGGGAAATCTGTGAGTCATTAGTTGACTCCCGAAGTTCGTATTCCAAGGTCTTAGATAAATGCGGAATGTTGATTTCATCGCCTTCAAAACCTAAGTTGGAAAGGAGAGTTTTCGCGTCTGGAACATTAATAGTTTCCCACATCTCAATAACTGTTTGGGAAGGAACCGTGTCCACCTGGTTAATAGCATCTAAAAATAAAAATAAAAATAAAAATACTTGAATTTCATAATATTTAAGACTACGGTAAAAAGATTCAACAGAAGTTCCATTTACCAAAACCCCAAAGTGTACCTTTCCCGATAAAAACTAAAAAAAATTTAAACAGATTTTAAAAGCAGAACAGTAATTGTAAATGCTAAATATTAAGTAATTTATTAAATGCTGTAAAAAATTTAAGAAAGTATTCTTCCAAAATAAAATATACACAACAACCCTTCTGACTGTGATAAACTTAAAATAAATGATTAATGCTTGAAATGCAACATAAAGGAAATAAAAACTAAAGAATCCAAGCATTACCGGTGCAAATGAAATGTGAAATTGAAGTGAAAAATATGTTAAAGTTAAGACCAGGAGGAATCAGAACGAATTGCAACTATAAAATGAAACTGTAAAAATGGATTAAATCACAAACCTTTTGCATGCAAATCAATGTTATTAGATGAATCCAAAAATGTGCACAAACTGCTTCCTATATTATGACCTGAATATGTCGAATTAATCGATTTACGATTTGTTCCATATTCTCCAACACTATCTGCATCGCTTTGAATAAGCCCAATGAAATCGGTGAAAGATATGGTATCATTCTCTCCCAACTTTAGTTTATCGAAAACTTCTTCTGCTACCTTTGATGAGATATTTTTTAATCCAACTCGTTCGCAAACAGTTTCAAGCTGAGCACGGTTAAGGTAATGCGTGCCTAAATCAATTTCGTAACTGCTCCAAATTTCGTACAGTGTGTGCGAGAGATTTTCAAAATCTAAGTTTCCTACGAATATGCGATTAGTAAAGGGAAATCCTTTAAGTTTAGTTAGTTTTTGAATGGAAGTTTTTATATTCGAATTCAAAATCAGGCAAACCAAAATGAGGGAGGAATTGTTAACAATTTACGAATCAACTACTTTTGATTTTGGAACTCTACTTCAAAAGTAAAAAAAGCGTATTTTAGTAAAAAATATCAAACCTAAAGACTCAACACTGCTATTTAGTTGAGTGCCGCCGGAGGACGTCTGGTTTTTAGTAATCTGTTCCTTTGACCTGTGACCTTTTTGCGCTGGTAAAGAAGCGCACCTCTTTAGCTTGGTTTCACTATTTGGACGGCGTCTTCTATTCGCTAAAATCTCACTTTGAGAAGATGACCGTTGCACCTTAAATTGTTAATTCATTATGACTTTTGAATTTGTTTTAACCGAAATGCGACCTACTTTCTGGGCTTTATTGTTATCACTTGGAACAACTGTATTATCTGTGTCTGAATCTGTTAATGAGGAGTCTGAAACCAAGGACTGCGGTCTGGACCGACGACCATACTTCTTGGTTCCCATCACCAGTTTGGGTGAAACTTCTCGTTCTGGAGATTTCGGAGTTTCACATTGATACACATTTTCCGACAACACTAATGCTTTTTCTGCAACAGCAAATAGTTTTAGTATTTTTATGAAGCTATTGGGTGACATTTTGAATTATATTTCTAAAACGCAAAAACGCTAAACTAACCAAATACAACAATTAAATCGGCATCAACATCGAAGGTAATGCAATCATTCATCGCGGTAGGTTCTACTTTCGTGCAAACGAAAAACAAGACTGAACCAAAAATTTACTAGAAAATTTCTTCATGTTCATTACTGCTTTGGTTGTAATTGTTTTATTGCACCTGAGCGCAAGGTTCAAACAAGTCAGGACTTTTGGGAATTGCTCGAACAAAAGGTAACTTTACAATCCGGATTCCGGTTACAGCCCTAATTTACGGGTACTCTACCACATACCTGTTTTTCCTTTTTCCATTTCCGTACCCAAGAAGTTAAGCAGGGCTTCCTTGAACGACTTAAAAGATACTCGTGAATTGTTCTCGCGCATCAGTGTGCCAATCAAAATATTTCCATCATCGCTTAATTCCAATGAGTTACACAATTTCGTGAGTGCCGTTTTATCCAAAGTGCCTAAGCATTCCTTGTCGTGACTTTTAAACATGTGGTATAACTTCTGTTCGTAAGGATCTGATGATAGCTCCATAACTTTAACAGGTTGAACTTTTAGGTAAAATGTAGTAGCAGCGACGGATTTCGTTACACAAAACAATAAGGCAATTCTTTTTTCAATATTTGTTTCTTTTACACATTTAAAATAGTGTAAATGCATATATACACTCGGTCAAAAACTCAAAACAAGATCGTATAGGAATCACAAGTTGCCATTGACATTACTTACAAAACAATTGCACCGTCAATGTTCATCATTGACAACATAATGCGCCATTTCTTTTCTACATGAAGAAATTGATATGTGGTTTCTCTATCGTCGTGTTATTAATTTTTGATTATATCTTTCGTCATTATGTAGAGGTAAAGTAGTGAATATTATTGAAATGGATTACTTGAATCATTTTTATAGCAAAAGCTAAATATATTATGGGCAGAAAGTTTTGTAAATACAAAATGATATCATGATAATGATATCATAATATATAAAAATTAAGTGTGCCTGCCCCCTAGCGCCTTCTAGCTGGGCCATGGGATATTTAATTGCGACCAACTTCATTAAGAGATAAGAAGAAGATTGTCAGCTGTTTGAAAGTTGCATTCTGAGTGAGTGCCCGTGTAAAAATATTTGAAAATGAGTGAACCATTTGATGACAACCCTAAAAAAGTAATTAATTATAAAAATTTTAATAAGTATTTGTTATATTCAAAGTTCCGGAAATGTTAGATGCTCCAGAAAATATAAAAATAATTTAAAGTTGTAAAATATTTTTTCACATTTGAATTCCAAATTAGCTGTAAGTAAACAAAATTGTACATATTTTGCAAATATATATTTTTAGAACCTGCACATATTCGGACATAATGTTGCAGAAATACCTTGCTTTCGGAATAGTTTTCTCTATGGAATAAGCGGCGGTGTGATTGTAGGTATGTTAGCTTTTCTTGGAACTTCGAGAACACGACTATCAATGCATATCGGTTTTGGGAGTTTCTGTTGTGGGACGATTTGCTACTGGTTTGCATGCAGGTGTGTTTAATTTTGTATTGATACTACTTCTTGTTTATTGATTAATTTCTTAAGGTATACCTGGTCGAAAACAAGGTTTGAATACAGTCAGCTTCAAGCAGCAATGAAAAAGAAGGCACTGTACGAAGGCACTGAACTTGAAAAGGAAATGAAGCAGCTAAAGGAAGCCTAGTTACAGTAAAAGTATTCAAATCTTATTATGTTGTTATTAATATTAAAATAGTCAATGTACAATGCTTTTTCTATATCGTATATAGTCGTAGTACAATTTAGGATTTAGAGAGTCGTACATAAAATGTTTCTTTACTACATATCTATAATGGTATTGTTCTCCTAAAAACGCACATACTCCTAAAGTATATCCTGCAGCTAACAAAATAAACGAACTCCAAAATTTTTTCAAATCTATGAGAGCTTCCTGAGGCAAATCTTTTTCAATTGGGATATTTCTAGTATGGTCGTTCCACCATTTCTGAATGAGACCTAAAATTGAATCTCTCTATGTTATCTGTATGTTAAATAGATAATTTTTGTGTGATACCTCCTTCAGAAAGTAATCGAATATATTTATCAATTGATTTCTTCATAGGGGAATTCTTTTCCAATCCAATTGATATTGGCATTTTAACACCACATTGCTTCATTACATGTAAAATATTCTTGCCTCCTGTAAAATTGCGTCGTTGCTCCTTCACAGTTCTCAAATAATATTCATTTCCATAAAGAGCGAATTTGCTGTTCCAATTACGGTCGAACTGAAAAGTAACAAAGTAAAATCTTCCTCAAAAGCTTAAGTCTTACAGCTCTGTTGATATCCGTATTATCTATTTTCAATCCTATTTTTCGTAAATCATCGTCATCGGTTTCCCGAAAAAATTTAAGATTTTGTTCTCCAGTGATCCCAACATATATATCCGTTGCTGCCAGTTCCTGAATAGTATCAATAGTAATTCTAGAATATCAGAGATTATAAATAGTACTGCAATAAAATCCAAGCAAACCGTGGAGAAGGATTTGCTAATATTGCCGTAAAACTAGCTCTATAAACAACAGCAATTAAAACGCAGTAGATCCAGTACCATCCAGTGAGTAACCGAACAGGCCAGCTTTTGGGCATTTTTGGTAAAGATACCAAAACCAGCATGCTGTACGCGGATAGAAAACAATTAGAGCATTCCTGAAATATATCATTTCGAGTTGTATAGTTGGAGTATTTTTTGTTACTTTGGACATTTCTTCTTTTATATCGCATTTTAGCATTTTCTATTCTCGAACACAGATGAGAAATATAATAAAAAGCAAATCCAACGAAAACCTCCAGTGATATAACACCACACCACATATCTCCACTAAAAAAAAGCATAAAGATAAAAAATATCAATAACAATGCTCGAAATGCAAACTTAAAAGGTAAAATTAATGTCATCCACGAGTTTTCCCTTGTCGATTCAGGAGTTAGAAATGTTAAACATTCTATAGAATGGGGAATAGTCATATCAATAGTTTTGAGTGCGAACGTGGTGTAATAGAGATTTCCCAAAACTATCTCAACTCTCATTTCCAACTATAGACAAACATTTTACAGTAAAAATAATATAGTCTAGAATATTTTGGCTTACCATTTCTTGTATTAAGCTGCTGTAAGAAGTGTTAGCTGATGTGTTTGCATAGCCTGAACGTTCAATAATATCAATAGTAAAATTCATGGCATGAGAAATTGAATCCAATATATCTATCTCGATTCCAGTATATGTTCCTTCCGACCTCATTACCATAGGAACCTCTTTCTCCACGAGAACAGATACGGGTGATCCTTTAGGGACTAGGATAAATTGTAAAATTTTTGATAGACAAATGTTTCATACCATTCCAATTTTTTCGTTGCACTGGAAATAAAGATTTTTTGAGTATCAATTTTCCTTTTCGCCATTCTCCAATTTTTTTGGGAATGATAATATTCCGTGGACAATCAGAAGTTATGACGGATACTAAATCGAAACTAAGAACATTTTACAAATAACGTAACACATCACAAACGTAATAGTACCTGAAATCTTCACCCTGTTTATTTAATCTACGAATAAACCTTGCTGACGCAAACTTCTTCCAAATAGAATGCATCTTGGTATTAAATAATCGTTGATCATCAAGAAAAATGTAGTTAACACCAAAATTCAATAGATTAGTATCATCCGAAAGCTCCAAAAGTTTCTCCATTTGTAAACCATTGAATAGTATTATGAATACGAGATTACAAGTATATTGTTGTTCCTTTACATTCTTAAGAAGTTGGACCGTAGTGGAAGTTGGCGATGTTAGATCTTCAGACTTAGAAACAATAAAGAAATAGCGCTTCAAGTCGCTTGATTGTTTAAAAAACATTTCATCAAACATGTTCTTATGCCAATTATCCGTAACCACTGTTAAACATCCACTTACATTTGCAATTTGCAGAAGATCGATTAGCAATAACCGTAGACTGCGGAAATACTCGTTACCCGTAAAATCCACAGGAAAAGAATCGCTGCAAATATAATCAATAAATAGTAGTTCGCTTAAAAGAATACTTTTACTATTTCATTTCACTTAGCCCAAGAAAAATAAGAAAAATGCAGAAAACTTTAAAATCTTTCATCAACATCCTTTTGTTAAAACTGTTTCAGTTGTAGTGGCTAAATGCGCAAGAGTGCTTCCTGTTTCAAATTAATCGACAATTTGTTATTCAAATTCAATTAAGAAAGAAGGGTTCCAATTGATGGCAGTGAAAATGCTAGCGATTATTGCCTGCTTGCGATGAATATGTAATTGCAATTGGATATATAGGAGCATCCTTTTGAATGATCCTGGTTGTAGTTTAATTAATTTTAATATTATATAAACTCTAATGGTACCGCACAGTGGATTTAATTAAAAGTTATCAAGTCAAGTCGATAGTTCTGAAGGAAAAACTGAACGTAAGACAAGCAAAAGTATCTGGAAATATTTGGAAAAAAACCTGGGAATAAGTTGTTAATTAAAAAACACACACTAATGCTCCCCACGGTAATCGAATGTATTTATGGGTTATTGAACTGTTCTTAGCAGCCACAATTTTTACCATACATAATTGCACTTGAGGCAAGCCGTCGAAAATGCGAAAACTCTTCAGCAATGGGGAATTTTATGCTGGCTGATTATTACCTTATAAAAGCGGTGTTAGGCGCCAACGAGTTACCTGAACAAGTGCAGACCGCATCCAGGTTTCTCTACAGTTTCTTCACCCCTCCAAGAATCTGTTGGCTTGCCAAGAACCAGATTTTTTCCCTTTCATTCTACATAACGGCTTTACATTTTGCCTTCGAAATCAAGTGATCAAAGTTTGTGCGGAAGATAGTCTTTAAGAATTTCGAGTTGAGTTTAGGTGCAACAAGATTCTGTACCATTTCGGGTTTTTCTTTCAGAGCAATAAAGAAAATAGTTTGCCAATGTTGAGGTGTGTGCTTTTAACGATAGCGATACCATTTCTATTGAGATGTAGACTGGTAAGAAGTGCAACTATAGAGAAAGATGGAAGCCGTCTTGTATTTGATCAGAGACAAACTGGAAAATACAACATTCATGTTAGCATAAAAGACGTTGCTATTGTTGAATTGGATCGCAATGATTTTAAAGAGGTATATGTACTTTAACATTTATTAAATGTTACTCAAATAAAACGATTTTTAGACCAACAGTGATCCTGATTACTACTACGACGATGGTGATTTTACAATTAAACCTCTTCTAGCGCTGTATCAATCAGTAAATAATAGTATACATTCAACAACGGAGAACACCAGTGTCACGCCGGTGGGACTCATACATGAAACAATTAATACCACGTTTATAACGTCTTCGACTGCTACTCCTACAACTTCCGTACCTCCGTCCACACAGTCCATTTTAAAAACCCAAACAACAACAAAAGCACCAAGTGTTATAATTTTAAAAAATATAAGTACCATCGAAAAAAATCAACGATTAAATGAACACTCCGGATTACACGAGAATGGCGACAAGATACCAGTTCACGTTATAATAGAGCCAGTATTAATGCCACGACTAAGAGTTCCATCGGAAAGGATTAAGCACAAAGTAAATCATGTTAAACAGACTGTCCCAGTGCAAATTCTTGGCCGTAACAACAGACCCTCTGAGTCCGAGAATGGAAGAAATGTGCAAATACCGCAGAAAATTTATAATCCTTTATTGTAAGTAAAATATTTATAACAATTATTTGAATTTATAGCAGTTTCCGATAGAAAGAGTATTTTCGCCATACTTAGCGCACTGCCCTGGAGTGAATCTGATTAGCTTGACAGTCTACAACCATCGCTGAGTTGTAATAGAACAAATACACACAATTAACTTCTGTATTTGTAAAATAAATTCATTAAAGCAGTCACACGTATCTACAGTTTGCATCATTACACAAAACTCATCCAGCAATTTCCTTCCCCACTGCTACACTAGATTTACCTAAATCATTATCGGCAGTTCTATTTCTAGTAAAAAATTAATCCAAAAGAATTTAAATGCATTTCCAAAATTATGCCAGTAACATGAAGTAATGGTAAAGAATATTATAAATTTTCAAATGTTATTTAATTATTTACATCCTTAAAACTAGTAACAAAATAACTTATTTCAAACTATCTAAATTCTAAAGTATTTAACAACACGAGTTCCTTTTACATTTAAGTAGGTATTTAATATTGCGGAAATGGGATAAAAGTTTTGTTAATAAATATTAAGTCGTAGTTTTTCTGCTTAATTTCCTGTGCAAGAATTTTACAATCGTCTATACAAGCAATATTAATATAATTTAAATATAAGTAAGTTCGAAGTAAATTTCGAACTCCGTCTTCAGTAAAAACTAAACTTAGCGAAGTTTCAATATGCTTCAATTTTCTGGAAGGTACTGATTCAACAAATATTTTATCCATTCGCAGTGCAAAAGTTCTCTTCTCTATAATTTGTAAATTTTCCAAATTTTCAGCGTTTTGTGTACAAAATTTCAAAACTTTTTCAACATCAATTCCAGTTCCCTGAATGTGAAGACTTTCCAATTTAGAAAAATGCTTTTGTTTGGGATAATCGATTGCTTCATTGCCCGTCACAACTGGTGAGCACGAAAGATACGTTAAATTAGGACAATATTCGGCTATAGTGACTAGATCCGGAAAAGATATTGTGAAGAAGCTGTTTGATATGGAGAGGAAGTTTAAAGTTGGACCGAGCGAATGAAAAAGTTCATTAAAGCAATTCTTGCAATTAAGGTTTACAACTTCCAGTCCTCTTAATCGAATGTTGGCTTCCATTACTAGCGCCCAGATATCATCCTGGGGCTCAGAGTTGAAAAATGTTAAAGCAATCTCTTGTAGATTTCTGCAAAGTCGCAGAATTTCACGTATACTTTTTACAGTGGCATTGAAATGTCGAATTCTTTTTAAATTGAGCGACGAATGATGTTCCAATCCTTCTTTCACCACTGATCCCAAATCTGAATAAGATACATCCTCTAACGTAGATACCGAAGACAGCAAGTACCTCAGTCCCGCATATGTTATACCGCTTTTGATGCATCGGCTGCTACTTCTTGGCTCATTGATTGTAATTGTTCGCAATTTTGTGCACCTGCAGAGGGAGGCTAATCCATTATCCGTCACAGATAACGCAAATGTGCATGCATTATCACCAATCTCTATCCTTTCATATTTACAGGTGGCGTTCAAGTTTTCCAGATTTGGACAGTACAAGGATATTAATTCCAAGATTTGATCATTGCAGCTCAATGCCAAATTTAAAGTGACTAGATTTCCAAAATACGTTTCGAATATGGAGCGCCAATCCGATATTAACATCTTCATGTTTCTTGCTCGAAAGCATTGCACTCGGGAGTGCAGGACTACGCGATAGAAATAGTAGGATATGAGGTGGTGCCCACTTGTTCCGTGTGCGTAATGATACTCCAGCAAATCATCTAAAACACTAAAAATAGGAGATTATGGGAAGTTTGGCGGGGTCCATTACCTTGTTGGGAAGCAATTTATGAGGAAATGCTGCAACTGCTCAAGCTTTAGTTCTGCCCCAGAAGAACTCCGTAGGAATAGCTTATAGCAACAGTCATAGATAAGATTGTACATAACTTTCAATGACTGATTGTAAAGCATAGGAATTGAATGGTGCTGCGGCATCTTGTAAAGGCGATTTTAAATAATACCTATGACATTGATCAGTCAAACTGTACAACTAAATAAAAACACGTCAAGTTCTAAAGCAAATCAGCTGGCATTTATTTTAGAGATGCCAAGTAAAATCAAAACAAAATGAATTATTTAAAAAAATCAAACCAAATGTAAGCAAAAACACATACACAATACTTAAAGAATTCTGCAGCCCGACAGGAAATGATCACTACTTTTTCATTACAATTAAAGCATAAAATACTATAACTATAAAACTCTATCTGATGTTGCCGATGATTAATATGATATTTTGTAAATTTTTGTTTTTCTCTTTAAGTGACAAAGCCGTGAGAAGTTGAAAATATAATATATAAAAATGCATCTAGAAATTTATAAGAACCGAAAATTTTAATACAATGATAATCGACCAATGAGAGCCTTACAAATCTGCACTACCTTATCGTGATTTGTGTGTCATGTGAACTCACCCACACATACGCATTTTCCATTGCTGACACTCTGACAGCTGTGTAATCTCGCCATTATTAAATTATAAAGATAATAGAAACACGATAGTAAATTAGTAAAATCGCTTCGGTAGAAGGAACTATAGACAGGAAAGGAGTCGGCTGCTTGCTTCGAATTAGATAATATGCTATTTAGTTATTAGTTGGCTTTGAGTCAAACTTACAGCAAACGATTAGTTAACGTTAAAAATTATTGGTTTTCTTGTTTTGATCATCGGAGTGGAGTGTGTTTGTGTCAGTTTGAAAACAATTTCGGACAACTTGTTTCTGGCGCAATAGGATATCGGAAAATAATTACCGCAGAAAATTTTTTGGGGAGTTCGTTCGCCATAATGACTTCGGCCTGTGATCGTGTGACGGTAGTCATCAAAGCATCTAATCAGCAGTATGAAGATCAAATGGTGGACTGCGAGTCCAATTGGTCGGTTAAGCAATTGAAGGAGCACTTGCATGAAGTTTATCCTTGCAAACCTGTAAGTTCCAAATGCCTATTTTTAATTGTCATGTCGAATGGAAATTGCTATTAATTATTACGGATTTGTGTCTATAAGAGCTTCAATTAGTTCCCGTCAGTTCAATTACTAGTTAATTAACAAGAACCTTTAAGTCTTTACCAGTTTAAAAATAGATTTAATTATTTTTTAAAATTGTGTATATGACGTCAATTTATTGATGTTTTTCGTTCAACCTTATAAAGGATTTCAACATCTCTTATTAATTTAAGCTTATGTCAAGATATTTTTCCTTACAGAAAGAGGAAACACTTGTGCAATTTCCGTCAACAATCAATTACCACGACAAAATATTTCAGCTTCTCTAGATCTGAACTCTTACGTGGCTTTGAGCTTGATTCTTGATAATAAACATTTGAGTAAACAAAGTTTAGCCTCCCACAGTAAGATTGAGAATCTCCCAGCCTTTCTTAAATGCTGTCTTGCTGCGTCTGCCAATTGGGGATTATTACTCATAATTTGCTGCTGTGTTGATGGTTGTAGATTTGATTTGTTTAGGAGAATCTAAAACGAATTCACCCATTTTCAGGGATAATTGCATGTAATAGAATTATGTAAATAATTGATTTATTAAGCAGTATTGTAAATTAAGTACTTACAAAATATATATCAAAGTTTGGAAAAACCCCTCGACTAGAGATAAGAGATTATTGTGTAAAATTAAATTTGATTCAGAGCTTTAAACCAGAAATAAATCCAATTCCAGAACGTGGATGAGCAGAAACTTATATATGCCGGACAATTGCTGTCAGATAAACTGCTTTTAAAGGAAATTCTAAGGACATATGAAGGGGTTTCGCCGCCAAATCACACTATACACTTAGTTTCCGCAAGCAAACTTCGACTACACAATAAGCCAACAAAGACCACTGGATCAGATCAACGGGTGAACATAGCTACAGATGGAATACGACACCGAAGTTCAGCAACGCCTCAGGCGACTACATCAAATGCAACGCCATCATCATTCCAACCTACCCCACAAATATCCAGAAGCAATCCAGTGAATGTATGCTTAAATCCGTGCGCTTTAGTTAATGGAAATGTTCCTGATACCACCAGCTTTCGAAATAATACTGGAGACAGTTTGTTTGCGCAACAACTAGCAATGCAGACGTGGATGCAGCAAGCCTACGCGCAATACTTCAATCAGTACATGAACTTGTAGGTTCCTCCAATTAAGGCATTATATATTGACTAATGGCTTCATATCTTTTTTTCTTACAAGATTATCCAATGGAGTTCGTCCCGAGACTTTGTATATGCCAAGTCAGTCTACAACTTCGATTCCACAATTTGCAATGCCAGTGCAGTCTCTTACACCAGACAATTTCAATTCCCTTAGTTCCAATAACAGGGTAAATAGTTCCGCCACCATTCCAGAAACTACCATCGTACCAAATTCTGAGGTTGCAAACACAGAAGCGTCGCCAGCAGTTGAGCAGCCGGAGGTGGCTGTGCAAAATGACCAGCCGCAACCAAGATTTCCCAATATTGTCCAAGAGGAGTTACCCGAGAACAGAGACTGGCTAGATATGTTCTACTCGTTTAGTCGGCTTCTTGTACTGCTGACTTTGGTTTATTTTTATTCTTCCCCTCTACGATGCTTAGTAGTCTTCATTATTGGAGTAGCGATTTATTTGTAAATTCCATTCAAATAATGTATTACAAACATAATTTTTTATCAATTTTGTATTGTAGGTATCATGTTGGATTCTTCCGACAAGTGGGCGAAGCTAACAATAACAACAATATTCTCTTGGGCGGTGATAACGTTCAACAACAAGAACAAGGTGCAGCAGCAACTCCACAGCCAATTGATAATGCCGATAATAATGCTGGGGACGATAACCAAGCACGAGGCGCAACTGGAGATACCAATGCGATTTTTGATGGCGAGGTAGATGTGTCGTCAAATCCACTGCCAGGCAGTCCGAATAATGGAACATCAGTGATTGCATTTATTAGAACTTTTGTAGTATCATTTTTTGTGTCTCTTCTACCTGAACCTCCCGGAATATAAATCGTGTTTAGATTTTTAATATAAATTAATTTTCAGCTGCACTTGCTCTGATTTATTTTAACAATTACAAAGCACACAATCCCAAACGTATATAAAATATAAATGGACATAGTGATCTAAATCGTGGTTAGATTCAGAATACTTTTCAAATTTGCAATATTTTGCTTTAACGTACAAAAGTACACGTATGTATTTGATATTTAATTAAATATAAGTAAAATTAGTTTTTTGTGGCTGTACAAACGGATTGTAAATTACCCTATATATATTCTAATTGTACCTAAAATATCTAGTTATATTGCAAATAATAATAAATGTTTTATTGTTTCACTTCTACTGTCAGAATTTTTTGGATCAAACTAAATAAATGGACGTGAATAATTCTTTTTTAAATTTTATATCAATATTGCTGGTTATGCCAAGAAAATTTATTCCGAATACAGGCAAACTTAATATAACGGTCATTAATCGCCGTTGCTCAAAAATTTAATTGCTAACGCTTAACAAAGAAAAGGAGACATTATAACTGGCATTTAAATTAAAAAGAGGAAACTGTAGAAACCATTTAATTTATTTGAGTTTAACAATTCTTACAAGATTACACAATTTATTAAACTAATATTAACATATTTGCTTAACAATTTTTCTGAAGTTATGTTTACACAAAAGGACATGTTTCACTTGGAGTAATAGTTTTGGTTTCCTTATCAATATTATTGTACCTTTAAAAGAGGAACCTATAGTTAATGTACTGTTTTAAGATATTTTATCTGTTTCGCATAAAGTAGCAAGAAAGAACATTTCTCTTAACGCCACGTTGAAAACTGAGATCTGTAAAAATTAGAGTGGGAAATGGTTTTTACAATACACTTCAATACAGTTTCGTTTTTGAATTATACTCACCCAGTTCCGAACTGCGGTTTTGTTGTAGCTAGATTTGCGTTTTGAGCTAAATTGCCAAACGATATTCCGGAATCGGATGCTCCTAAAGTTTCAAACAAGGCGTTTTGTTGTGTTGGTTGTGCAAACGTTCCGGAATTAGCACCTCCAAAAGAAGTGTTAAATGAACTTTTAGGAGAACCAAAAACTGAATTTGATCCTAAAGCAGGCGGTGACCCAAACGCTGGTGGGCTACCAAATGTAGGTTGTTGGCTACCAAAAGTCGGTTTAGCAAATGAGCCACCTGAAGTACCACCGAAACCAGTCTGAGCAATGGAGGGGCTGCCACTTTGCGCAAATGAACCACCAAAACCCGTTGTTTGAGACGGGAAATTTGATGTGGTTCCACCAAATGTACTTTGTCCGAATACCGAGGTGTTTCCACCTCCAAACTGCGAAGTAAATGGAGATCCACTATTTCCAAAGGCACCAGAAGAGGGTTGAGCAAAAGAGTTTCCAAATTGCGTTGCGTTCGATGAATTGCCTCCAAATAGAGATCCAGTAGACTGGCCTCCACTGCCAAAATTTGAAGAACCAAATATAGAACTACTTTCCGAAGTTGGTTGCGTTGACTCGAATATACCAGAAGGTCTATTCGTTTTCGGGAATTCTGCGTTAGAAGCCATCGAACCTCCTCCAAATATGCTTGCAGTTGGACTGGAGCTAGTGTTACCCCCAAAAATTGATCCAGAACTATTCCCAGATTGAGGGAATCCTGTTGTAGTTCCTGGAGAGGCAAAAATGCTTGCACCAGATTGTTCGCTGGCTGATGGGGACCCAAATAACCCAAACCCGAATGGCGTACTTGAGGGTGTTGTGGCAAACAACTTAGATGCTCCACTAAATATATTTCCAGCCGTGGTTGCGACCGATGGAGTCTCACCAAAATTGGATGTTGAAGGTGCTGTGGACGTCATATTGGCGAAGGACGATGATGGAGTTTCAGGAAAAATTGTAGGTGTTGCACTGCTTAATGTATTACTGAATAGGGAAGCAGATGTGCTTGCAACAGGTGAGGCGAAGGTATTAGTTGATGTGATTGGTTTCGCAGTCGAAGTCATCGCCATAGTTGCAGTGTTAGCAGTTGACAATCCTTCAAACAAAGAAGATGACACGCTGTTTTTGAAAACACTTGTTGACGTAGTTGGTGAAATGAATCCTGATGATATTGTCATTGTAGTTACTGGAGTGGTTCCAAATCCCCAGAATGCTGAGGATGTCCCGGTTGTTGATGCTGTCGAAGGAGTGGGAGGTATTGTACTGAATGCAGGCTCTTCAGCAGAGGAAGAAATCGTGCTTATTGAAGCTGGAACGGATCCCTCCGACGGCTTAAACAACGCGCCGCTGGCTGCAGCGGCTGTAGAAAAGGAGAATGGAGTACTGCCAGCAGCCGAAGAAGAATTTGAAACTGTTGGCGAAGAGGAAATTGAAAGCGATCCGAAAATTGATTTCGCTTCATCGTCACTTTTTTCAGCGATAGCTGGAGCATTACTTATTGTTGTAGTTTTAGAAGCATCTGCGATTACAACAAAAAACAATACAAAAATTACTTATAAAATTAAATTAAATACCACTTTCCAAAGCCGTTGGTTTACAAATTTCAAGATTTTCCAGTAAATTTGTAACTGGATTTGCAACAACGGATGTAGGTTTCTGGATTTTACTCTCTGCTGAAATTGTTTCACTTGCAGCACTTGATTCGTCACGTTCGAATTCCACCCTGAAAGACATTGTTTTACGTCTAATTATTCAGAAACAAATATGTAAAAAAATACCTTGATGGAGATGAAGTCGTTGTTGCCAATCCTGTTGCATTTAATAAGGTTCCCGGGGTATTGGCTTTACTTGTTTTAAATATCGAACCAGTAGAATCGAGTTGTAGAGTATGTGAAGTATTCGATCCAAGAAGTGATCCAGCATTTTGGGAAAAAAATAAATTTTTAGACTGTTCAGAAGCAGCACTGGTAGCCAAATTGAGGACTGCGAAATCACTTGACTGAACTTCTGCAGGTCCAGATCGAAATATAGTCGTAGTTGAGGGCTTTTGATCTGCTGTAGATGGCAAAAAATTAACGGGAGTGAAAGTCGTGCTCTTCACAGGCGCAATACTATGTCTAGCATCATTTCCTTCATTCCTTTGATCGGTTGAATCAATTGGTTTATTGGAAAATGCAAATGTACCAAAACCTATGCTTTTGTTTTCACTTTCAATCACTTTTGGACTGAACCAAAGCGAAGTCTGCTCTTTTCCGGTTTCAGTCTTTTCGGATATTTTTCCTATTGAAAATTGCGAAAGCACTGCCTTTTCTTTATCTGTATTTTTTTGTTCTTTTTGTTCAAGATTTGAAATTGCGAAAATTGATGTATTCGGTGGAAGATTCACACCGGCTGTTATATTAGTAATTTGCTGAAATGGAGCCTTAAAATCGACCTTGTCTTTCGTGAGAGTTTGTAGAGTATTCCCTTGCAAGGCAGATTGTGAAGTCCTACTCTTAAATTCTGAGTCCGAATTCTCAGGCAAAATTATACCAGGGCCACCAGCAAGAGACACAAAGGGTTTCGTAACAGTTGGCTTGATATTTTGTGAAACATTTCCTTGTAAGATGGACTGTGGAGTCCTTGTTTTGAATTCTCCATCGACATTTTCACATGAAATTTTCCCAGGACCACTGAAGAGTGATACAAAAGGTTTTGTAGCAGTAGGCTTAGCTAAAAATCCTTCCTCGTCTTTAATACGCAATTTCTCCATTTTTTCTGGCTTTGTTGCAGCTCCGTCTCTTCTTTGAACTAATATAGATGATAACATATTTAATTAGATGTAATAAAAGAATACTTTAACCTCATTGTTTACCTGTTTTGATGCTACTCTCTAATATAACCTCGGAATTCAATCCAACCCGATCTGGTCTCTGTGGATTGATTTTTGTAATTTTCCGATTATTTAAACAACTTCTAATGGCATTGATTTTCTTTTCAGTTAATGGAGATGTCTCGGTTTTGACTTGTTTTACAAGACTCATGGATAGAATGGAATCAGTAAGGGACTCCACAGAACTGTAAAAAAAACTTATTTGTTTAAAGTCTCCAAAATTTTGTGAAACATATTTACAAATCTGGATGAGACTTAAGATATTTTTCCGACTGTACTTTTCCACCCAGAACAGTGTAGAAATAATTAAGTCTTCTCCTGTTGCGTTCAAGTATCTCTCTTTGTTTTATTAAAATTTGGTAAACAACTTCTAGTCTGGGAACATATCCTGTTGTTTTGCCATGCTCTCGAACCATGTCCTGATGAGTGCACCACTGAGAATCAATGTACTGCTGAACAAGTTTCAGTCGTGTTAGATTTTCGTTGAGGAGGTTCTTCATTTTCGTGATTTGACGACGATTTGTTATGTTTAAAGCAGAATTTGAAGAAAGAATTGAAGTCCTATTTGAAGAAATGTATTTAATATGGTATTGTAATACAAGATAAAACCTACTCTGGGTCCTTGTAAATTTCCAATTGACTTAATATTTCACTCTTCATATTGAAACACTCAATTGCAGCATTCCTCAGTGCATGAATATCATACGCCATCTCTTTTTCTATTGAACGATCGCATTTTGCTTGCAGATCATTCAATTTTTGTGCATACTCTAATGATTCCTTATCTATATTGCCAATCTGTGGATTAAAATTATGTGAAATTAATTATGAAATAACAGTATTAAAAAACCAAACCGAAATGTTCATATTCCTTGATCTTTCTGATAACTCTTTTAGTTCACCGTCAAAAATTTCGATTTGTGCTGCAATCAGTTCTTTTATTATGTCTTGATTAGTGAAATTGCAGTTATCATTTGTAGAAGTTTCTTTCTTTGTTGGTCCAGTTTTTATTTGTTGGGGAGGATTTTTCGAAAATACTGCTGGAACAGTGTACAACGGCTTAATATTATCTGTATTGTTTTTGTTTTGTGTTCCAGATAATCCAGATCCCACAGAACCTGAAAATTGTGATTAGATTTTTGTAGAAACAGGTAAATTAGCAAAACTTACCAAAGGCGGCTGACTTGTTTTCTGCAAAGGGCTGATCTGCCGGTACTTTCCCAGAATTTTTGACGCCTTCTTGTCCAAATAAAACATTTTTCACAGGGGGTTGAAAGGTCACTGGAGTCACCACTTCATAACCTGGCATTTGGTTTGTTTTTTGGGCGATTTGAGTAGATTGAGCTTCAAAGAGACCACCTTGAAAGGGTGTTGCAGCATTCGAGTTAGTGCCGAACAGCGGCATGTTTGTGGTGGAACTACTTGTCGCTAGTCCGAAATTCTTAAAACCACCTGCAATTGAACTCTCTGGAAATAGGGGCTTCGGTTTTCGATCCTGGAAGCAAATACTTCAGTTATTAAAATGAAGGAAAGTTTTGATCGAGAACAAACCAATGCTGGCGTTGAGGCTGATCCTGCTGGAATTACAAAAGAGAACTCTGATCCCTGCTTACTTGAATTTACTGCTTCTGCTTCGTTCTTTTTGCCTTCGTCAAGTGGTTTAAAGAAGGGCAAACCAGATTCCTCGGTTATCGCTTGGGGTTGCACACATAATGTTGGCGCATTGGGAGTAAGGTTCAAAAAGTTGTAGCTTATTAAGAGACCATGAGTCGATAGAACATGCACCATGGGCATTACAGGCATCTTATTGTCCTCGTAAATTACTTGATGAGTGTTACCGATTTCCAACGCAATTCCTATTGGAAATGTGTCTTCTTTATCACTCGTCAATGGAAGTGCTAATTGAGCTTCAAAAGTTTTGTACTGAACCCAATTCGGATGATCGCCTGTTTCTTTAGTTCCTAGAACTCCAACCTCCATACTATTTGATGTGGTCATTAGAAGTATATTCCATAATTGAATGTGTATTAAGAATATTTGCATATTTCGAGGCCCGCATTGACTGTAACTAATGTCATCATAATTTATGTAAGTAAGGTTTCCTGTTTTTGGAGCATTCAATATATAAAGTGCTGAAACGAAAACGATTGGTATCTTTTTAAGAACACTTCGCATTGGGGATATCAATTGTATAGATAATATAGAATCTATATTTAATAGTGTAGCAACCTCTTAGGAACCACTAACTTACCAGGAGACATATCGTCGCCTTCTGTTAAAAACACCACTGCAAACTGATAATTGGAAAGCCACTGTACAGCTATTGTACTGAATGGACCACTGTGAATGTTGCTGGGGCACTGGATAATCCTAGCAGGCTTTAAGTCTGGCTTGTACTGTACAAGCTTTCCAGATGGGAAGCCAACTACTATTTGTTTCCCCTTTGGACTCCAGCATGCACTCTTGACTTGCTCCTGTTTGTCTATTGAGTGAAACTCGAAACCTTCTTCTTTCAGATTATACATTCCTAGACTTCCATTGCTTAAAACTATTGCTAATGTGTTGCTTAAAACAGGATTCCATAATATTTGAAGAACATTAATGTTGTCCTGGTCTGATAGCCGTATTATCATCTTAGGAGCAACGTCCTAAAAGGATAATATTAAGATCACCTAACAATTATTGGGATTAGATATTTTAATACAGCTTTGGAGGCAAATGATGGGGCATTATAAACGTATAAAATTGTGTTCCCATTGCAATTGCAGACCACAGAAAGCAAAGTGCCGTCGCAATTAATCGCAACAAACCGGGGTGCACTGGGCAGTGGAACAGTGCGCACAAGAAGCTGCTCATCTTCTTCTCTCACATTTATTAAATTTTGCAAACGAATTACTAAAATAATACAATTTTAGTTTGTATTTATCATTGTTGCAACTTTCAAACCTCTTAATTCCGCTTTGTAGGGGTGACCAACGAATACCAGACCGAATAAACTGGAGGTTGCAAGAAGGCTGATGTCTCCTGGTGGATCATTTGTTTTATCAAATATTTGTATTTCTGTGTGTAACTTGAACAAGTACTCCTAAAATAGACAACGTTAAATCCAATAAATATAAAAATTTACAAGGATATTTACCGAAACTTCAATTGCTTTGGGAGCCTTTACAGCCATTTTCGCACGCAATGCCGTTGAATTGAAAGATCCGTCTTTGCTCAATATTGTTTTGCTTAAGCGCGGTGCTCAAGTATCTTTCTTTTTAAGAATATGAGGAACAATTTTTAAATGAAGTTCAAGTTCAACGGGAAACAAAATGAAAAACGAACAATTTCTCTAATAATAAAACGAAAGTGAAACCGTTTAAGCAAAGAAATAGATTACAAATTAATAAGATGCTCTAAGAACAATAGGTTCCTCCAGTGGTCTTACAATTCTAGTACAAAATAATTGAGCAACTAAATTCGATGTGGCAGCACCTTACATGGCTGTCATTGGATGGTGATACTTTAATAGTACACGACGGTAGTTTTCAACATATAGATTGTGATTTTTGTTGGAAAAAAAATGTTCAACTAATTGTGAAATGCAATTAGCTTGTTCAGTATTTATGCGTATATCATTTTAAGTATTAAATGCAAGACAACTGGAAGTAAACTGCTGAAGCAGAGTGTGTTATATTTTCATGTTCCGACTTTCCGAGTTTTATCTGCCGCCGTCGGCAACTGTTCCAGCAGAGGCGTTGTCTTTCCTAATTGTGTAGGAAATGAACAAAGCTTTTTATTTCTATAAACACTTATTTTCGAAAAAGTGAATCGTGCTACATGGAAGACGAACAAATGTACAGAGGCTGGCCTTCTGTCCTTTTTAGCAGACATCTCCTTTCATTATTATCGGAAAATTGTCGGTGGGTTGTAATTCCAAAACAAATAAGATGAGTACAAATTTTACGCGAATTTTCGAGATTTCACAATAGATTTCTATTATCAGTTGCTAACATTCACTGTTGTTTGTTCAAGTTGAAAAACTGATCGATTATGTTCGATGATTCACTTTGTGCATATTGATTAATGTTTTTAGTTCATTAGAAAAACGAGTAATTAACCTCGGTATATGTTTAGTAAATAGCAAGAATTAATTATATTTCATCCAAGTTTTACTTTAGGTACCGATTCTCATTTTTCTTTAAAAAATATCAAAAACCCGAAAGACTAGGATGAATGTGAAAACCCTAAAACGATAACGTTTGCTAACTCTAAAATCATAAATTTGCTCAAATTTTGTTTGTAAATATGAAAATAAAATAATATCTTTTTGAAAGAAATATTTAACTAGGTACATCATTTTTTATTCCTGAATTCATTCAACAACATTTTAAAATCAGAGCAAAGTAAAGATTCAGTATTCCTGAAAGAACTACTTCCAGAGTATTTTTTATATTGTATAATTTATTGTTTAATGAGATAGTTTTCTGATTCAACTTTACTCACGCTCTCAGATTCTTGAGCTTTTTTGTTATAAGGAAATAATCTGTAAAAAAAATTTGTAATTGGATTTGGCTTAGGTAAACTGGTCTAGAAAAAAGAATTTCTTCAGTTGAAATCTAAAACTATCGATGGAATGAAAATAAAAATATTAACGTATTTTCTATTTACAGATTTTTAAATAAGGATAAGCTTTTATTAGTGGCCAGCAATCAATTTTCAACGCGAGTCCAGAGATCATTGTAAGGGTCATGCATCGGACGCCAAAATAACATTGAAGGAGAATATGTAGCATTAAACTGCGATATAGTTGCATTCTCCACACGCAAACACTTTGTTTAATAATATTTCCATTCGCAAGCAATATAAACAAAATAACTATAGTACTAGTCACAGTGAAATTGTTCACCATTTGAAAATTTATTTTTACCTTGCGAGTCATAAACTAGAATATAATAATCGCATATTTTATTTAAAATTATCCAAATTGTTTAAACTAACAAATTCATCAATCGAATCAAACATTTTCTTATTGTGATTTTAATAGAAATATATACAAATAAGTGCAAATGCATAAAACGATTTTAAAGGACATGATAGTGGAGATATTTTAATGCAAACATTTAAGATTAGTTTTAAGATTTTAAGTAAATCGATATTTGGAAAATATGGGGAACAAGAATTCCTGTTGCGCTTATTCCAGCCCGCCTCCCGAACGTAAAGTGAAAGAAGTTCCTGTGTTTGAAGAGCGCTTGCCCGAAGGGGATATATCAACAAATAATTTACAACATATATCAGAACGGGAGCCAGTTGACGGTGATGCTGATCCTTCAATTGATCCATCGGCGGCCACAATGTTCTTGGAGCGTTCAAAAGTCGAAAATGGTGGTATCACACGAAAGAAATCTTCCCATCAAATTGTTCCACAGCAAGGAGCAATGAAAAAGAGCTCATCATGCTCCACTATCTACTTAGACGACAGTACAGTATCGCAACCAAATTTGAAAAATACGGTGAAGTGTGTATCTTTGGCGATATACTACCACATTAAAAATCGACAGTCGGAGCGAAGTATGAGCATTTTTGATGAAAAACTTCATCCTTTGACACACGAACCAGTTCCGGATGACTATGACGTTCACAATCCAGAACATAGACAGATATACAAATTCGTCAGAACATTGTTTAACGCAGCCCAGTTAACTGCAGAATGTGCTATTATAACCCTAGTCTATTTAGAACGCTTATTAACTTATGCTGATCTTGATATTTCACCGTGCAATTGGAAACGTATGGTTCTTGCTGCTATACTGTTAGCCAGCAAGGTTTGGGACGACCAAGCTGTTTGGAATGTAGACTACTGCCAAATTTTGAAAGACATAACCGTAGAGGACATGAACGAATTGGAAAGGCAATTCCTTGAGCTACTTCAGTTCAACATAAATGTACCATCTTCCGTTTACGCAAAGTATTATTTCGATCTGCGAACATTAGCCGAAGCCAATGATCTCTCATTTCCCACTGAGCCCTTGTCAAAGGAGCGCGCACAAAAATTGGAAGCAATGTCACGAGTAATGCAAGACAAAGTAACTGCAGAAGCCCTGAAAAATGGTATGAAAAAATGGTCTTCCATGGATAACATTAGTCAGGGTGGTCCGCGGCGCAGCGTTGCTATTCTGTCGTGATCATCACCCTCCTCCAATCGACTAAAATGTATAGTTTCATTTGTTATGTACGTATCTTAAAAGTTTTTTACGTATTCCATTCACCAGCAAAAGGATGTTTTAATAACGTTGTGATGAGCCTGGATTATTTTAGAATATTTTTGTTTCATTAGGTTTTATGATATTAAACCTAAATTTATTTCTGTCTCAATAATTTTGGGCAAAATGCAAATTGAAAAAAATCTTATGCCAATTAAAAATACATTTTTGTGATTAAATAAAATAAATATAATAAATATTATTTTAAAAAACCCAGTAAATATTTTAAACAGAAACCAATGAATATTATACATTTATGAAAGTTTTAATATTCAACAAATTTTGTACTTCTGAAGATAAACTCAAAACACCTTAGTGCTATAAATGAACTAAATTTGAATTAAAATAAGAAATAAATTTTAATTGTAACAGTAATCGTTGGTGATTTTATTTATTGTTATTTTGCAGTGTGGAACATTTTAATGTTTGGAAATTTCCGAATCATCTAACTCCGTTTTAATCCATCTATATTAACTTCGCGAGAAGTTGGTTGCGTATTTGTGCCATAAAGGCAAATATTTCGACGGCTAATAAACACACTTCCCGTTATCTAATCGAGCTAAAATTTTACACGTAGGCTCCTTGTAGATGACAATGCATTCTATCAAATTTTAATCCCGTTATCATAGAAGGGACGGATAAAATCATTAATAATAATGCAAAGATGACAGCGTGCATGAAAAAAAATATAAAATCAATCCCGTTTCTTTTTTTAAATTTTGAAAATACTATGTATGTATATGAATTATGAATAAATTATAGTAAAAAACCATGTTTTTACTGGTTGATTTTTGTATGTTGTCATATTTCAAGAGAATGATTATTGTAATCTGTTCGCTTATCTATTCGATTATTGTAATCGCGATTCAATTCATTTGCCATTGCTATATCATACGCAGAAGTACACATATAAATATATTCTAATCGTTTGTGTCCTTTTCTCGTGCTTTTCCTTGATCTAAGCCATCGATTCTTACCACATCGATGAACAGTCGCATTTACACTAACTTCTGTTTTTGTTAGTAAATAGCATTTTGAATTCGTTAACAAAAATTTTTTTTAAATGATATATTCGTTATTGTGGCGAGGTAGTTTGAATAAACAAATATTTTATATGAAAGAAATAAAGTTTTATTTACAGAACAGCGGTTTTGTGATGTACATATTTAACATTTTTGTAAATTATTCGGAACAACAAATTCTTAAATATTTTCTACAATTCAACAGGGACATGATAATTGTCTTGTGACAGCAACGAGGTAAATACAATAGTAGCATTAGTGGTAAACTTAATAAACATTAACAGTTGACAAAACAAATATTCAACTTATTTTTTATATGTATAATATTCTTAAGAATTTTGTAAGCCTGACTTGATTGGGGAAGTGGATATTTCTTACTTAATTATAAATATATTAGAGATATAAGTATATAACCACTGCAGTCTCACATGTAAAATGTTATTACATTCTATTTACTTTGGACACATTATTTACTTATCGTAGATTAGATTGGTCTTCTATTCATCTTGAAATATTTATAATACTTCAAACCTCACAACAATGATGGCTTTTGTATTGAGAAAATTGAATTCCGATGTTCTTTGCTAAAACGTAAAAACCAAGTGAGTTACGACAAATTACTAATTTAATATGTCCATTTCGTATTTCTACATTTTGAAAATATTTATGGTATACGGTTCTATATTTTAATTTTTTTGGAAAATACTTACATAAATCGATTAAGATTTCAATTTTCAGTTCAAGTTTAAATAGGTATTTCCTTAAAAACTATTTGCTTTTAATGTTACTGTTATACGCAATATGGTAGAACATTTAAAATCATAATAACAATATACTACCAAATAATAAAGAAATGCCAGAAAAAGGGAAGCAATATCAGCAGATTGTAACAGGTTAAAAAAAACTGGGAAAATATTAGAGTTTGCAAATCAATAACGTCGGATATTCACTACAATGAGCAAATAAGGATCCAAAAATGATTTAAATATTGCTATTCTACCAAACAATGTTTGGCTTTCCTTAAATTCAATTGATAGAAGGCCGTTTGATTGAACTATTGTTGTGCTACTTACTTGAACTTTTAAATCTTACCTAATGTATCTGATTTGGTTATTATTCTATTAAAATAACGGGAGTCTTCTCTGCGATAGAGTTTTATTTTCAAGATTTTTACATCATGGATCATGGATTCATGGATCATGAGATTACATAATTACATATCTAGCTGCATTCTGCATATTCTTTAATTTAATTTAATTTAAATTTGAGCTCTACTTAAATTGATCGTGCTTCCAAAAAAAAAAAAAAAAAAAATACTTTTAGCCTTCTTTACTGATTATTTTACTTTCTTCTTATAGAAAATTTAGCAAGTCAATTATCAATGGTATGTACTGGATCAAGATTAATGAGACTAGTGTCAAGCTTCAACATTTGATAGAAGAATTCGATATCATCTCGAAATGTTTTCGATTGCATTGTAATTCTGACATTTACAGAAACATATAATATTATTATGTACAATAATAATTGTACAATGTACTTTATTGGTACAGTGTATGGATGGCTTTAATGTTTAATATAGGTATCCGATTATTTGTTCTAACATTACACAAATTATTTGTTCTCTTAGTACAATAGTTTCTACGTTTATAAATTTATTTGTGTACACTGTTGTTTTTTATATAAGAATAAGTCAATTTTTCTTTGCACATAGCGTTATTTTGCTTAGAATAAAGTGTTTTGTGCTTATCCTTTTGCTACGAAAATGTCAGTTCATCTCTTTTTCCACGAAAAATTTATTTTAATAAAGCTATGTTCCCAATGTCAGCTGATAATGGTACCTAACTGCTAAGCTAATCTACCATTGCTCATAAGAGTTTAAGAATTCAATAATTTATTCTTTGAATTTACTTAATTTGCGTGATGCTTATAATAAGTTTAATCAAATTTTAAATAGCTTGGGTGAATTACAGTAACCAAAAAATGTAAATTATTTTTCTGTTTGATAAAGAGGAGGCTCTACTCACTTAAAAAAAAACCAAAAATCCCTCAAAATTACTAATAGTTGCTTCCTTCCTATTCGTTTATTTTTCAAGCTATTTATTATTGTTATTTGTTATTTGATTTTTGTGGGTTTTTTTGAGCTGAATAGAACTTCCTTTTAAAAAGAAATAGTTGCACTGATATATGCATTCCAGTCTAGCAGTTTTAAATGAAAGTTTAATATATAAAATTACAAGAAACTCTTACATGTGATAATGTTTGTATATTCTTACAAAAATATTTGTATTCCCTAAATTTTGTTAAAAATTTTCAGAGAAGATCACTGTTGTGAGTGTATTCAAATCTCTGGATTACCTGGAGCAATGGTGAAACTTAAAAGACTGGTCCCTCAATCAGATGTATTATAAATTTAAAAAAAAATAAAACAAACAAAAATACTTACAATGCTCAATGTTTTTACATGCATAAATTTTATCCAGTGTATTATCTACAGCCTATGCGTAAAATTTAAGTATGCAGATGTTTTCTATTTTCTATTATTTTTTTTATTTATAAACAGTGCTTATTTTCGTAATTCATGTGTTTGCGATTTGCACTGAGACTTCGAATATTACTTCTACGACAATGATTTAAAATGATATGGATGTTTCAACATAATAGTATAACGTTGTTAAGATATTTCCTTAAATACAAAATGTTTAAAGCCTGCATTTGACTAATTTAGTTCGACCTGTTTAAAGTTTGCAATTGTTCATATTTTTGGTCAATGTGATTATATTTTCTTCAATCACAAATAAGTGGTTTTTATTTTTTGAACAATTTTAGATATTATTATATACAAATATATAAAACTATTACTTGCGTAGGTTGTATTAAAATATTTCAGACAAAAGTGCAAATTTCCAAAGGAATTGTTAAATTGATGTTGGACTACCGAATGACAATTCCGATATTTTAAAATAAACATGGATTTTTGGTAAACCAATTTTATGATGTCTCTATGTTGTGGAAATAAAAACAAAATATTTTGTAAACTTTACAGAACCAAAAACTGAAACATAAATTTATATAATGTTTATTGCTATTTGCACTATATTCGGTTAAATATTTGACACAGTCCTACAGAAAATAAGCTATGTTGGAAATAATAACTCGTGTTATTACAAAAAACATATTGTCTATTGTGTGTGAAGAAATTATTAAAGTTCTTGTATATTTAAAATGATTTTTGTTTTATATAAAAATCTTCAAATGTTTTAATTATTGTCCATTTCAATTGCTCACTTGGACTTACATTTCTTAAAAGAATTTGTTTAACAATTGTGGTTGAAAAGTTAATTTTAAGTTGAAATTATTCCATTATAGTACTATTATTTTTGTTATTATGTTATGATTAATTAATTAATTAAGTAATAAGATTATTATTTTTTTCAATATTTTTTTAATGATGAAGATATGCACCTAATTGTGAACAGAAAAAAATTGTGAACAGCAAAAAAGTGTGTTACATAAATGTGTTTTAAATATAAGAATATTTTAGGAATAAATTTATGGAAAAAAAAATTATTCATTAAAAGTTATATTTCAGAAAGAATCACAGTTGGATAAAAAAAATTTCTTTCACATTTTAAAGCTTTGTAAATAGAAAATATTATCAATAGGTATTTGTGCAATTTTGTCCCTCCTTTGTTTGCCATATTTATTTTCGCACTTATTCCAACACTTAATTATGCCTAACAGTATAATATGTTTTAATAACTAAATGGCTTTCTATTTTCCTAAATAACTAATCAAGCGCAAAAGTATTTTACCTACTTGCTACAGTTTTCATTTTATCGATTTGTTGGTGAAAATTCACTATTCGCTTTGCTAAAAGCTAACATATGACTTAAACAAACTCTATTATAATTAACTATGTTTATGGTATGTGTTTATATTAACTTTCAATTCTTATATGGAGATTGCTATTAATAATTTTTTTTAGAATTCTAATATTCCATGATAGTATTAACACTGATAAATATTGCACTTTAGAAAATTATTAACACCTATTCGAATACCGCGTAGAATGAAAAAATATATAAAGGACATTTGGGTTGTTTTGTTATTCTTTTAAAAAGTGTCATTGTAAGCTGTGTATCAAAACATAAATAATGACATTGATTAAAGCTTAAGTTGAGTTTGAGTTTTGCATTAATCTGTTGATTCTCGTTTGTGCTCACTCGTTGGTGGTGCTACTTGTTCTTTATCCTTTTCATCACTGTTGCTCGGCACCGTAACTGTTTCTGCATCTGCAACATTGCAATAAACGTTTAAGTGATGTCAAATATACCTTATTGCATTGCAATTCTACGAAATAGGAGCAATATATAAACATTCCATTACTTTGAAATTAAGTCATAAACCCGAATATTGCAATATACCTAGACGAGTAAAAATAGCTTAAAAATGGGCTTCACCTAGAAGTAGAGTAATTGTAATATAATTTTTGTTAATAGGTTCATATGTCAAACTTCCTGAAAAAACGATGGCGAAAAGTCTACCACTCCTGGCTTTTAAAAAGTTTTTAAAAGTTTTTTAAAATGTTTTTAAAATGTTATTGTTGGATGACTATTGTTGGACGGGAAACGGATCTAAAGAAATATGAAAATGTAGTTCAAACCACCATTCTTCACTATTCCCAAAACGAATAAAACCATATTTTTCTTTTTAATTTAAAAGCAAACGTTAAAAATAAATACGGTATCCAAAGAAAAATGTTAAATTGTCCAATTTTAAATTTTATTATTGTATTTATTGTTATATTCTTTGAAATGTTAGTGAAAGTAGTGTACCTACTCTAGAAAATTTTATTTGTCTGAGAAAAGTGGCTATATAATTACCGTTCATAATATATAAGTCCCATTAAGGTGTGATATAGCTCAAAATGTTCGTAATCTAAATGTCTATAGAATACAATGCCAAACTTTTTTTTGCTCATAGAGTTTTTTTTTTATTTTTAACCTATAAAATTTGATAAAATGTGAAAAAATCATAAAAAAATCAGTTTTTTTCAACGGTTTTTTAATAAAGCGACCAAACCAAAAGAGTTATTATTATTAGAACAATAAATGAAGTATTAAAATTATTGTCTTTATGTCGTCTTTCAGAATTTGTGAATTTCAGGTTTTTTAAACAACTATTTTTTTGTGTGTTAATGTCCGGCGGCAGTGCTTTTCTTCATATTACCACGAATATCTCGAAACTGTGGTCTTATACGGAAAACAAGTATTTTTTTGGATTCAGGACAAAATTTTATATTATAAAAAGTATATCCCAATGTGGTCAATGTTTACCAAAATTTCTAAACTAGGTACTGATAATTTTTTCAAAAGTTCGACCGCTCTCCCGCCACCCCCTCCTGGCGAATTTGGTCATTAACTTAACTGATCTATAAGAAATAACATAATAAAATTTGGTTCAAATATCTTCAAAATTACGAAGTCATTGTACCGATCTCTTTTTCTTCGAAATCTACCTACTAGTACTAAATCTAAATATCTCATTACAGTAATAATAATAATTTAAGGCTTATTGGCTAAAAACTACGGACCGGTCAGTTTTCGCCATCGTTTTTTCGGGCATTTTTACATTAACAGAAATTATATTACAATTACTTCTAGGCAAACTAACAATTTTACTCGTCTAATATAGCATTTCTGTGCTGTAATTAAAATTCTACGATGAAAATTTCGGCAGCAATTTCGTTGTCCTATGGTTAAGTGGTAATTTGTGGAAAGCGGAAAAATTATGAATTCATATAATGCTTAATATCAATTATAATACTTAGACGTACATCCGAGCACCAAAATATTTTATTAATCGGAATCGAACCGATTAAATGTTGACAATAGCGAAAAACAAGCACATACATTATACAATTCATCCCAGTTAATGCGTATATTGCACAATTCAGAAAAATTCGGAAACGGATAAATGATTTACAAATTGATTTTTGAAATCATACCAACAATTTCCATATTCCATGAAATTTTCTGCGAATTATAATGATCCCAAGGGAAAACACATTTTCACAATAATTTACCTAAATAGGAATCGATTTTTGTCTAAAAAGAAGGATTCAACCGAAATATCTCGTCAATTACTTTTTAAGAATGGAAGAATACGTATGGGAGTTTTAGTCTTTTTTCTTCAAAAGGATATAACAAATTTGGTGTGGATGTGTATACGAGACACGAGTGCCACACGTAAGCAGCTCAGCAGCTGTGCTCTGGCTCCCTTGGAAATGATTTTTTGCCAGCAAAACGTTGTTCATAACTTTATTCGGGGCTGGTTTCCTTTATCTACAGGTAATAGGTATAGAATCATTTCTAGAATACCATTGAATAAAATATACCTATATTGTAGATATAAAGCTCATGAACATAAAAATTGTATTTTTTACTTATTTTTTTGTAGCCTTGAGAAGGGTTCAATTCAGAGAGCGAAGATTCATCCAACGTGACCGTGATGAATCCTTCTAATATCTTTAAGGAATGTTTAAAAAATATATTTTTCCTGAGTTAAACTGAATGGCATTACATAAATTAGCATAAATGCATATCGAAATTTAGTTTCCATTATCTTCTGAGGATAAACTTTGAACTTTTATCTAGGTGCTCCGGATCGTGGTCTCCCCCTCCACCTTGATTCTGGCAACATTGCTGAGGTTTGAAGGAAATTCTTAAGTTTCTATAAAACGAAAGACAAAACTAAGTCCAGAATTTCAAGAAAATTATTCATTTTTACGGATCCGATGTACCCTATACCTACCTAATAACTTTCATCAATATAGTTGAATTATACAATGTTTATAAATAGTGATTTCATCTTCAAATCTAGTGTATAACGATGTGCCATTTTATGGTCACAAAAAATGAAGATAGGTAGGTACTATATTATATTTTTCTCTAAAATTTTAAAAACTAAATTACTAACCTTTTATAGCTTGTTCCTTCCATATCTTTTTGTTATCTGATAAACACGTCACCCAAGGTTTTCGTATCCTGAAAGGCTGCTTATTTTCATCGTTTGATGAACCATGTTTCTCCATTTCAATGCCTTCTGTTATCGTTTCACACGATTTGTGCGGCGGAATTGAATCTGCTGGTGTTGCATTCTCCTCTGCCGTTGCGTTCTTGCAGGAGACAGGTGCTAAAGGTGCCAATATGCATTCCAGCATATCCGAACAGACTGCCATACTAGGCTCCACAATGAATTCAATAAAACCAATTTGGGATTCAGCTACGAGTGTATTATTTCTATCACACAGTGGACTAAACGGCAATCCCAGTTCACGTTCCAGATCACCCTGCCGAAAGAATTCCTCCAATAGCAACATTGTCCAACGATGATGCAACGACCAGTTCTTCGCCGGGTGAGAAATATCACAACAATGTAAAACTAGCGATAATGCTTTCGATTTGTCCACACTTGGCTCAGCCAATGATAATAAACTCCTCATATTTTTAAGTTGTTGAAAATGATAAGACATATCCGTTGCTAAGACCATATCAATAACAAGGCTGCGTAGCTCACGATACTCCTCTCTCGATAGATTGGAGAGGATATTGCAATCGTCGTCTTTGAGGACACGAAAAGCTGCACTTATATGATGATTTTCGAGCACCGCTCGATCATTGTAAATGATGGCAGTTTCTGATCCTGACATTACATGAAAGTTATTTGTTGTTCCTGTATGCTCATAATCATGAATAATGGCGGCCAAAAGTGTAGCAAATATTTCTAGGTCTGACATCCAGTTCATAAGGCCGGTTTGGCACAGAACGTGATGCACTGATTGTGCAACATCTGCAGCATGCAGATTATTGTGATATGGATTTCTAAAACGGCAATAGCCTTCTTCTATTTTATTTAAAAACAATTCTAACGTGGCTGGCGGTACTTTGAATTTGTGAATCATGCCGTATCGATTAAGCAAATCGTAGCCCAAGTACTTCACTGGTTGTCCATTTGCAGCTTCTGCTAAAGCGAACACATCGAAGGACCATTCGTCTAGAGTCTGTGGATATTAAATGTTTATTAAACAATCAAAACAACTTAAAGCGAAATAAATCTGTTCATTTGTAAAAAATATAATCAAAAAACTTACATATTTTGCATTTTTGTATCATGTTAATTTTAATCTATATGTTAATGTGAGTGAGTGAAAGAACAAAATCAACAAAAAAAAAAAAAAAAAAAAAAAAAAACAAATAAAAGTCCAGTCCGATAAAATTAATAAAGATTGGTTGCTAGAAATAAGAACCATTTATTTTTGGATAAAATAATTTAAATTGGCCTGAACAGAAAATAAATCACTCTCTGGGCATTCTTCCAAGGTCAGTGTTAAGAAAGTGATTAATTGAATCCACAATTTGTTTAAAATTCCCAACTAAAGCAATAATTTATTACGTGGCAAATAATTGTTAGATGGAAACATTTTTCACAAGCATCAAGCATTAGAACAATGAGTTGCCCCATGATCCGCAGGCAGTTTGCAGCTTGACCGATTACTAATTAAGTATTAGAAGTCAGTGACAAGTAAAAAAGATGCAAAAATCACTTTTTGTTGATCCAGTAAACCCCCGGAATTTCAGTTTGTTTGCAAACAATGGAAATCTCATCTGATAAAGTGCAAAGCAATCGGAATGAAACGCTGCATGACAACATGTTGTGCGTCGGACTGCACTACTGCAGGTTTTCGCATTGCTGAACAAATTGCTAGGAAACTCAATGATGGAAGCTGCAGAAATCAAGCTGCATGAATTGCATTGCGAATTGCTTCCCAACCACAGATCGATTCCCTAGATTTGGCACTTGCGACTTTTTGCCATTTCCGATTCATGGTCGTATACGTGGCAAGAACGTCCATGGAATGGCGGAGTCATTTCAAAAGTTAGCGGGCGTTTCGTTGTTTGGAGTTTCGGTATATGCAGACATCTGACGGATAAAAAAACTGGAGCTCCACTTTGTTTGTACGTAGGTAAAGTTGGATGGATTTTTTGTAAAAAGGTTCTTGTAGCAACGCTTTCGGGGATCTTCAAGATTTTGTGTATTGCGTTCTATTAATATTCGTAATATTTTTTCATTTTGGAATGTTTAAGTCACCTTCAAAACTCTGACCACATCAGCAGGAAATTGCATTAAAGCTGTATTGGAAACACGCCTGTATATTCGATCAACGAATATTCCAGCCCGAATTGCGTGCGCCACTGATCGAAATTTTGGTTTCTCATCCGACCTCTTGCGTATGGTGCCCAATTGCCGTGTAAAAGTGGATGCCAGCCACTCTCGTACCTCTGGGGGTACAGCATCCGGTTGAACCTCTGACAGCTCATCGTCCTCGTCTGCAAGCCTCCTAGATAGCCGGAATGCGGTTAAGGACAGGATAAAGTGGTTTACAGGGTTTCAAAGGATGGAGATAATTTAAAAATATTCCATTAGATATTTGGGTTAAAAAATTTATTCATCTTAATTATAAATTCAAGATATATTCAAAGTCAAACGTATGAATAACTTAAAAGAAAAATTTCTCAGTGGAAGAGTACACAGATAAAAAACAGTTAATTAAAACACATTGACATGCGCGAAAAGTGTTGAATTTGCAAAAATAGAACTTAATGAATCAATGACTTTCAAGACACAAATTATTATGCAAATTATAATGACTAAATACAAATTTTTCTATCAGCATGTAACTTTTTGCTGGTGCATGCATGTCTGGAAAAATTGTGTTTTGAAAAGAAGGAAATATGCATTTGGAATATGTAAAAACATAAAAATCAATAAAACTTAATGATATTAATTAATCTTTCTTGTTATTCAGTAAATATGTATATTTAAAATCGCAATAATCTAAATTATCTTTTTGATAAGAATATGCAATTCTTACAATTGAAAACTAGTTATTACAATTGAAAATTTTTATTCCAGTAAGATTTTAAATATTTCTGATGCACTACAGTACTTTAACTGATTAATTAAATAACTGATTAATTATAATTTCTGTTGTATTCGACGTAATATAGTCCCTAGGGTAAGATGGGGGAATTAGGTAAGAAAATGTTTAATTATTTTTATTTTTTTATTAAAAAGTATAATATATGATAGTATATATAAGAAAGTATATATAAGAACAAACCATAATTATTTCAGATTTGCAGCATTAAAAATTCAGAGGATGGGAGGCATTATATAGTGTTTACACAAGTGAATCTAATTTATTTTGAGCCAAGAAATGAATAATAATATACCAAAGAACATGCCCTATACTTTATTTCATAACAAAAATAGCTCCAAAAATTTTTATGCGGGCGAAGGAAAATTTACTACCCAATTACCCCCTTGTGGGAAATTCCATTTCTCTGAATGAGATGAACAATATTTGGAGCGGTAAACCAAGATAGGGAAAGGATTTGCAGGAACCTAAGCGGGGTGATTTTACTGCACTTTGGTCCTTCATCCTTGCGTGATAGAACATTGCATGGGACAAGTTAAATGAAACGTATCGTGAAGCCAAAAATAACGTGACCGTTACATAGCATAGCATGACCACAAATTAAGTGATAAGTGAGTAAAATTAAGAAGTGACGTGAAATTAATAGAAAAATAAAACATATTGTATTTATTAGTAATACTGCTTACTAATATTTCAGAAATTGAGGAATATATTTCAATTTTTTGATGGTTTATGGTTTCCATTAACACAATTGAAATTTGGTAACTTTATAATATGGTGACAGGTTTTGTATACAGTTTTTAATAATTGGTTTGGCTGACACACATATTATTTGTATAATATTTCTTAAAAAATACATATAATAAGAAATAAGAAAAAATAAATCGAAATAACTGAACAAGAGATAGTAAGGAAAAAACATGCATTTTGGTTTTGGTACCTTGCAACAAAAACACTTGCATTGCGAGAGGAAAGGAGTTATTAGAATCAGGTTTTGTTTTTATATAGTTTTTGGGAGGGATAAGTGTTCAGTGTGTAGTTTTTATAATTCTTGCAGAAGCTCAAAACTACTACCAAATGAAAAGCTATTAAAAAATTGAATTCAAGCTATTAAAATAACGTTTGAAATAATGGAAGTAACACGTTATTTCTACGGAAAATGTTTGTTGACGATAGCAAAACTCTAACAATGCATTTATGTAATATAACACTTAAAAGGTTTTTCTAAAAGGACGAAATACATAAACTGCTAGGAGAAAACACGAAAATATTTATAAAGGTATAGGCTCGAAGATTGTTCTATGATAGTAGAGTACATAGAATTCATTCCAGTGTAGAATTTGTTTATTTAGAGAGAAAGTTGTATAGTATAATGCAAAGTAAATTATGGGGTACACACTCCAAGGTAGTGATTAAAATTGTTTGGAATTGTAATGAAATCAAATCAAGTGAAAAGAAACTTTATATATGATCATTTTTATAGATAAATGTTAATAAATTTATTTAGTACATTTTTGGCATTGGCTTTGCCCACACCGGGGTTCGTAGTCGTCGTCTCTGCAGTGCACCCTTTGAAAAGTGCATCGGCCCCGTTTGGCCACTGTGCGACCTCTGTGTCGTCGACACGCCCGTCGTACGTGCCGCTCCGGCATTCGTAGTCGTTTCATTGCTAAACGTATTGCTGCGATCCTTCAGGACACCGTCCTGACTAACATTTCGATTTGAATTTAGTTTTGTTCATTCGTCACAATTTCAACAAAATTATCAACAGTGTGAAAAGATTCACATTAGTTTTTTTTTCGATACGCATGAACAGTTTATGATTGAAAGCATAAAAAAATAAATATTTAATTAATCATTTATAATAAACAAATTTTTAGAACTAGAATTATATTAAATGTAGCTATTACGTTACCTAAAGCTCAAATTTTGTTAAAAATAATACAGGTACATGTTATATTAATATTTACAATGAAAATACCAGAGAACATGGTTGTTTAGCAACAAAATATGGTTTGCGCAGTGATTAAGAATTTAACAATGAGAGGAATTGAATAAAATTACATGAAAAGGTTAGTAATATTACCAAAAGCACAAAATTATAATGGATTTATTCGAATAAGTTAATTCATTTCAGTTTTTTTCAAAAACAAACTGAATTTACTAATTTAGCAACGTATAAAAAAGTTTGTAAACTCTCTTCAAGCGATATAATTGTTGGAAAATAATTTGGTTGTATATTTTAGGGGATTTGTTTACTCTTTTGTTTTTTGGTTTTTCTGTATAACTTACTCATTTTTTAAAATTTGTTTTTTTAGTCCCGAAATTCGTATTAATAATTTTGTGGAATTTCTGTAAAATTTTAAATATATGAAAGAATTTTGAAAATGTTATTCCAAGACTTATTTTTAGTTTAGCCAACTATTGATGTGAGGTTCAAAAATTCAGTGACTATTACTCTTAGTGATAATTGTTATATTGTGGTAAGATTTAAGGCGTAAAACGAATTGAATATATCTTCTGGTTTTGAATTACAAAAAAAAGGAACATTTTGTAAAAGTGGGAAAATTTTTTTCATAAATTTAAAAACGCAAATAACAATGTTAAAACTGTAAATGAATGTTGTTTATTAGTATTAGTATACCTAAATATAAAAGAAAGTATCGATTGCAAATAAAAGATGTTTTAAATTATATTAACTTAAATCAATTCGTGTTGGAACTGTACTGATAATAATAATTATTAAAACTGAAATTAATGAAAACTGTCTGTTCAGCATAAATTGGAGTTTAATGTAAGTGATTTGTTATAGTGTGTCAGTGTGTGTTGCCGATAAGTCCTAAACACAGACTGTTTTAAGGAACTTTAAAACAAATGAAACGTAATTCTTGAGCTTATTAAATCATCATCTATACTCTCATCTCACAGTATTAATCGATGGTTTATGAACAAAAAAAAAAAAAACAAAAAAAAAAAAAAATCGGAGAAACGTAAACTGTTCACTGCAGATTGGCGATAGAAAACCCTACAGTTATTTTTGATTTGCTTTTAAAAATTAGCTTTCTAGAACCTCATCATCCTTATCGTTTTAAGTAGAAGGACTTCTAAACTGTAGAATAAGTTATTAAACGTTTTCTGAGAAAATATTTGTGTTTTTGTTTACAATAATATTATTTATAACCCTGAGATATAAAAGTAGTTATTCCATAAAAGTGTATTTATAGTTTTTATGATGAGTTGTGGTACTCACTTTGTTTCATCAATAAAAACCGCTTCAAGGACGCGAGCGGCATAGTGGAGATTTTTCTGCAATACTTCTGCAGAAATTTCTCCTCGTTGTAGAAGCCGCAAGAGACATCTTAATCTGTAACACAATAAAAATATGTTTCTTATTATAGATCACAACAGGCAGTATTAAAAGATGCTAAAGGCTATTTAATTGCTAGAAAATAGTTAATTCAATGACATTTCCTATTTTAATTGTTTTCCAATGTTTGCAATTGTCTGCAGTAACCTGCAGCCACAGTATGCAGCTATCGTTGTAGTGTGCTATTGTGGGTGTAGTTCATTATTTAATAGCATATTATATTGTACAGTGGGGAATCGTGATAAGAGCAGCTTATCAGAGTAATTCACAGTTTGAGGACATTGTATCGTTGCTTTTGTAAAGATAGAATCTTTGAATAAATTAAAACTGATTTTTGGGGTTCCGGGTATTCAAATATAGATATGAAGAAATTTTGGGAAAAATTTACTACGGCATATGCTAATATTTTCTTATGGTTAGATTATGTGTTTTCGTATAATTCGCAGTTCTTGCTCTCTTCATTAAGTGATCACGAATAAGATCATTATTAAAATATTATGAAGAAGAGCTTAAGGAGTGAAGATTTTTAAAAGAAAATCTCTCGTGTTGCAATTTTTTTGGGGTTAAGCTGTATTTTCTCGTAAAATGATTCGAACAAACCCCCGAACGCACTTTCCGCCCAAGGGCCCCCGAAGGCGTAGCTAGTTCTTAATTAGTTCTTGTTTCTTTGCAGTTTCCACTTTCCGAGTTGATTTTATGAGCTTGTTTGAGGATGTTAAGTTCTAGGATATTTTATATTTTCTAATTTTCAGGGTATATTAACACCAGACTAAAATAGCGGGTTCTCAGGACCTCAATTTGGGTTTAGATATACTGATCACGGCATTTTCTGATGACATTATTTTTGTTTATATTACTATGGAGATGGAGTCAAGATTATTATTATATGGAACTTATGTACTTGCACCGAAATAATTTTGGTTTCGTTTCGTTTGTGTTTCTTATCTTCGGAATATGTGTTTGAAGGATGCCTTAGTAGTTAGCCCCTAACGTAGAACCGCCACTGCTCTTATAATTAACTTATAAAATTTTTTGATATCCGTTTTAATAGATTTCTTACCTCATTGCGGCCTTATCGCACGCATCTGGTGTATCGACGGCAGGAAGGTTTTCGGTGGCTAAGTCGATGGTTTCGACATCGTCGTACCCCGCGGAGGACGCTGTTGTCATTGATTCGTCGGGAGAAATTGTATTTTGAATGGGTTGCATTTTTAGAAAATTTGAATAATTTTCACTATTGAGCTTCTTATCTGCAGTGATCGAACTGTTTGAACATTCGTGGTATTTGAATTTTTCACTTGATTGTGGCACCTGACTTTGGCAATCGCTTGAATTGCAACTAGCCACGTTATCTGTGGGGTCGGTGCGTATTAAATTATCCTTGCGACTGTTTGAACGGCGAACTATTGTAAGGCTTGCCTCATCTGCAACATAAAAATGAAATATTGTTTTATCACTTATATAACATAACCAATGTAAAGTTTTTGAATGTTTTCAGTAAAGTTTAAAGAAACTTAAAGTTTTTCATTGTTCATCAAACTGAAAATGTTAAGAAAAATATCTTGGAATTAAGAAAATAACAATGGTAAGAACTACAATTACATTTTTACATCGACTTAATTATGAACTTACTTGAAACTTTTCCATTTTTTGGTAAGGAAGTTTGCTCATTTGTACAACTTGGTTGCAAGGACGCCGTGGAACTGCATTCACGTTCCTTGCTTGGAGCTCTCTCGGCACGACCAGATTTCGTTTCAGGTGAACTAGCAACTGCAATTAATAAAAAACAGTATATCAGCAAATCTTTCATCGAAATATTCACTTTTTAATAGTATCTATCCAAATAAATTTGATTCCTAATTGAGTGAATGAGTTGCGAAACTGACCAAAAAAACAAATCATATGCATTCAATAATAATTAGGGTACTGATATGTTTGATGTTTATACGTTTTAAAGAACACATCATCAGCAATATTTTGCACATAATATTATTTTGTTTGATTCTCTGATCGATAAACAATTTAAAATGAAAAATTAAAAAATTTCTCCTATTAAACAAATGAAATCTGTTATTTAATATTTTATTCACAATCACAACGCTTCAAATCTGGGAGTTTTTCTCACTCAAGATTATTCAAGTACCTATACTATCTGTTGTACCTATGACTATTTTTATCTTCTCTCCAATTTTAATTATTTAAATCTTCCTTAATTAACTAATTAAAATAATTAATTACAAAAATTACTTTTACAGAAACTGACAGCAAATTATAAAATCCTTGTAATATAAAAATATTTTCTTGTTAAAAAACAGTGAGTTCTGACCCTAAATAGAAGCAGACAACGTAAGGGTTCATCTCAAAAATATATCATTGTAAAAAATTAATGTGAATATATTTTATTTAAAATGTATGTAAAAAATGATTTATAATTTACAATTTTCCTTTTATTGTATATAGAAATGAGAATTCAAAGGTCAAAATTAGAGATGAACATGGAAAAAAACCAAAAACAAAACGGAAACTAAAGAGAGATAAACAATGCGTTAAATTTTTTCGTTTTTATTGTGAAAGTTATTTATGGAGCAATCCAATCCAATGTATTTTACGTCAAAATTCTATTATTATCAACCAAGACCAAAGAACTAATGGAATTGAGTCAAAAATACTACAAATGCTACAACAACTTAATGCTTCTAGTAATAAAAAATGGAATAAAATACTAAATAAAACAGATTGCTATTAAAAGTGTAATATAAAAACCTATTGAAAAGGGAAAACCATCACAAAAACATCATTAGAAACGATTACTTAATTTGTAGCACAATTTGAGTTTACCTATTAAATTTATAATTAAGACTTGCGGATTGTTTTTATTTTTGAAGAGACTTTATTATAGCATATATATATTAATTTAATTAAAAACATATGATCTACTCAATTGAATCAGGAGATTCAGGCAAATTAGATTCTCTTTCGCAATTCGCAACATCGTTGAAGATGTTGAAAGTGAAAATATTCGGTGGTTGGAAAGATCTTGTTATTGTAAAAAAAATGTTGATATACATTTATGTAATTATGGAAGAAAGTAATTATTGAACGCGTTGCTATTCATAACAAAATTATCGGGGTTTTTTATGGCATATTTTCGTTCATAATGCATAGAGCATAACGATTAGAAGGCTTCTACGAAGCAATGGTAAAGTGTATTGCTTCTCAGAAGCGGTTCACTGTCGTTGACAAACCATTATCTGTAATTTACAAAATTAAAAAAGATGACGAAAGGTCTTACCTATAACATAGGAGTATCCGTCTAGTGTGAGGACGCATTTGCGTGTTGTAGCACTAGACGGATACCTCAACGAGCGTGAAAACAGACCTCGCTGACGCAAGGAACTAATTTCGCTAGGATAATTGCTACTGCTGCCGCTGTGACATGATAGTGCTTTTCGACTTCCATTTTCATCGTCCTCGTCATCGTCACTACAATCGCTTCTTTCGCTATTTTCACCACAATATCCACTTTTAACAATTGCAATCGATTTACTACCCGGATCTGAATTACATTTATGGACCACGTCCTTTACTGGACCAACACAATGTATGCTTTCGTTTTTATCAATACTAATTGAGTCGTCCGAATCACCCATTATTGAATTGCCACCGTTTGTTGCCCACATACACTTTCAATGTGGAAACTTATGTAATCAATCTTGTGTTTTTTTAATGTATCGAATGCAGTTAAAATTAGATGAAACCATGAAAGGAAACGATCAAAATCAACAATACCGCATATAAATAATTTCTGCATTTCATTTATTCACCATTAAGTAATTAATTTACGCTTTAATTTGTTCCTCAGAATAATGAAGCTCAATAATTTTCAATTAACAACAAATTATGCATTGGTCCCAGATATCTAATTATTATAAGATTAATATTGAAATAGTGTCATCAGATGCAACCCTCCGCACCGTGCAATCCTGCCGTCGATTAATGCCACCATTTTTTACTTAATGTTTTACACTTTATTTTCAAGCACAATTACAAAAATGTCTCACTTTGTTTTAAAAAAATAAATAAATTGTTTATGCTGTTGTTATAAATTTGTGTTTTTGAAAGTAATTATATAAAAATGTTAAAATTATAAAGGGAAAACAGAACAATTGAATTTACTAATCGGAACAATTTTCTAACAAAGAAATAATTACATGACAATATTTAAATATTGTAATATGCTTATTTTTAATAATGTTAATAATCGTTATTGGACTTTTGCCATAGAATTTTCTAGGATTCATACAACTTTTAGTTCCATTTATTAATTCTTATTTAATATTATATTTTTGTAAGGAAATATGCTTCACTCTTTATTGTATTAATAAAACATACTTAATAAAAAGTTGTATTACTTATAAAGAACTGCTTGAGTGTATTAATTTTTTAGAGATAAATATTCATATTATGGAAAAAACAAATTTATTTCCGGCTCTCTATCTAAACTTGTTCCGCTTATCGATCATCTAAACTTTAAGTCATTTAAGACATTTTGCAAAATTCAAATCAGTTGACATGGGCTCTGGAGATTACTTTCGTTGTAAAAGACTTAAGGAATCTGTTTACAACGTGCTAAGGACATTTGGTGGTAACAAACCATTGTTCACTGCCAGGATATTGGGGAGAAGTCAGGCGTTAGCAATACGACAATCAAGGACCTCTCGAGTCTCACTTCCTTGGAAATTGTTGGAAGCAGATTGAATTGAAAGAGGAATTGTAATTTTCGACGGAAGGAGGATCTGTTAAATGAAAATTTCATTAAATTTCTTTATTCGATGTCCAAGAAAATGTGAAATCAGTAACAAAATATTGCCATTTAACATTTAAATAGCAGTTAAAATTCAAGCATAATTTACGCATTTATGAATTGTGTAAATGATTTTGCCCAGTTCAATCCATAAAATATGTAATGAGATAACTTAATTTTATTATTTAATCTTATACTCAAATCGCCGATAGTAAAGCATTGTATGTTTTAATGAAAGGTAAATTATGAAAATTTGAACAAATTGATGTTATCAATTTGTGTCTAGATAAACCATGGACCTGTCCTTCCAAAATGGCCAACGCTTAATCGATTTCATCTCTCACTTCAGAGCTGCTTACTTGCCACACAGGAATTTTCAATTTGGCTTAATTGTTCGTTATATTTTAATGTTTGTACTGAAACGATCTAGCAATGTTGACCAGCTTCAGGGTGAAGCGCCGCTTAGCCCCAGATGAGGTGACAATTATGGACAACGCCACACCACCAAGCCGCAAGCAATTAACTGACTCACATTACAACTTTGCTAAACATCGATGTCACCTTTTCAGGCTGTTTCGTGTCTATCGCTCCAGGAGCCCCAGTGTCGTTGGAAACTAATATACATAATTAAATTGCAGATTTTAACAGACTTACGATTATAGAATTACTGCTATAAATTCATGCTTTGCAAAAATAAAAGTCTATTTATGTTAATCATAGTGAATCTTTTTCTGATTCCAAGTTGAAGACTTATAATTCTGTTTTTTATAGAATCAAAATGAACTGTTATAAACTGTAATCTTTTATTTAATTAAATCTTCAATTCTCTGGACAGTAAAAACTTACAAGTGAAAGTAAAATTTACGAAAATTATCCTAATTTGTGCACCGCTGTTGAAATAATAACAAATATATGGCCGTAACATTTGGTTGATGTTTTGGAGATATCAAAACCATGATATAATAAAAATAATAAACTAATTGTAAGTAGAAATCGCCCGTAATAAGATAATAGAAAGCTCTACTAAAATTGTTATTGCCTCATAAATAGTTTGCATGTTTTCAAAAAATTATAGGAACAATCTCAGATAAGCTTATTGTATTAAAACCAAAATTAATGCGTATTATCATTAATAAAATTAATGCCCAAAGGCACTAGGTCGCAATATATTTTATGGAGTACTGTAAAACAATAGTAAGGAGAGTAATGCAAATACCGAAGGGATGCAATTGTGCGATACGTACAGTCGTACATCAATAGTTCATATTCACGATTACATCGGAAAACAATGAAATTGTCATTGCGGATGTTATTTATTTCTCATCAAATTTCGATTACGTAACGGAAAGAAAGTGACATTTTAAGCGGAAATAGTGTAGAAGAATTGGGTTTTCTTTAAAGTCTGCTCACAAAATGTTTACGATTACAATTAGAAATTAGAATAATTTCAATTTCTGGATTAATTGATTAATGTACAGTCTTTCATTTCACGTCGTTTCCTTACATCTTCTAAAGCGCTTTTCACTCCCAACTTTTTTGTTCCTTTTCTTTTGTTCTCTTTATAATATCACGATTCGTAGCACAAGTCTAATCAAGTAGTTCACATCTCGAGATAAAAGTGGTCTCGAAAAAAGTTCGTGCTTTGAAAAGTTTCGTAGTCATTCACTTGTGTTTTAAAGTCATTCTTATATTTTTTAAGTAAAAGGTATTTAAAATAGAAGAGGAAAAATGAACTCAGTCAGCTAAAGGAACTGCTATTGTATTAAAATTCTTTGAATATATTCTCGTTTTTTGGTCCTGTAAAAGATAATTTTATTTGTTTACACCACAACTTATGTGTTTGATGTTTCTAGGTCATAAACTCATAACATAAGAGCAAATGTTTGGAATTGCCAACAATTTTTCAAATTTCAATATTTATTGGCATCGTGCGGTAAAATGTTCGCAAACACTTTACAACCCCCAAGTTAAACATTCCATTCTCGTCTGTAAAACAGACTGTAGAATCATCAACTATGTTCAACTAATATTTAATCATTTTGTTTTAAGACAATTCAAGTGTTAAAAACTGCGGTCTTCCGCAAGATATCGTCCTTACCCACTTAGTCCTTGTTCATCGCAGGAATAAATTACGATTTTGTTATATTTGCATACTATAAAAGTTGGAAGTTTCGTGTGCGCTTCCGTTGCTAGTTAAAATGACCTAGTTCTCCGTCTGTAATGCCTGAATACACAAGACAATATCAGTGTGTTGTGACACTGGCTTTAGCGCGGCCACTACGTTGCTACCTTTAAAAAGTGCAAATTTCGTGTAACCTAACAAACAAGCCTGCGGCAAGAGGCCACTGATAATCATCACGAGCAGAATGGTGCGGATATTCCCGTACTTATGGATTCCCATTGAATCCATTAAAATCGATCCGTTCATACAGCTCATTCGGTTTATTCAGTCTTTCGTTCTATTTATTTTTTTTTGCCATCATCAATCGACGGACATTTGTACTTCCTACCTCCCCCTCATTCTCATAAGTTACACATTGAGGACCTTCATGCTCGATTGCTTAGCTTCCACGACATAGACGAACCAGATTATCCCATTGCATTGCTGTGTCGTTAGAAGACCACACGAGGTTCCATGTCCATTTGGTTCTGGTCAATTGAATCGAAGGAAATAATACGTTTTCGCACATTAATTTTTCATTTCCCGACAATGAATAGAATGATTCGGTTTTTTTACTGATGAACAAAATAATAAACTTGACAAAATTGCACAGACATTTCATTTTTGAACGATTTTATTGAGACGCTCCAGAGGATGTTTTTATAGTAAATTTCAACGTATATATGAGTGACAACGATTTATCGACAACAATATTGTAAATTCAATGAATTCCAAATTTTAGGGGAATTACCCATAACCTAGATTTTGTCAAAAGTGGGTTTAGACAAATCAGATTTGCAGACTACGGATGTAAGTATCTCGACATAGACTTTGTCAATAGGTAGTGATCTAATAAAATTGAAATCGATTTTTCCTTTCAGTAAAACGCTTATGAAATATGCTCATCCAAGATTATACGAATTTACAAAACGATGAAGAAGTTTCAATTATACATGAGTAGGTACACAAGAGAAAGTGTATGATTACTAATCAAATGTGCTTGAAAAGATGAACAATTATGAATTTAGGGCGACTTAAAATTCCTATTACACCATTTGTGCGCGTAGAAGACGGATTATATGAATTAATTAAAGATCCCTTTCAACTGAGCAGTGCGATGAATTATAAATGTCTTGAAGTAAGCAATAATGAATTCCACTTCAATATGGCTCTCATCTCACCTGTCGAATCATGATTTATTCTAGTGATTGAGCTAAGGATGAGTAGAAAACACTAGAACTAGTCGAACATAAAATTTTGGAAAATGTTCGATATCTTGCAGGATTTGATGGACAATATAGAAATTAAGTGATATATATGGAAGAATTCATATGATATGAAATATTCTCGATATCTGAAAATACACTTAACATTGGCAGGTGTTGTCTGTATCACTCCCCTCCCCGTTCCCTGATCCTCCGATCAGATCACTCAATTCGTTTTATAGAAAATCAGAAATATTCAATTTCACTCTCGAGATATCAAGTACGATTATACTTTACTCATAATATAATTTCTCTTTGACATAAATCAATGAAACCCTTTCCGAGAATATAACCTGACGCAAAGTCGTGAAACGTTATTGTAAAATTCAAATCATGGTTCTCCTTATATTTTAAAATACATGCTTACAGGAAGAAATCTCAGTAGTCAGCAAACTGGAGAGATTCGTACCAAGAACTACTTTTATCTGAATTGGAAATCTTTGTACATCATCAATTACCATCTTCTGCATGGAATGCTAATCTTCCAGCTCAACAAAAGGAATATGCTGCATAGAAATGTTTTTTATTACACTTGTAATTTGTATGTAAAATCAATTTTGTCTGTAATTTGCACTACTTATACATAATTTGAGCCGTTAAGGACGAACATGTTTTGTGAGAGATATTGTTCTGCAAATCAGTGTTGGATTATCGAATTCGAAAAAGTGAACATTTTGAAGGTTTACAACTGTCTGAGGTGATTTAAGCGTCTATCGTTTCTAATATAATTCACGTCCAAATATTGCTTTTTATAACAATAAAAAGTTCTTTATTTCGGGTAATACGCTCGTTCCAAATGTAAAGAACATTTTATTAATCGTAAATTGTACCATTCAGCGACATCGCTATTCAGCAACTTTGGTCTTTTACCGTTTTTTTTTTGCGTAAGAGGAATATAAATGGAATTTCGAAAGAAACCATTTGACCCACCAAAAATAATGATGTTCTCTTAAAAAAAAAGTAATAAAAAATTAAAACAAAAATGTTAGGTACCTACTTTGTTTATACCTATTTTGTTTTATGTTTTTCCATTGATCTTGGAACAGGAAACAACGCAGTGATAATAAGTTCAATAGCAAACAATCGTTTTTGGTCAATTGCATGGCATCCATTGAAAAACGTTTAATATGTCGCAAGTCTCCTTCGTGCCAATTTTGCATTCATGTTGCATTACTATATGGAAGCAATTTTTTTTACAGAACTGGGTCTAAGAAATGCTGAACTTTCTATTTCCAGATAGCCAGATACATTCACAATAAAATAAATTCTTGGAGGAAGCAAGAAGTTCCAGCACGAGGAGTCATCACCTTTAGCCCGGCACGTCACGTCCGCTTGCAGCAATTTTTAAATTATTGTGCAGTTGCACAGATGTTTGCTAGACACATTGAAAAGGGCAAAGAGTTCTTCGAAATCAAGAGTCCTCTTCCATTGTTGACCTTTATCAAGCAGAAGTTGCGCCACTTTGAAGCAAAAACGGTTAAGAAAAAAAATACTATAAAGTATAAATGCAGTAAAACGAAGGAGTTAATACTATTTATTGTGTCTGTGAAACAAGGATTAATTTTCCCTTTTCTTCTATGCTTAAGCATGCAACTACATGAATACATACATGTACGTTTGATCCTTCTGTACTAAAAATAAGCATCTTAAACACAATCTCAGTTTCCCGTTCGAGTAAATAAAATACAATGTTCTGGAAAAATGAACAATTCTTCGTGCCAGATTGAAACCGAAAAAGTTTCCTAAGTAAGAAGTTTCTTCTTCAAATTCAACCTTTAATCAAAGTTGGAAGCGAGTGCAGAATGGATGTGAATTGTGAAGTGATGTGTCCCTTTTGGGAAGTTTAATGTCAATATAGACATTGTAGTGTGTATTCTTCTCTCTGTTGTCAGTAATAAATAATAATATTGGCAACTGAAATGCTCGCACTGCTTGAACCATTGAATCATTCCTTCATGCGAATAAATGCGAAGTTTTGTGCCGTGTATGAAGTTCAAATTGAATGCAAATCCAACGATGTTTGTTCACTGGAGGAGGAGGAGGCAGTTACTGTCGACTCGTCACAGTAAAACGAAAGAGTAATAAATACACAATGAACATTGCTGGATGCCATCAAATTTTTGCGAAGTCTTATGTTTGTAGAAGATAAACAGATGGAAGAGTTTTTCTTTGCCAAACGAATTATTACAATGAATTGTCGTAAAAAAAACTGTTATACAATCATGATTTCCAACTACTAATTTTGTTCTAAAATACGCTATTTAAGGTATAGTTATAATTCTGAGTATACCTACTTGTTATTTTAATCGAAGTTAAAACGGTCTGACTCAAAATAACTTCCTGAAATAAGGATATCCGTTCATGGGTTCCAATTTCCTTAACCTCGACTCAGTAATCGATTAAAACAAATGTAATAATGATGACTTGCGAGTTCATGTTTTTTTTATTTCCGATAGTGTACCTACGTTGAAAATTCCTTGAAGAATCTATCAGGAAGTGACGTACAAATAATTTCCGATGATCGAAGAGTAAACAAATCTAATTCCGATCACTGCAAAAAGGAGACCAGAAACGACCAGACGCATTTTATGTGGGTTTTTTACGTTAAAAATTAATATGAATTTTAAATGCATACAGAATATGTACTACTTAAACATGTGTTTTTTTTAAATCCACAAGAAATGATTTTCAAAATTCTCAAATTAAAGAATAATAAGTAGAATTGTATGCATTTTCCACTTGAATAGAATTTAACGCTTTCGAAATACTTCATCTTTACAACATCATATTCAGTGATTTTAGTTCAATTTAGATTCTGTCAATAGCTAAGGCATCTAAATATACACCTCCAAAGGATGAAAGCAGTTTTTTTTTTCGATAAAATCTCATTTCATTGTCAAATTACATTAATTATAATTATCTTTGAAAGACGAAATTCAACTTGAAAGACGCACAACAAAGAAACGTTTTGCGACAGCGGCGTTCAGAAATATAAAATTAATTTTTGTTTATTTTTTGGGAACAGGAAACAGAAAATCTCATTCTGTCAAGATACGAGACCCTTAAATTATTATTGATTACAAGGACTAAAATGGAGGATAGATATGGTTATATAAAACTAACTCAAACTCATCAACTTTCGGTTCAGGCTATTCAATTGCTTGAAGGTGAACATCAAAGATTACGTTTCAAGTATCTAATTGAAGACGACCAAAAATATTAGGTAAGCTTGCAGGCTCTAAAATTGTTGTGCTTATAAGGTTTAATTAAAATTCGTTTTAAGTCATTCTTTTATTACTGGAAAACCTTTTGATTTTCTGTACCTTGGAATAATTTTCTCGTTCCTGCTTTAATAAAGAAGAAATTTTTATTATTCTGGAGTTCTGCCAAGCAATAAAATTTAAAATATAGATTAAAATTAGGTATATATCGGAGAAAATTATAATTACTTACTCTTTTTTGTATAAACAGTTAGATTTTTATAGTACTATGTCGCAGCAAATTAGAATAAATTAACTTAATTGAAATGGGTTGGTTTTTGGCCAAAAATCATTGTCTGTTGGAAAAGCAATCAATATTTTGATGAATAAATTTAGGAAAACGATGTTTATAAATGAAGAAGTACAACCTTTGAAAATGTTTTAAGAAATATCTATTTTTAAGATGTCAGGGGAAAGCGGATATACATAATCCGGCTTATACCAATGAAGGAAAATTGATGTTGTTACATAATTTTGTCTTTTGTGTAAGTAGAAATTTGATACCAAGCCATAAATTCTCACCAAAAACAAAACGATTATTTTCCGGTTTTGATTAACAAACTTCTAAAAATAAGTTATTATATAATTACATAAACAGTACATTTGGAAAATATGTTATTTAGAAGTACCTACGCTCCTAGTACTGAATGTTCCATAATTCAAAATAATGGATAGACTTCCGGGAATTTATATCTTGAGAATGGTTTTTTTTTTTTTAATTCAAACCGTATTATTCAAGTCAATGGTAAAAACGCTGAAACTTTATTGTCAAAAGTATCCTTATTTAATTATCAAAAATCCATATAGCAAACGGATTATTAAAAATTGGTTTAAAGAATTTTGTAATCATCATTTTTTCTAATATTTTAACATAAAATAGACATAAAAGATAAAATTACGTTTTTATAAGGAACAAAACTCTTCGTATACGAGATACATACAGCAAAATCAATACGCTCTGAATTTTCTTCTAACTACCATGCATTTTTGTACTTTCTACAAAACATTAATTTAAACATTTTATTTAATGATAGGCCGCACTGAATTGGCGTTCACCGCATATAAATCCACACGAATGCACGTAACAACAAATCAATATTGATAGCCCTGCAGATCTATAACAAACGTTCCTTTAATGCGGTAATTACTAGGAATTAATTCAGTTTTTAAATTATTTTGAAATTATGCAGTATGCACTGTGAATTTTGAACTATTCATGCCGTCAAAAACGAATGTAATGGACATGTGAAACAAATAGTTGCTATCGCCCCTAAGTTATTTTCTTTTGCATCGAAACACGAACGTCCTTTGAGTTGCCATTACCTGAAATAGGCCACGAACTTATTTTCTAGACTGCTGTTAAGAAGGTTTGCGATAATTTGTGGGAAAGTTCTGAAAGGACTGGTCGGAAGGATCTCATAAACGAAGCATATTTTTAGAAGTGTCGGAGTCTTTATTTATTTTATTTGCATTTTTAATAGTTTTTGTTAGTTGATTGTATTTCTAGGTTCATTTTTAAGCTTTTAAGTTTTTACTATCTTTTTATATTCCTTAAATTAATGGCAAATAAATTGCCACTTAAAGATAACAACATAATTCAACTTAACGACTTTTATAAATTGCCAACAACGGTACAGATTGATAGCTGGCGAAATAGGATTACAGAGGGTAGGGTAGGGTTAATTATTCGCAGGACATTTATTAACGTCCTGTACTAAATCTAGGTGGAAAGTCAAACATTTTGTGATCTCTTTAAGGAAAAATTACTGTTCAAGTAAACATAATCTTATACTGAAGAATTTAAAAAGAGATCTCATAAGAAATGGAACAATTTGGAAAACGCTTTTGTTACAACGCACACGTTATGGAGGCATCTTTTTTTTAGGCTAAAAGCGGATTTTATCAAACAAAACCAATTTTTGTAAAATGTGATACGAAATCGAGGATTACAAAAACCTTGCTGACGGGGACTACATTAAGTAGGATTTGAAAAGAAAATTTTCTTTTGCTGTTTCTACTGAATTACAACAAAACCACAAAATATATGATACATAATGTATAAATTTAACGGGAATGGAAAATAAAATGAAGAACAAAAAAAAAAGGTAAACCAATGTAATTTGTGGTAAACTGCATGTTCTGTTTAAAATGCGAAATTAATCTCACTTAGAAATTTAGCACATTCAAAATTTCACAGAATTCATGTTGACGCGCGCGTTAAATTGTTTCCGTTTTAATTGATATAAAGTTGAATCACTTTTCCTTATCGTTAATTAGAATGTTTATCACTTCACAACAAGACACATTTGGCAATCTTCAATGATATCTAGGCACTATGCAAATAGTATAATTGATTTAACGCGTACTTGAGGAATATTCCAGCCGATCATGATGTCAATAAAAACTGTGAACACGAAGAAGAAACGACACCGATGTGCGTTTTATGTAAATAATTTCCAATAGAAATCCTTCGCACAAATTAATACACTGAACATTTTTACTATTAAATTTGTTATTTGTTGATATCAATTAAAATGCCAAGATCATGCTTTGCACTCTTGCAGCGAGCAATGCACCAGCGTTAAGTTAAATTCACACCAGCTACATGACGAAACTGCAGCTTAACTCTGTCAATGTACGCACTGTAATTCCTATTTTATGGTTGCACTTTTCAGTGAAATTATGAAAACATATATAAAATCCAGTTTGTCACGATTCATGAAATTCAGAAAGATGCATTTAGTTTTCGTCATGATCTGATAACTATAACTAAATGCGAAGGAAATTAGAATTCCTTAAGTTTCGCGATATCTTTCACAGTTCACGTATTTATTTCGGAATTTCGGGGAAAGCCCTTCGCAGGACTCAACGAGTATTGTGCGTTCAACTTTCGCGCGTATGTAAACGCGTGTATTTTTCTCTAGTGTCAGCGATCAAATAACTTCTATGATTAATGTTATATCTTCCGCCGCCGAACTTAAAAGTCGGTTACTTTATTACAAAATGTTCGATGCCGCCATGCGTGCGAAATTCTCTCGGAAATTCGTCATTGCCAATCTTGGCGCCCTCTGCGTGTTGACTGAGCGCCCTGATACTACCGAGTATTCCCGTTTATTCTATTGAGATATATTTTTTTTTTTGCCATAGAAAGCGTGCTACAGAAATACATTTTCTATATCATATAGAGACAAAACATTGCGGTTAAAATCTAAAGCGCTGAATACAACAAAATGTTGTCTGTGAACTGCGCTGGCAGTAAAGAGATGCCGATGTTGTCTGACTGGAGAGCGCAGTGTGGAGAACTTTGTGAAAACCTGCTCGATAAATTTTCATACAGCTTTTCCCAACTTTGGTGTTATTCAAAGCACTGAATAAAGCTGGAAAAGCATGTTCAAAATTTTTCCCCGTGCAGCGGTTCTTTGTCCTTTTCTAAAATTTCATTCCTTCCCGTGCGTTTTTTTTTTTTTTTTTTTTTTTTTGGCGAAACGGCATTCTAGTGAAAATGTTCAATCGACGATACTGCACGAAACGGAGAAGTTTTCTTACGGTTAAGGAGACTTATTGTTTAGATATTTCAGCGCCGACATTCACATTTCTTGAATAAAATATGCTGCAGGATTCAAAAACCAGTGTATGTAGTTGAAACAACAATGAATGGGTTATGTGGAAATAAACGTTCCCTTGTGACTTGTTTGCAGGAAGCATTTCAAACTGGTCGCTCCAAAATATTCACACATTCTAACAGTTTTGAAGGAATGCTTTTAATTCGAATTCCTTGTTGTATGCAAATGGTGTTGTTGGGGTACGGAACTGTTTCTGTTGATTTTGAATTTTTGTTCTACAAATACATGAATATGCGTAGTGGTGTAACTCGGTTTTTATTTTAGCTAATGAATTGCTTCGGAACATGTAAATGAGGACTAAATGCTGTCAACAGTTTCTATAATAAATATTGTCGCACTCAAGGACAATACGTTCATGCTAACCCCTTTTCAAGGCATTGATTTGTGTCATGCCAAGAAATTAATAGGGCAGGCATAAAGATCACTTGTTAGATTCCAGCTAGAAAAATAGAATCGGACAACAGTTAGACACATGTAGAAGCAAGTGAAGGTATCAAGCTGTGTAATTCTCAATGACAATAGACGTTTTTGAAAGGGCAATATCGATTATGTAAAAAGGAATCCTCGAAATGGCGTTGTGTTAACACGGACAGTAACCTTTGTTTAAAAGTCGTTGTGAAGTCTGAAACGCAATTAATTCTGAAAAAAGATCTCGCATCAATGCCATCTGAATTCCAGTGGAAAGCATAAAATGTTTACACGATTGGTGGTTGCTTCAAACATATGTTTTCGATGTAAAGGATTGCAATCAAAGTTGACATTAATCTCAGGATCTTGCAAAACAATTGCTCAAAGTTGTACCAGAAGACAAAAAACAAAAAAACGTAGCTATAAAATCTGCATCCAAATAAACAATTTATAATATGTAAACTTTATTGCAACTTTAATGTTTTCAATTTCATGTTTTTCAACCATCAACTTAAGAAAAGAGTGTAACACAAATTCATTTCTTTTTTTTTGTCATTACAATATTTCAAATTAGATGTTGAAATTTTAAAATTCGAAAGCATATTCAAATTCATGTCATTAGCAAGATTTTGGTAAAACTTTTTCTTAAAGCAAGTCATATCGGTTTCTAGCAATTTTTTCAGCACCTAAGGTTTAAGGACGAACCATGTTCTATTTTCAAAGGTCGTTTAAAATTTATTTTCATATCGCTTTAACGATAAAACTCCATTTCGCTTCATTAATTCGGAGAAAAAATTGTAGTCCATTGATTTAGATGGCTTTCTGATTCCTAAAAGAACACGTAGAGACGAGTTCCCTTGATTTTTTTAATAGCATTGAGTTTTTTACTCAGTAATAAGAATTCTCGAAATTTCCCTCAATTGAAACCAGAATTTAAAAAATATATAAGTCATATTGTGTGTTAAGATTATTATCGTTAATGAAGAAATTTAATTATAAGCCAAAAATTTGGGACAATTTCCTAATTACATTTTATAGGTTTCTTCGTCTTCACAATAATTTGTTAGAAGATCTTGTCGACCCCTAAGCCCAAACTACATTCCTTGTAATGCAATTAAGTGAAAAGAATATTGAGTTAACTCTATTATCCTGGGCTAATTACTCGTTTAATATGCGAGTATCCAAGGCTTATCTACAATTTCTCTGGCGAAAAGAACCTTCTACATTATGCATTGTCGTTAACTGGAACATTAACCGCTTTGTGACTTTTCAATAACTAAATTGGGGGTGGGCAATTTTCAAACCATATGCTAACTTAATTGGTACAGATGTGTGAACTCCAAAAACTAATTTATCCATTTTCATAATGAATGGATTTTGATGACACACCTTACTAATTAGACTTTGATAAGATGCTCTACCTAAATTCGTGAGTGAAAAATTGTTAATTAAATTCTTTAGTAACAAAAGCCTTTTGGTTAACCCCGAAAAGCACTCAGCGTGTGGAACTACTCTATTCAATTACAGACAAATAAATCCCGAAACGATTAATGATGCGCTCACAAACTCTTCCCCACATTGGAAAACGGGGAAAATATCATTCTGTTTGTCAGCAATTTCATCTATCAATTCCAGTGAATTTTCGAGATGGAGCATACAAACATATTCAGCAAATGGATAGAAAGATATGCAGATTTAAACATGCGATGATAATTAAAAACGAGTGGAACATGCTACAAAGTGATTAAAACATTTTCTTTAATTTAATTACTCACTAAGTAATTAGATATTGCTTTAAGTTGTTTCTTAAAAAAACGAAAACCACATTCTAAAAACGAAGGAATATTTTTTGGCCTCCGTTCCAAATTCAAATAGCAAACAAAAAATTCAATTTGAAAAATCATGAATGTTGAATTGTGCCATAACGGGTTAAAGAAAATAAAAAATATTGAAAGCAGGATATTGGATAACAATTAAGTATTCATTTCGCGAATTCCCAAAAGTAATGTTTTCATTTTGTTCACAGTTTCTGATTGAAAAATTTCTCAATTTACCTTAAAACTAAATAATTTAAAATGTTTTAAAAAAAATTGATCATGATTATTTTCTCTTTTAAATTGAAATGTTCTGCTGATACAGTAATTTCAAATTTGTATACGTCTATATCAGCTCAAAGCAAAGATCTCCACCATTACGATAATAATTTCGTACAGTGTTCTTATTTTGGTTGGTGAATTTAGTCTGTCTCGATTTTATTCCCCAAAATCTGAATTTACACATGGCACATTTAGACGATATTTTTTTCTACATGATACACGCTGTGACACTATTGCAGGTTACACAAATAACGGCATTTCTAAACGGCAAGAAAGTGTAAAACTCACCTGAAAAGCTCTGCTCCACGGAGTATACCAGTGCAAAGCAAAGATCTTCACCATTTACGATAATTTCGTACCTGGCAAAATCTTGACACCAGATTTAAAATCAAAGATAGTGGACAGTTTCATTGTTACAGTTTCTCGATTAGAAACAATTCTTGAACTGAAATTAATCGCCTGAAAATCATGAAATCATCTCCATAAATGCATCATCGACCGTTTTTAATGAAACAATGAAATATGAGTAGAGCATTACAACCTTCAAACTTGTCAAGTGTTTATTGCTTACGAGCATTGACTATTTACAAGTTACATTGAAAATCATAATATGTATTATCGTTAGTTCGAATGAATCATACCAGGCGACCGCGACGTTGGCAGCATATTTTCGCCCGTTATAAAACTAATTTTGTAAAATACCGCTTCACAGGAAAACCTTGACTTCAGTCGCTGTGTCTAGAAAGCTCTACAACAAAGGACACACAATTTTCTCACTCTTGAAAACCCTCAAACTAGAGAATCGAGCTTTCTTACATCCCTTTTCATCGAACAGGACTCGTTAAGCGATGCTTTTATTCAGTTTACATGGAATTTTGTCAAAGAATACCCTTTTAATAGTTTTTCGTTGTACCTACGTTGAAAACAAGTTTCCATGTTCCATACAAACGTTTTCCTTTCGGGATAAGTAGGATGAATACGGAAAAGCACAACATTATTAGATTTTTTTGAAATTAAAATTCCAGAATGTTAACATGTAGATAGTAAAAATATTTTTAATAAAAACTATTTTCCACCAAACTACTCGGCATTATTGTGTACCTTTGACGGAACGAAAACACAAGTGAGTGAAGTTGCAAGAGGATGCTAGGTATACATTACGATTTATTTGTATAGGTTCTAAAACAACAAACTTTTGGAAATGATGGGGTTAAATATTGGAGGGTTTTCGTCAATGCTCTGATAGAAGAGCAAACTTACTTTGTTTTAGCGCCTAAGTTGTCAGATATGATGATATCTAAGCATTGAGAAACACTGTAGATTCCAAGCAATGCTCCGAAATTAAGAACATTTGGATTGGAAATTACACAATAATTGATTTGATCCATTATAGTTTTCACATTTTTGAATAATAACAAGTTTAAAAAACATTAGTTTTTGCTATTGAAAGTTAAAACAATGCCGAATGAACAATTGACTACGAAAGACAATTTAGCACCATCGATTCCCTTTTGTAGCTTGACTTATAAATAGCCATTAATGTTGGTACTTGGAAGTTGGAATCACAGATCCTTAGATTTGTTCAACTAATTTTTATAAAACGTTGCGAATGAACCTGGACAATTCGCGGCCACGAAGGTAAGCCGAAACGGTTCTAAAAATAAAAAAAAACAATTTGAAAGAGCTACCCTGAAAATACGGAGTCGTCCTTTTTCAATTGTATTCCGCCGTCATGTTTAATATAACCAAATTGAACCACTTCACAGAAAGTCTCGTGTAATTTATTTCGTCGTCTGCCAAATTTGGGCCGTGTCTTAGGCAAGATTATCGCAACCAAATTGTCCCGCAAAATAACGCTAAATGACTTTATAAGCGAGTGCGGAATTTCCTTTACGGTAGTTTTAGAAAATAAAGTTTAAATGTGTCTTGCCGTTTTTTTTTTTATTTTATTTTGGGGCAAATCTCATGCAGTATACATTACGAATTCTTGACGCCGTTTCCCTTTTAGGATCTTCTGTCGTTAATGGTGAACAACTTGATGAGCAATTGCCAAGGAAGTTGGATCAATATCTGTTTATTTCGACGTTCCGCACAATAATGGTTTAAGGAAATTTATTCCAAGCAATAGGGGGTAATTGAGGGGTTGGGAAATAGCAGCTTGCGCTTTATCACATTCCCAACAAGAGGAATTTAATCGACCACACGATATGAGTCGTAAAAATTCCAAAGATTATGAAAATTCTCCTTCATAGTCCTATAACTCAGTTAGTCCCTGACATGCATAATTCGTTTACAGGCTGTACGTATTTATCCTGTGGAGAGTATGTAGAGCACCGCATGAAATTAGGGAACAGTAAAAAATTATTTATCATTTACATATAAAGTAAAATGCTTCATTTAGTTAATTGAATTTTTGGTTGGTGTGAAATTGTTGATAAAGTGAAATCGACCATAATTTATCATGGACTAAAATATTTATCTCGAATTTAGTAGATGTGTTAAATATTAATACTCGTACAGTGTATTCACTCAGCTCAGGTGACTATAGAAACTGTATGTAACATATAACATGTTTCGTTGGATGTTTCTTAAACTAAACATTATTTTAATTTATTGTGGAAGTAAATCACTTCTGTACTAATCCAAACACACTTAGCATTTTGTAGAGTTAATATAAGGAACTGACATGTATTGCAAATCCAAGAGTCGACACTTACCTTTGACAGATCAAATTGTCTGTCAAGCGAGCTTATGCGGATTTCATTTATAAAATAATTACATTCAAGCACACACAGACAGAAATGTAAACATAATCAGAAGGAGGAAGGATGAGGCAGTTACTTGCAGATTTACGTGTCCTGGTTGAAGGAAAACTAACTCGAAATGGTTGCCATCGGCCACAAGAGAAATTATGTTGTACACAAAATGGACCGTGTTTTTCTTGCTTGCTTCCTGACGATATATCTTTGCAGTTGCTTTATTTGCAACCGAATTCAATAAAATCTTCTGACAGAGAAATCTTTAATTTACCAAGCAAATGTACTCGAGACAAACATTACTTGACGTCGAGTTAATTAGTCTTTTGGTTTTGATAAGGGTTAACTCATTACAACAACAAAAAATAACCAAAAAAAAAATAAATACATAATCAGATAATACGAAGATGTGCTAAAATTGGCAACATTCTTACACAACTTTTGAACCGTCTTTTTAAGCAATTCGCGAAATGTTAAGGAATTTAACTCTTTTTCACAATTAATTGTTTTGTTGTAAGGATTTAATTGTGTCGAATTTGTTAAATCCGATTTAGGAGGTTATTTGTTATACGCTAGGTGCAGAGTATATTACTTTTTAGCGAACGTTTGGAACGCCAGGAAATAATGGTGACAGAAAAAAAAAACTATATATTCCTCACCGGGAAGTGAAAAGAACCCCTTTTATGGATCGATCTGGACGATAAATCGAGAACACTTATTAGCAATAAGTGATTGCTAAAGGATTAAAATTCGGTACAGGATAATACTTCGTTAAAATTGTAAGGTCAAGTTCGAAGATGAGCAACATCCGGCAACTCCTTCATAGTATTGCCATATAAGACTAAATTATTTTTATACAAAAAAGCTGATTTTATTTACTAAATATTTAGACCTTTTAATATCTTACCATTAATATATTAGAATAATGATATTCAAAATTTTAAACCACTAAGAATCTATCTAATCAATTCAAGTTAATGTAATTTCTTCAAACCAATAATGTAATCAGACTCACACTTTCTCGAAATAGCTCTAAAAAGGACTTCTGAGTGAATATAGTCCAAATGTCACATAATAAGACATAATAATATTGTAAAGTGTATTTCTTTGAAAAGGTATTCTTAATCAATGGACACATTTCCACCTTTCATTTAGTATAGAGGAAAGTTTCTAATTATTCTTGCATTTGTCAGATGAATTTAAAATTAGTAAGTTGAAGCTGTGTAAGGAGTAATTTTCCATACCTGTGTTTACATACACTCAACTTTAAGTAAATTTGACTCGAGGTATATGCCGCAAGGCGCAAGCACTCGGGATTTTCATCAAAGGCGCTTTACATCAAGCCCAGTTAATGAAAGAAGGCAGAATTTTTCTCGGAAATGAAGTAATTAAAGAAATTTTAAATAAATAGCCTCACTAATTTAATTAAGTAAACTGCATTTTCAATCTTTTGACTATGTTACTGGAGCAAGTACTTAAGACAAAAAGGGATACTGTAAGCGCAGCAGCTTTATGAATACCTCGAAGGACAAGGACGCAGTGTTGCAGTGTAAAGTTTCCGTCACATTATCATTAAATACAGTCAGTGTAAACATCTTGTGTTTCGCAGACAGTGCACTTTGTTCATTATAATAAAATTGAACAGTTGTGCAAATAACTACTAAAGCCAGTTCTGAATGTTCTTTAATTTTTTTTAAAAGTTAATTGGAGACATTTGCTGAACATAAACATTAAGAAGCTGCGACTTAACCCACATTTGTGTAGATAAAATCTTATCGCAATGGATCCTTAATTGCTGTATGCAAGCCAATCCTTCTTTTGGACACCCGAAGAGTACATTCATGTCTGTCATTGCTGCACGGAGTCCCTTGGCATGCGGAAGTCAAACAGTCAGCGCTAAGATTTTCCTCAGACAAAGCATCACTCCAACAATAAGGATGCAAGGATACCGGATGCAATGGCGTTTTAAATTGGCTCTTATACTTCTGGTGTTCATGGTGAGAAACTTTTAAATTTGACTTCAATTCATGCCAGTTGCAAAAAAAAATGGAAAAATAAAAACAGTACGTTAATTACAGATTCAAGCACTGCACTGCTGGGATTTATACGAATGGATTAAGGTTGCCTTTTTGCAGTTCGTACGGCAACAAGATGTTTCTGTTATTTTAAAAGCAAGCATTTCAAATTAGTGCATGTTTACATAGCAATCAAATATTTTTAATAAAAAGCTTTTGAGTATACCGTGGCGACGAAGAGTGTGCGATTTTGCTTTGAATTTAATAAAGCTCCCAACCTACTGAAGCAAGTCTTGTTTTTAGCAAAACCAAGTGGAAGTAATAATTTCCTTTTCATTACTTGTATATTTAATTGTCAGCTTTTATAAATAAATTGAGATAGTATCACTACACATTACAAAATGTCGAACCGGAAGTACTCCATAACATTAAATTTTTTTTTAAATTTTGTATACTGCGTCGCAGAAGCTGCACTTCGATAGTGTAATGAAAACAAAAGTGTCCTTCACATTACTAAGTAACGATCGGATACAAAGAACATTGATGAGTTAAAATTAGAATACAAATAAACATTTCTTCGTGTTGCAGAAAAAAACAATATGGCGGCGAAAAATGAGCTGCCAATCAAAAACTAAGTTCGTTTTCAGGCACGAGGCATAGATCCCTGTATTTTTCATGCAATTTCGTTCACAAGATATTTCAATCTAGATATTTTTAAAAATAGCACATTATTAATTAGAGTAACAGAAAACTTTCTCTGCATTCATTGTTTGACGATGTTTCTGTTTCTGTACCTACGAATTTTCATGCTAATTATAATGGAGAAAATGTTTTAATGTTCACCCAAGGGAACATTATAACTATGTCGGGTACAATTCCGTAAAATATATACATTGTTGTGTTTGTGTACACAACAAGTGCAAAGGATACGTAGATGCTCATCAAATTATGTCCAACAGAAATGAGTATACAAGTCAAATGGAATGGAACCCATTCTTTGAGCAGCACAGGTGAATTATTACAACGCTCAGCTCGTTGAACCGCAAAATTATCAAATATGAATTTTGCGTAACAACCATGTAAAGCAACACTGTAAACACTTCACAGTTCACTACTCTGGCGTTAGATGCTCGTATTCTAAAGGTTTTCCATGTAAAAAATTACTTAAACAATTTTATATTGCACTGTAGACATGTGTTTGTTCAGTAGGTATACGAAAAATAATTTAAAATAAATAAATTGGAAAATAATTTGCATATTTCAGAGTCATGCACAGTCTAACAGAACATATTTTTCGGTGGTTTAACAACCATACCTCGAAGGATAACAATTTATTACGTGCGGTATGGGTAGAATAAGTTAAAATGGAAAAGCTTACACAAATCATTAACTTATCAATTCAATTTGTTATAAGAGAGTTTTGTGTTTTTCTTTACATCACATTAAAACATGAAAGTTTTTTTATTATCTTATAATGCCAAACAAGAACAAAACATGAAAACATGGTTTTTTACAGTACTCCTTGATAATGGTCTCGTAAGCCGAAATACGCGTATCAGAAAATATATTAAACAATTTAATTTCAAACAAGTATATAAAACGTCTTTCAATTTGTATAAAACATGAAAAACTTTTGGAAATTTTTGTCAACTTGTTAATGGGAAAAAGGAAAACAAAAATTCCAAATATGTTAGCACAAACTTTTAAGCTGTTCCTCGGAATTAATGGAAATGCTCCAGATTAACCAATATTGGCAAATCTCTATATGAAGTTCTATTGATTTACAAAATCGTTCACCGATTCAATTCGAGTTCACGTTGAACAGGAAAAACTTTCGTTTATTTCCCAACGGTGTGTGAAACTCGATTACATCAGTTTGGATTATGAGACAAATTTCTGAAGTTCAAGTAAAATACGAAGAACCTTTTGAGAACTTTTGCCAACAGTAAATAATTGAGAATCTTTATCAGCATATGAATTCATAAAGTTCTGCCGGTTGAGATCGGTAGGAGTTTGAATACCTGCCATTCGGATCTGTATAGGGATAACGTCCAAGTTTCGGGATTTATTGAACCGTGTTTTCATTAATTCACTATCAGCAACTCTAGAAGCCATTAAGTTTCTGAATGGTTAAACTTCAGATGAAAAGTGGAAATGAATCAGTAAAATTCAAGTGGAAACAATTATTTTTAGATGTCCATGAACAGCGACAGTAAAAACGCCAAAGCAAAAGTTTTCAGTAATTCGATTGCGAATTTGAAGATTTAATGAGTTAATAACACTGTAAAAAGTTAACTCATTATTTTACTGATTGCATTTAGAAATAGCTTTCAACATCCATATAAAATATACATCAAGGTTTTCAGGATCAAATCGCATATATTGGATATTTCGTAAAAAAAAAATATTACAAATTATTATCAATGAAGAGAAAACTCGATAGAAAATCCTTCATAAAAGGAATTGAACTACTTAGATTAAATCTGTACACCCAACGTCCGGATCCGATAAAAAAGAAACGTTGGTCAGTTTTGTTTTTATAATACATCTGCGATTGATGTTGACTTTTAAAAAAAAAATCAGAAAGATGGGAGAAAATGATGACGAAATACTTGATACCAACAAATTACTATATGATCACTTTTATGATCCCTTTCAAAGCAAAATTCCAGAACAACCAAATGATCGTGGGGATGATGGTTTTGTTTATAAACACTTCAACTCCTTTTGCATCCTTTGCAGCAAGTTGAATTATAAACCGCAAATAATACGTAATGCTAATTTTAGATTTCATGATACAAAAAAATGTAATCCTATAATTTAAATTTCGGATTACACGTTATTATGCAACTAAATCCTTTTCTGGGTCGAATAAAAGAAAATCTCATTCAATTTGTAGGACGAACAGATTTGCGGTGTGATTTCAAAAGGATTAATTTTCCGTAATGTCACACAGCATGTGCTCGCTTCGTATAGTGTTTGATAGGAAACACTTGCACATATGAGTGTGAATCATAATGGGAGCGAAAATACATTATATATGCATAAACAAATCTTTAATCATCGCATTCTGATGCGAATTTGAGAGTAAGCAATTTGGTAAACAATTCTTAATGCATATCGTAATTAACAAAATTTGTGCAAAATTAATTTAGATACGATAATCGTGAACACTTACACGCTCAGCGCCTTTGTGCTTGCGACGGCATCATTTCGAGCAGCGTTGAATTAATCCAATTAGTCTGTTTGGAATCCGGAAAGAAATCAAGCACAGCAACTTTTCACGGTCATATCGACCGCACTATTTCAAAAATGAATCGAAGGGCGACGAAAGAACACTTGGACGACAATTGCACTGAAAGTGAAACAAAAACTGCACGTTAACAAATAAACACACAAAGTGAAGCACCAAATTAGCATTGGATATATTAAACCAATGGGGGGTGTTCTCAATCTCATCCCCGCACTTGGTTCTCCCGCACAGTTTGAGTTCCATCGTTCCATGTGACTTACACCATCTAATTTCTATTTTTGGGAGCAATTGATTGATTTCACTTAGAGATTATTATTTCACTTACAGGACTCTTTGAAAGGGAAATGATCTGAGATTCATGCAGCTCTGTTCGCAAAAAAATTCTATCTTGAACAGTCGCAATTCGTTTTGGTGGTCCTGTGTTGATGATACAGTCAGTGTACGGTATTTGAAATTCGTTTTTGGTTATTCTTTTGCAGAGAAAATATAAATTGGATTTTGAATTGAAGGATCGAATCGAGTCGTATCGACAAAAAAACACAGTGTCGCACAGTTGATAAGCAACGCAACTCCCTTAAATTTTAACGGTTCAAATACAACTAACGCGGGGTGATATGGAGCCTACGAAACACAATGCAAGGAGAGACCAAAGATTACGTGGAGCTTTCTCCACATTTCTCCTGTGCTCATGAAAGCTAGGAGACAGCTTTCCGTAAGAGGTATTCGTGCAATTGAATCTGCAGATAACGGTGTAACGTAGAAATCCTCTCCGCGAAATTGTAAATATGCTATCCTGTGTCAGGCCATTAAGGAATCCAAGGATGAGCCGTTTGTTCTATTCAAATTTCCAACTGTTCGTTAGAAAAATTTATCTCAGTGGCAATTGTCTACTCGAGAAGCCATTTGTTATCTGTGCATAACTTATTGGAAGTGATGAAAGAGAATTCCGTTGGCTAACATTGGCAACCGTAGAACCTGCGCTCTAGTCCTTAAGCATTCTTGCGTTCTCGTAAGTTTCAACGAAAAATGAGTTGACAACGAAGGCCAATAACAATACCCATCCACATGCTCCCCAATGCTGATGCGGTTTAGCATTTCCGCAATGTAAGCTTTCAAATTAGTGGAATCTTGGAATCCTTAAATAAAAATAAGGACACGCGTTTGCAGCGATTTTCAAGTCGCCATGGACTGCCTGATTGCCATCCAACTTAGTAGCATTGTTTTACTTTTAGTAATGTTTCCAGACCAATGCTTACGTTGAATACGGTTTTTGTTGGAAAAACAGTCGCTTTTTCATAAATTTAAATTCTCTTGACAGATCGCCAAGGATGCTTGGTTGCAGAAAGTTATAAATGGGGTGCCGCATGATCGTTAACCTACAGGATTTTGGATAATTTCCAACAAATTCCTTTCACAGGATAAATGTAAACAGTCATCTGGTTGCGTAAGAAAATATTTAATTTTATTTCAAATAGAATTCTGTGTTATTCCTTTTAGTAAATATTTGAGTTGAACATAATTTTGTTCAGATATTCAAAGAAGTTTATTATAAAATAAGCTCTGAAATCTTTGTATAATTGATTTCTTCAAATTGTTGCTTTGATTTAATCACATTCGGAAACAATAAACTCTTCAAAGTTCTATAATCGCCCTCAAAACGTCTCAACACGATTTCCAGATTCCATAATCGGCGTTAATTAAATATAAAGTTGTAATAGAATTGATTAATTCTATACTGCTTCAAATTGACTAAAGAGAGAGCAGAATCTTTAATCTTTAATCTTCTTAATATTATATAAAAGAGGATGTGGTTTTTTTGTTCCCTATAGACTCCTTTGGAAGTAAAAAAATCAAAAAATTGGAATTTGGCCTTTTGTTAGAAATAAAGGAATACATGTATCAGGATTTTTAGAAACTCGACCCCTAAGGAGGTAAAACAAGGAATGAAAGTTTCTATGAAAATTCGCATTTTTGAAGTTAAAAATTCATAAAAATTTGTATTTGGGTTTTTTGTTAGAAATAAAAAACACGTATACCAGGATTTTTCGAAATTCCATACTGTAGGAAGTAAAATTGGGGATGGAAGTTTTTATGAAAATTTGCCATTTTTGAAATTAAAAATTCATAAGAATTTGGTAATTGTACCTTTTGGTTAGAAATAAAGACATGTGTAGCAGAATTTTTGAAAATTTCACCCCCAAACGGGGGCAAATAGAGGATGAAAGGCTATCCCCACTTTTTTAACTTCTAGCAGTTTTAACTTACAGCGACCATTCTTGCACCTTTAAGCCGGAGTTAGACCATACGATAAACGTCATATTTATAAGGAAATATCTTTGTGGGATATTTTTGTGACATCGAGTCACACGATAAGCAAAAATCAGCTTGCAACCTGTATTTTGCAATTCATAGACTACCGCGACGCGACGCCCGTAAGAGCAGCAATCTCAAAACTGTGTACATAAAATTTGGTGTGGTGTGACTCGGGAAATTCGAACCTCTCAAGTTACTTTAATGTGCCGAAAATATTCTGAAATTTTTGGGATATTTATAAGCGATACGCCATATTCCATATCGTCGAGTCACGATATGAAATATGGCATATCGCTTATAAATATGACATTTTCCGTATGGTCTGACTCCGGCTTTATAAGATAAAAGACAATAAGAAATAGCAACAACAATCCTAATACAACCCCCCAAAACCACCCTTAATTGAAAAACAAAACTAACAAACTCGTACTGCAACCCAACCTACGGGAAACGCTTCTATGTACATAATATAATTATGGTACGACGTTTTGCGGGCAGTTTTTTTTCAGTCAAAGGTGATGCTCCGCAAAATATACAGACAGTGTACCCTTATACAAGAAAACAGAATAATTACAAACGGTCCTGTTTAGATACAACACTAAGTAAATACTAAGAATAATATAATTTCAAATGGAAAGCGTAGGAAGATAGGCAAGGAAGGTCGTGGCAATGCACGCCGGTTATTTGTTAGTATACAAGAAAAGAAAATCTATTGTTTTATAAGTTTGTATGTATAGATCAATATCAATCAATCTAATTAAAACAAATTCTGTTTATTCTAAATGAATTTTGTTATTAGAATCACTTAACTGTTAACAAATGCTGAACAGATTAGATTTCATTTCCGACAAATAATATAAAATTGCGTTATAACAAAGTAAAACCGAGGAAGAAAAGCAAAAATGAAAAAAAAACAAAATAATAAACTTCGCGTTTTAACGGAGTGCAAATTATAAAGGCGAACTATCCCGAGTATGAGGTTCAGTGACCCAATTTTCAGTCGAAGTTAAAAGGCATAAAGCATGCATCATAACCTCACAAATGAAAATTCTCATTTTTACAAGGTAATAAATTGCACGACACCAAGTAAAGTTATACTTTGGATGGAGTTCGCGACGCCCGAAATGCGTCAAAAACTTTGCATAAAACGCTAAAAAGTCAAATCGATAAGCTCCACTTTTTGAGACTTTTTAAACATTACCAGTAGTGGTATATAGACGATAGTGGAATATTATTGCAGGTCGATGTATATATGAAATGGAACATTTCTAAAAATACAGTCAAAAAGTATATTTAAATTAAAAACGCGATAACGATATTCCATTTCATTCCAGTTCTCATTTTCTGGAAAATTAAAAGTATACTTAAATGCGCCATTTCAATCATGTTCTTGTATTTTAGTCTTGTAAAATTAATCGTTTTGAAAATTATAACGGTATTTGTGTCATTATAATTACATTTATTGTATTTTTAATTAGGTAGTGACAATAATTTTGTAAAATAGCCGACATTGCTTTTGAATTCAACGCAAAAATATGAGTTCAAAACAAACATTATTATTTTTCTTCTAATTTGTTATATCCAATGTATATTATACATTATTATATGCTGTGCATGAATCTTGTTATTTTGTTGACAACAATAACATCAAAACTTTTTATTGCTTCCTCCCACCAAATCGCAATCAATCAAAAGTAGGAAACTATAAACTACCTGACTAACTAACATTTCCTATGACATTGTATTTGATGTTTTAACAAACTACTGATTGTTTATTTTCGATTATAGCACAAGTAATAAAATTTATTGCAATTGCTTACCTTTTTTATTTTGCATCTGATATTCTAAATGTCCTTCAGTAACAACGATTTTTGGTTGTTTCATCTAAAATCGATCAACACAGTCATAGTAAAAATGGGATAAATTAAATGAGTTTTTCATTGCATATAGTGCAAAAATATTTTATATTAATAATAATAATTAAATTTAATCGAATATATACATTAAAAAATATCGCAAAACGTATTTATTTGGTTAACTCAAATAAAAAACATTATTGTTGCTTAAAACCGAGGCTCATCAAAATATCGCATAAATTTTACTATACCATAAAAGTTTCATGCACAATATTAATATCGTTTAAAAAAGAATGTCAATTAATATTTACAAAGTGTTCATTAAATATATATTGCAGTTGTAAACTCACCGCCATTGCATACATGCTGTCTGATTTCAACTGCCTGAATTGATTCCCTTCATGTCCTGTAAAAACATTTAGGATCTCATTTCCTAACATCCTATGTTAGCTGCTGTATAAGACAACTTACTTTCTCGGGCATCGATTATAAAACCGGGCAGACACGTTCCAGCACAGCGATAACAGGGCGACACCAAATCTGAAGATCCGGAAGGATGACAAATTACGGTCCCCATGGCATGTACTGAATTTATTTGACCATAAATAAAAATTTTACTTCTTTTACGGTTTTGCGAATGAGTAGAATATTTAAAAAACGTTTACGAACTGATGGTATATAGAAAAAAAGTACAGTATTGATTAATTTCAAAATGGAAAATAAAAATAAATTTTGATCCATTAAAATACCGCAAAAAATAAATGTCCATCACAACAGGAAAATACATTTCTTGAGTGAAATACTTTGATTATCCAAAACCATTCGCATAGTGTCTTATTCTATTATACGAATTCAATGGTTAGTAACACTGCCCACATGTTTCCTTATTTTACTCAAATAGGAAAATATAAAACGCCTTGATTCAATTCAATACCTTTATTTCGACTTTCTCGTAAAAGGATTCGTATTATCATGATTTATGCTGATTTTTATTGTCATGAAATACAATACCACATTTTTAATGGCATTGTGTATTCATTCAATACAGAAAAATCACTAATACACACGTATTTCTACTTTACATTAACGGTTCATAGACTAGGTCGGAGCAAGATTTTTTAAGCATTCTTTATGCGAAAAAAGGTATCTAAACCAATACTGAAATGGTAAAGAAAATACTTCAAGTGTTTCCCCCAAAAATTGATGAAATCGAACTCGAAACTCTAACAATCTCCATTAAAAGTAGAAACCAACAAACTAACCACAGAATATCTTTCGTGTTTAGCTTTTCTTTTTAAGTGTCCAATCCATCTTAAGTTAAAGGTCGTTCATGTATTACTTAAACAATCCTAAAATACACACATGTACATCTAGAAGCAATAAAACTTTTAGCGTTATTAAATTCACGCAGTTTGAATTAGTAAAAAGGTTTAAAATGTGGAAAGGCCAAGGAATCTGTTTTGGCCGCCAGTTCTTTGCTCCAAAATTCAGCTCAGCTCCGCTGGCTACGCTATCCAATTTGTACGTATCTAAATTAGATCAGGCGAAAATAAATCACTGTAATTAAAGGTAAATGAACGATGATTTAATCAACTCCTTTATTGTATTACATAAGGGGAAGGAAACTATTTACAGCGATTATGGTTCTATAGAGGAAACCCACAATACTGTGACTGCTGACTATAGAGCCATAGAGGTCTCTCGGGTGGTCTGCATCAGTTTTGTTCTCCCCTCTTGTAGTTAATATCGATTTATTCAACACAATTGTCCAATTTGAAAATGTTTATGACAAAAAACATGCAAGTTTTCCTTGAATGCATAAATGAATAGTAAAAGAAAATTTTCAAAACAAACCCTGATCCAGAAGGTTGTCAATGAAAACTATACCCACAGGGTGAGGGAAATGGTGAATACTAAACATTCGAAAGGAACATTATATAAGGTAAAATTAGAATCAACTCCATTCGGTTTTAGGGGACAGAAAGTATCCTTCGTTGTCCCACGCATAATGGATTGACACTTTCGGTACACTGAAGGGAAGTGACCTCATGGCTGTGATCCGCTATTTTGCATTTAATGACCACTTGTTAGCCAATAAGGGAATCTGTAATGAGATTGCGAAAAGTTTTTCATTTCTGTACTGCTGCATGTGACATTGTGGCACACTATAAGAGAGTGCTAAAAAATTTATAAAAAAAAAAATAAACATTTTGCAAATTACATAGAGCGAGCCGTAAAGGACCTTCTACTGCTGAAGGGGAGCCAACCAATGTGCTGATGATGCAATATCCACGCAATAAGCTTACTGGGAGAAAATCAATACATGTACCCCTACCCGTTATAACCTTCGGTCCTTTCGGAAACACTTCATTGGGCAAATTGATAGAATATGAACACGAAAAATGCATCGGCGAATTGATCTCCAGAGAGATGGAATTGAGTAACCAGATTGAAACTGATGGGAATTTTTAATGACTGGGAAAGTGAGCGTTGGCATCGTTAATGAATTCATTAATTCTTTATTACATAATTTTCTGTTAACCGACTACAAGAATTTCATTATAGAATCCTTCCCAGTTATTCACCTAGAACACCTTGTGAGTTTATTTGGATGAGTAAATAAATTTATAGTGAGGTTCTAATTATATTGAATTCAAGAATATAAAACGCTGCAAAGTACTTACACATTGGTGTATTATTCTGAACTGAATACAACACGATTGTCGATTGGGACCTGAGTGAAGCGACCCACAAACTTCCAAGAAGAGAGGTACAAATCCTGAACAAAGATCAGCGAGCATTACCGCCCAAACGGAGTGGGTCGCAAGGAACCAGCTATTAAATGGGACTATTACTGGCTTTGCGGCTTCTATCTACATTTCTTTTCTTCTCTTTTCTTAATTTTTTTTTAAAAAAAAAACTTTTAATTTTTTCCTATAGGTATTTCTTTCAATTCTTCACTCTTTCGTCAAAATCGAATTCAGATTTGATCTCTTAAAAACATAAAAAACGATACCTCACGTACCCAAGATAAGAAAAATCTAAAAAATGACTACTTTTACACCCCTTTTTCGCCCATAAAACCACTGAGTGTATTCCGCTGCTGAGCTTCGGGGCACAACTAGGACCCAAATATAGCCTATGTGCGAAAGAACAATTTTTTCGACTGGACAGGCGACAGGTGGACAGCGGACGGCGGGCGGACGGACATTGTATTTTTGGACCCTACGCATCTGTAAACGTAAATGCGCGAAAAACTTTTGAGAGGGTGTTAAAAAAATTTTTCTTGAAGTGAATACATAGGTGCATTATTCAGAGAATAATATACCATAAAAATTGTGCACTTTTACAGTGTGACAATCTGGTTAGAACAAAATCAAATATCGATTAGTAAAAATATCTTACAATAAGTATCAATAGTAAAGGCGGTATTACTACCAATTTTAAATGCTGAAGTAAAGCTTAGAAATCGATGGCTCGGAAGAACAACTACATATATACATGGGGCGTCTCGTCGATGCAAAATCAAATTTCAAAATTAGCCGGCTATGCTCTCTGGATGCATTTGCACAACGTAGAAGACGCTGCAATAGTACCACTGAAATTCGAGACTATCTATAAATAGCAGTTGACTCTAGTTTACCTGATGCCGGTAAACGGCGGGTGTTGCAATCAACTTGGCAACTTGGAGGCGGCTCATTATTCTGCAGCCCCCTGAAAAGTGCAGCATAAACAGAACGAGACCAAGTGAATGTCATTAGCTACAGACCACCCTACTCGGATCTCGGGGAGTTTTCTGGTTTCTGCAGCTTCTGCTGTACCAGGAAATGAAGCTTGCAAATGCTGGTGCTGGTGAAGGTGCATTGCTCTAGAGTACCCACTTACCCGATTCGACTATATATATGACAACTTGCAGTATTCCACTGCAGAGTTGAATTTGCACTCGACTGGGCTTTAGTACCGCAAAGAACTTCAAATTTTTATACTCAGTAACTAGGAGCAAACTTTGCGCCCAATTTTATTTTTACAATTCTGTTCTTGTGCATTTAAATTTTGGTGAAATGATGCTTAAGGTGAGCAGTGTTACAAGTGAAATGGTGGCCATATTATTAATTCTGGGAAATTTTAATTTTTGTGGACAACAATACACGGCTTTAAAAGTTTCCGGCAATTTATCCTTAATGTACTATTAAATGTACAACGGTTACCTAAATAGTACAGAACCTTCGAAAGTATTGTAGTATGTTGTAAATAGGTCAAATTACACGCAATTATTAATAAAAAATTTATCAAACATCTTTGAACTAAATTTGTTTCAGATTGGCTATTTGTTACTCATTTGCCTTACATTAAATATCAGTGGATACCCACTAACTGGCCTGGATCTCAAGGAAACATCGATATTGCCAGCACTTACAGTAACAGAGCCTGCACTTGAAACTAAGCTCACATCCTCAGAAGACTATGATTCCCATCCACAATACCGATTTTCTTATGATGTGAAAGATACAATTACTGGTGATGAAAAGCAGCAGGAAGAGAAGCGGGATGGAGACATTGTCCAGGGTCAGGTAAAACAATAATATGTTGTTACAAAAGTAAACTGGTTTAACATAAACGGTATTTAGTATTCCTTAGTAGAGCCAGATGGTACTAGACGAGTGGTAGAGTACACAGCCGATTCCATTAGTGGCTTCAATGCAATTGTTTCGAAGAGACCCAACGAACAACAAAGAATTCAACTGCAACTCCAACCACAACAGATTCACCTACAGTCACCAATTCAAACTCAAATTGTTCAACAACCACAACTGAAAACAACGACATCACAGAGTCAGGAAAACATATCTCCAGGTCAAGCACTTGTCTTAGCTCAAGCACTTCCTTCTACAGTTCTTGGGCACAGTGTTCAAGCCACAGTTGTGGCTCATAACCCGACAATTCTAACCTCAGGACCGGGAGCTACCCTCCTGGCCTCATCTCCACAAGCAACTACCCTAGAAAACAACGGAGGAACCACTGTGATTGAACGAATCGCCCACCCCCGAACAGTGATCCAAACACCGGCCAGTGCGATCATCACCCGTTTAGTACCACCCACTTTAGTAGCCACACGCTTGAATGGATTACATGGCTTCAACGGCTTGAATACCCTCAATGGACTCAACGGACTTAACGGGCACTGAATCACTCGCCAGGAAGACGCTAAACAATGGCATTGGACTGCTTCTCATCACATGTACAAGCTATTTATAGTTAATTTCAATTAGGCATGAACCGCAGACTGACTATTCGCCGGAGCGCTCCTGGTTTATTGTCACATCGTTTATCGCGTCCTTTTTTATTGTATTTATCTTAACACACTAATAATTCTGTTTCATATTGTTATCCCTTTTTACGTGTATGTACAGTGGTATGGTAAAAATAAATATATTCGTCAATGATTATGCAAGAATCAACCAAAAAACTGGAACTTGTTTTCAAAAAGGAATACTCAAATTAGGGTTTCTACCCTTCACAATCACATATGAATACAATCACGATTAAATTGCACCTAAATTCGTAAAATCCTGAATTGTATAATTTTAGTAAAAAATCATTTACATCCAATTTTGTCGTAACACCTTTGCAGTTTGCACTCATAATTTCTCAAAAAAATATTATCATATAGGACTACTCAGATAGTGTAAAGTAGCCTTTAGCGACGTTTGCAAGGAAATAGGTATTTTTATAACATCATCAAATATTTATGAGTTTTAAAATACCTATAAAAAAAAAAGTGATCATAATTCCATAATAAAATTTATAGGGAAAAAATCGGTTTTCCATCGGTTTTATAGAATTGCCTGCAAATGGGCGACACTTAAAATACCTAATAATTCGTCAGTGCATCGTACATATTTTCAAAAAAAAAGCATTTAATCCATTTCAAAAATTCTTGATCTTTATAGTCCAACGTAATATTCGCAAGTGTTAAAGGGAAAAATTTAGAAACCGAAGGATATGCACAGTATGTTACATTGTTAGTTGTTACATACAAACGTTAAAGGAAAAATTTTTGTGATGAACCCAATATTTTTAAACGCCTACACCTATGCAGTCATGACAAAATATTAGGTAGATTACAAAAAGTTCCCTAGCAATTACGAAAATATCTTTGAAAATTATAGAAATAAAATACTAAAGTAGATGAATTTAGTAAAACTAAAGTAAAAGAAAATAATGTACGCTATAAGGCTTATAGAATAATTTACGACTTCTCGTTAAAACTTTCCCTTAATGGAATGGCTTGATTGATTGCGCTCTAAAATATTCACGGTCGCATGACCCAATTCGAGCAGTGCTCGTGTCTGAGGAAAGTGAATTACAGAAGCTTCTTCAGGATATCAAGGTACATGCACATCTTTGTGACACCTGGATACAATAGTGTCGGGAATATTTTGTTTCAATACAATTTGCCAAGAAACTGAATTGTATAACAATTATTCAATGTTATACCTGAAGACTCAATTGCTTAATTACTTCAATATAACCTGAATCGAAGCTTTCCACAGTAATTTTGAACTATTTTTAGTGGTGCAACGAGTCAACAAATCTAAATATATCCTAGGGATGAGGAAGGTTGAGAAAGGTCTATTCAATTTTAATATTGCTGTATTATGAAGAAATGGTAAAAAGGAAACTTTTAATAATGAAGTTTTTCTTCCACTTATAAAAGTAACATTTAGAAAATTGTTATAGTAATAAAATTTTCATTTTCAAATGTTTAAAGAAATAATAAACATTTCTCCCAGCGATTTTTGAACTATAATGTTATTAATATAATATTTCGATCGCTTTTGTGCATGGAATACTTTTTAATTACAAAATTTTCTAATTTATTTTTATAACCTCTTACCAACGGTAAGTAATTTTTATTTTGCTTAAATTTCAAACAACATAAAAATTAAATTTTCTAATCTAAAAGAGTCTTTAAACAACCGAACTTGTTGAAAGCGTCGAAATAAAACTCCTCAAGAAGGGAAGAAAGCTTTAAAGCAATTAACTTTTGTGTCATTAAGTTTCTGGACCACTTTTGAGTTATGTACGTAGACCATTTTTCAAATTACTTTTGTTTCGAATATAAAACAATATATAAGCTCATTTGGGAGTAAAATGGCAAAGGTACTACTTGGAAAATGGAAACTTAAAGTTGCTTAAACTTTACCGTATTTTGAGAATAAAGTTCCTCCTTTGCATTGAACATTCGGATTAATTGTTGTTGAGCGAAAACAATGCAGATTGTACAAAAGTAGTTTTACTCTTATAAATATTTTTTGATTAATTTTCATCAGCAAAGTTTAGTAGAATCAAATTCAGTGGGAAACTCATAAGATTTACATACAGAAGCAAACAAGGTTGCACCATTGAGCTACAACTGCAACAACAGTCACCCTTTAAGTTTACCTTTACATTTACCTTTAGGCACCTTAATAAGGTAAAATATTTCCCCCATTTAAAAAACACACATTTTCCTTAATTTATTTTCCCTAGAGTTAAAAATTTAATCAAAACTCCTTTGCTTGGAATTCTTACTTTATTTCTCTTGCGTCTAAGACATCAGCACAGCTGTGCAAAAAATGAGATCAACCTTAGGCTTTAATTAAACAAAATTTATCTACGGGATTGCCTAAACTTTATCGCCACGTTGTAATTTTCTAGCACTTCAACCGTTTTGTTTTCTTCCGTAAAATAGTCCGACTTAGCAATCATTGACAAACACAATCAACTCGAAATACATAACAAACATCCGAGCACAGACACCCTTAATTGTAGCAGTTTTTCGTAGAACGAGCTGCTCCTTTTATCTAACTTTCTGGCACACCCACACCTGCCAGTTCAATTACACTTTTACTATATTTTTTATAAAAAAAAATTATTCGAAAAATGAGCCCTCAATATAGTCGTATGTTAGAACATAGCACGTGCAGAACTCGAGCACACGTTTGCAGGGTTTCTTTGTTGCGAATTGCGAATTCAGTGATACGCTTTTTATCCTTACGCCCAGGATCTTGTGTTCACACTGAACAGGCAAGCGTGCATCCACGTACGGGTTCCTTCGTGAGGGGGCGCATACAGAAGGTTCTTTTAAGTCAGAGTAGCCCCAATCGAGTAAGAATGTTGGAAAAGCAATGCACGGGATTGTAGACGCACACATAGGACTCGTAACTTCAAGGTGAAAGCTCGGTAAGCTCGCAGGTTTGCATTTAGTATTTTTCTCATTTTTGAAGGGAAATCCTACAAGGTAACGATGGAAGACCGGACGGCCCGGGATTTGCATCTGTATCCACCGCTCGTATACGTTCTAAAGGCCAAACATTTCTTTCAAAGCACATTTCAATTTTTGCGTTTGATTGATTCGCCAGATCCTGATGTGTGCCGAAAGTGGAAAGTATAGAAGCACTTGAAGTGCAAGTGGAGTTGCAGATGCAGGCAAACAAACGAGGTACCCATCAGCCGCAAACGGGGATAAGTATAATCGGTGTCGACAGATATCGTGTTCGAATACGCGTTTATGCAAACAGTGCTAATAGCGCTTCGACCAACAGAAAGAAGGATTATCTGTTGCTTTTCGCATACCACAACAAAAAATGAATCTGTACACTTACGTGTATAGAAACTGGAGCTTTTTCTCTCCGAACCTACCACCCACTTTATTTGGGGTCCAGTTTTGGCTGGAACTTCAGCATTTTTCGGTTTTCAGGAAGAGCAACACAGTTGTGTTTACGTCATGGGATAAGCATAAGAGGCAATACAATTTAGCATTACAGTCATAAACTCGCTTGAAAATTGTTGTTAATGATAATAGGAAATGAGACTGTAACTTTTGGAGTTATTAAATTATCTAACAAATTTAGACTTGCAAAATAAAAATGTATTATCATAAGATATCGTGACCTTCATAACTAATCTAAAAATTTAATTGGGAGGAGTCTAATTTTAATTTATATAAATATAATTGCCGTTTGGAGTTCAATTCGTTCCTTTTCACTGCAGATGTGACTGTGAGTATAACTAATAAATATAAGCAGTGCAGAAGGGTTTCTAAATATCTGTTATTGCCAGGGGCGCCTAGAAACAAGAGAAGAACAAAACTACAATCTACCCGGCAAAATACTCACCTTTAAACAATATTTATAACAATTAGATTTTTTTTACTTTACCAGTAGGTACATCTACTTTATTGTGATATATGTATGTATGCTGTTAAAATCACAAGTTGAGTAAGGGTGTCATACTGAGTTAAGTACTACAATTTTAGGGGTTGCTCGCTTAAACTTCATCCGAAAGCTTTATTCAAGCTCTTATAGACGATTTTTCTAGACGTACAGAAAATCAGTAATCTCCCAGAGACATTTTTCGTGCTCTGAAGGATTAATGATTTGTCTCCAAATAATATTTTACACCAAAATGACTGTGTTGTTTTTATACCTCAGTTGTGTTAATACCCTAGAAGTTTTTTATACCTACCCTAGTTGTAGTGTAGGGTATAAAATAGTTTTGAGCGAACGTTTGTAATAATGGTGATAGAAAAAAAAAAACTATATATTCATCATTGGAAGGTGAAAAGAAACCGTTTTGTGGATGTCCGTTTGTCTGTTATCTGTCTATCCAGACCATAACTCGAGAACTTTTGTGGCTAGAGGATTGAAATTTGATACAATAATTATATTTCGTTAAAGTTATAAGGTCAAGTTCGAAGGTGAGCCAAATTAGGCAACTCCTTCTTAGTGCTGCCATATAAGCCTGAATCATTTTTATGCAAAAATGTTGGTTTTGTTTACTGAATATTTACATATTAACTTTCATTCGTTAAATATTATTATAAATCCGTGTGTTATAATTAGGTACTAATTATTTGAACGAAACTGTTTTTATACGGTTTTTTAGGTAGACTTCGACGAAAAATCCACCTATGTACCTATTATGTTATTTTTAGGCCTAATATCTCGGTTAAGTCGAGTTAAGTTAAGATCGAAATTGTCCCAAGAGAGTGGCCAGGGGTTGAGATTTTGAAAAATGTATATCTGGGCTCCTATGGAGTTTAGAGAGAAACTTGATCTGCATAAATTAGAGTACTCTCTCTGAAGTTTACGATGAAATCACCAATTCATGGGTTTGGGGGAGTGCGAGTGGGGTTGGGGTTGGAAATTTGAAATTTTTAAAACTACGTCTTGGGGGTATCGTTGAAAAGCTTTTCAGGAGTAGTTTATAAATCAATAACTAGTCTCTCGATTTTGAAAAAAATTACCCCAAAAAATGCGATCAAAAACACTTCGAAGTCTACCTCAGCGGCCTCAGTAGGCCTGCCGATAGGGATTTTGGTTTATTATTTCCTGAATAATACACCTTTGTAATCGGTTCGGAAAAATTTTTTATAACACCCCCTCAAGTTTTTTTCTTTTACGTTTCAAGATGCGTAGAGTCCAAAACTGCAATGTCTGTCCGCCGTCCGCCGTGTCAGCGATATCTACCTTAAATAACGGTCGAAAAAAATCGTTCTTTCGCATATAGGCTACATTTGGACCTTAGTTGTGTCCCGAAGCTCGGCAGCTTGATCGGAATACACCCTGGGGTTTTAGGGGTGAAAAAGGGGGGTAAAATTACGCATTTTTAAAGTTTTTGTGAACTTGGGCATGTGGGGTATCGTTTTTTATGTTTTTTAGGATGAGGATATCGAATATGAAGTCGATTTTGACGAAAGAGTGAATAATTAAAAAAAAAAAATTAAAATTTTTTTTTTTAAAATGAAAGTTTTTTTTTTAAAATGAAAATTTTTTTTTTAAAAAAAAGAAATTTGTTTTTTTATATAATAAAATAAATGCTGATTGGGAGGATTACCATTGTTATTGTATTCAGTCAGTAATAATAAACCCATGTGTAAAGACATGGCAGCGTTTTTTACTAGATCTTGAAATTTTTCAAACAAGAAAGAAAAACTATTTTAGTTCGAACTTCGAAATTCAAGAGTCCTAGCAGAATTGAACATAACCAAAATGGTCATAGACTTGAGTTTAAGTAGTGCTTACATTGACTTACAAGTAGATTTACTGATAATTACTTGAGCAATTCAATTATTATACCAAACTTTAATTTTGTGGTGGAAGCAAAACCTTAATCAAAGTCAGACAAATATAATACATAGTTAGGTATGTACTTTCCATTTGATCTTGAATGTAGATCAATTTCTGCTCCGGCAGTGAGTAACAAATCACATAATTTTTTTCTTCAGTTCTATGAAAGCTGTCAAGCTTGAGGGAATTTGAAAATGCCTGCCACGATCGTTTCTAATTTTCTCTAAACATTCGAGCATTTCCAGGGAATTAATGTCGATTCATCATAGCAGTTCAGAGTGCGTTTGTCACATCAATTTATGCTCGTAATACGCCACTCTCAAGCATGAGCTCGGTACTCAGCCAAGTGTTAATCAACTTTACAACCGATCACGGTTCAGTTGTCATGTTTAGAATGCGTTACTATATTTTCACTGTAGATCGTTTATTTTCTGCTCCGCTGACTGTTCCGTCATTGGAAGACATGAGGAGGCAAAGAACTTTGAATTCAAGCTTCTTAAAGGCGATAACCACAGAAAAACAAGTGAATTATGATTTTAAATTGAATACTAGAGCGGACTGAACACTTCCTGATCCTCTGCTTCGTTAATTCTAGTAATGGGCATGGCGTAATCTTGATTCTTTTGCGGAGCAAATAAAAGCACCATCATCATCGGATGTGATCAGCACTATAAGATGTTTGCATTACCCTGCAATCATAACAGAGCAGACATTTTTTCATAGGTTGCTTATTACATACCTACACCATGCTATGCTTTCGCAGAAATCAACTCCCAATTGTATTCCTGAACTTAAATAAATTACACAGCACAGGTGTTTGATGACACCGGGTGAGAACAGATTCTACGTCGATTTGCTGACATCAGGGGTTCTCTTAACTAATCCGTGTTGTGATGGTAATGCACGTGAGCGAGCACATTACAAATTGCTTTTCATGGAAACGTAACAATCGTCTGTTGTTGTGTAGAGGTTTCACATCGAATTTTCTTAAAATCAAAATCCAACCATTACAATGCGGAGCCGTTATTTTCCCAAGTGATTTTTCCACTGTGCAATGATGTGTGTCACCATTTTCGCATCATTTGTTGCAAATTGCATAATATTATTTATACATTTGACTATTTGACTGATAATACGGTGATCCACCTAAAAAATTTATTCAAATTACTAATTTTAGTAATATAACTGACCACGATTTTACGAATTGTTCACATTTTCTGAATGGGGTGTGTGAGTTGTTGTCAGTTCGTCGCATTGAGTTCATTGCAATCAGTTAGTAGAATTAGCTGATTTACAAATTTGAACCGGAGAAAATTAAAAGCAATAATTAATATGGTTAAATGCACAAAATATTAATTTTTGTCTATGTAACACACGACAAAGATATTCTTTTTCACATCCCGGAAATTTTTCTATACATCCTGATTGTTGTATTGATCTTAATTTTATTAATTTTAATTGATAATTATGTTCCTACGAAAATGTAATAAATTTATTTAAAAGTACCTATTTAAAAAACAAACTTAATCTTGCAAAATTGTTATAGGCTAGTTTTGTAATTGTGTGATGAAAATGAAAAAGCACAAAAGCAAACTTCACATTCCATATTTTTATTCCTATAAATTGTCACTAATGAACATGTTTTCGGAAGTCGATCAAGGATATCCCAAACAAATTTAAACACAAAGTAAATGATATTATACTTGCTATTTATTAATATAAAGTTCCCTTTCAAACTTTTATATGGAGGTGCACCGTTGTTGTTGGAAACAAAACAACCCATCGTGAATGTCCTCTTGAATGCGGGGTGTAACGAGTTTCTGCAGAAAGTTCATAATTACATTTTATTTGGGATATATTCTACATTTTACTTCAGCTTCATTGTAACAATATTTTGAAAATGTCCATAAAGTAGGTACATTTTTTGGGGGCTTATGGTGAAAATGTTTGTTTTGCGTTATGATCTGACGCAGTAATTAAAATCAAATTACCTTTGCACAAACACCGCAACCATGGTTTCAATAACAGTGAACTGAAAGCGCTTGTGTTTCAGAAAAAAAAAATATTATGTATGTAAGCTTAAATTTTATTGTGTGCGTAATAACAATCACATTTAGAACTTTATTTCTAATACTTCATTTCTAATATTTCAGATACTTATACATATTACGAAAATTTTATGTTTAACTTGTAAGTATGAACTGTTTTTTAGGGGGATTTCGAAAAAAAATCTACATATTGCGATCGATACCATGATTTTCGAAAAATTCTTTTATAATTTCCTTTTCATGTCTCCCTGAGTACGAAACCACCCCCGGTTCGAAAGTTTACGCAGTATATGTTTACACGCTAGCGGCCACCATTTTGAAGATATTTAAACAAAATTTTGAAAGAACTATATCTCGACCTTTATGGAGTTTAGAGCAAAAATTTTGTATTCAAGTTTACGGTGGCACCAACAATTCAGGGATTGTGGAAAACGAATGGCGGTGGGTGATGGAAATTCGAAATTTTGAAAACTACGTCTTGTGGGGTATCGTTGAGAAGCTCTTGATGAGTAATCCTTAAAACAATAAATAGTTTCTCGATTTTGCAATAAATTACCTCAATAAATTCAATCAAAAACACTTCGATATCTACCTCTGTCTGTAGGCCTATCGAAAGGAATTTTTTTAATATATAGATGTACCTATAAATTATTAAAAAATTACCTCTTATGTATGTACTCAAGAATATCATATTCAGGATTTAGCAGTAATTTGTACATCAACATCAGGAGTTTAGCAACATGTCGGTGGAAATAAATTCGTCTTCAAAACTGTTACATCCGTTATTGTGAAATTTTTCAAACAGTTACACAACATTGTGAACTGTTTTTCAAAACCAAGATACTTGTAGGTATAAATATTTTTAATAGGTAATTAGTTTATTAATTTACCGGCAACTGAACAAAAACGGACAAGATCATCCTCCTGATTTCTAAATCTGAATTTGTTTTCTGGTAAAGCAAACACTATGTTTTGTTCGAGCATTTAATAAAATTAGTCGAGACTCGAGAAGCTCAAAATTTTCTCTCGAAAGTATTTTGAATACGTCAAGATCACTCAGTTCTCAGTTGATCACACTCCGGAATTCCTTCTCCCCTCCGCGGCACATCGCTGCGATGTACAATGTACATACATCGGAAGTCTATTTTCCAACAATCCTCGCGACATGAAAGTGTTTTTACAATTGTGCACCGAACTGTGTTTAAAAAGACAGAAAATGGATACTTTGATTCAATAAGTGGGCAGTTGTTAACTGGACTAGTTAAGACGAAGGACAACTCCAAGTTATATTTATCCTAGCTTCAAGCATTTAAAGCTGGGCAATTACTTCATAAAGGAGATTTTCCTTCAAGGTTGGTTGAGTGTTTTCACGAAGGATTTCGCAAATTTAGTGATGTTTGGATTGTGAGTTGAAATTCCTCTGCAAAAGCATGTTTCCAGCTCTATTAAATATAAAAACAACTGTTTTACACACAAAAATTACTTCGTGTAAAATTTGTTGTTTTCAGATGTTGCGTAATTAACCCCAGAACATTAATACTCTTTAAGTAATCTTTCGTAGTGCTCTTTTTTTCATTGACAAAATCAACCATTGTCATTATTGTTCTAAAATCCTTAAAAGTATTTTGTGCAGCAATTATAAAAATAGAAAGGTTGTCCGCATTGTATTACAGAAAACATTAAAACAAGCAGTGTTTGGGAGTGAGTTGATCACAGGCAGCCATTCTGAATTTACCTATTTTCACACTCGAATGTTTTTGACGAGAGAAAATTTAGCATTCGAGGACATGCGCAGCTTTCACCTCGGGAAAATGCTGAACGCCTGCGTGCCCCACTTTTTCCCTCTCAACGAAATGTTCTAAATATGTTTTTTCTATTTGGTGTTCACTAGTATTTGATCTAACACTCTCTTTCATGTTTTTAAAAAATGTTTTTTGTGTGTTTTTATGTTTCTTTGATGGAATTTGAATTTATAGTCCTGATGAATTTTTTTACAGAATTATAAATAAAATAAATAAAGGCAATATTGGAAAATGGAAAAGTCAACACGACCAGTTAGGAATCGTCGACACAGTAGGTTCGTCTAGCGGATTTGAATTTTTGTGCTTGTTTCTTCTTTATCCACGTTTGGTTTGATGCATTATTAATCCATTTATTGCGGAGAGTTATGTTTTGTTTTTTTGCATGTATGATTTTGGCCACTTTTTAACAAGACTTTTATATCAATGATAAAAAAATCAAGTGAGCGAGAATCCCCGAATCGTGACTAATTCACGTGGGCGTGCTCGTAATAACATCGTACAACTCTGAATTATCGGGCGACAACTGTTTTACGATTCTGCGAGATCTTCGACATTCCTCTCTGCATTTATGAAAAATACTAATTTAATTCACTAATATAGGTCACGATTCACGAATTCCTTGTGCATAGAAAGTTCAAGTTTTTTGCTACATCTTAATACATACATATATACATTTATTCTTTACTGTGCAAATTGTCAAAATCAACTTTGAAATCCTAGCAAAGTTGTAAATGAATTCGAATATGGAGTGCAAATAGAAGCTTTCATAAGTTTTAATAAAATTGAAGAGATTAATGAAAAAATATATGATTCTCGGCAAATATGTTGCAAAGTTGCCTAAAATAAAGAATAACTCGAATTAAACGTGAATTACAAGTGAGATTAACAAATAATTCAGTTGCTGCTAATCAAGCGAAAAATTCTAGAGATAATTTTTATTAGTATACATCAAGGACAGTTTTTTTGAGTGAGAATGGATACTTCGGCTGAAATTTAAAAGAGTTTAATGAATAATATTTTGAAATATTGTTAAGTGATCTTGACTTCATTTGTTCTTCGTATAAATTTAGAAGAATCGGTTTTTTCTTAATTTCAGAAGAGCATGGCCGCCAGGAGACACTCATCGTCCAGTGAAACGATTATTCACTCCTGAAATAAAGCGGATGTTAAAAGATTGGTTGGTTCGTCGCAGAGATAATCCGTATCCTTCCAGGGATAATAAAAAAGCATTGGCTTATGAAACCGGATTAACGTATACTCAGATATGTAACTGGTTCGCAAACTGGAGGCGAAAGCTTAAAAATTCAGGCAAGGAAACCTCCAAAAAAACCTGGGGACATTTAATAAAGAACTACAATAACAATGCCCAAGGGAATGTAGAGCAATTTAGCATATGCTCAAGTGACAGTATTTGGGGTGATGACGATCGCTCTACGCAATCCTCTGAGTCTCGGGATGCTCCGAAACATTACGAAAACTATGAAAAACGCATCGAAGGTGATATGTTGAACAACAATTCTCAAGGATATACAACCGACCATTATCTCAGCGATAAAAACGCAAATCATCAATATGCAATACATTCGGAGTACTACAAAGATCCAAGTGGTCGTCCTTTTGATCATTGCTATACGCCAATGAAAACGTCCTTAGCGCAATGCTATCAAATAAGTTCTACCACAGTGGAAGAATGTCCTTTATACAAAGACTCCGAAAGAAATGCGAAGCTGTCCTCGTCCTCAAATGCGAAATACAAACACCAAATGATGGAAAAATACTTACGTGATACCAACTCGAAGTCTGCACGCACATCTCCAGAATTGTCGAAATGGCTGGAAAGTGCTGCAAATTTTACGCCAAACAAAAAAAGCTATATCGAATGGAATACCCACAGGTAGTTATAGCTGTTCTCGAACATTGCTTATTAAAAACTTGCTAATTTATTTTTAGATCCAAAGTCGATAAGCGCCGGCGAAAGTCTTCGGAATTTGGTAATATTTACGACAATCCAATTCATCAAAAGGAGGAACTCGACGCCGCTGAAGCGTTGGCCAATTTAGCATGTAATTATCGACAGCGGCTGATGAACACAACAAATATCTCTGTGACGTAATCAATCAACTTTGTTCATATAGTGCAAAAAACATTAGAACGTGATTCGTGAACATCATAAACAGATACGCCACTAACAGTAGAGCTAAGGATTGACCTTAACCAGAGTGATTCCCCGTTCAAGCATTGTGAGAAAGCATTCCAAACTGGGAATTCAACGAATCTGCAAATAGAGATCTTTCCTGATCTTCCGTAGCATAAGCTTTTGTTTTACAAAATGTTAAATATGTAGCGTTTTATTTATGATTAAAAAGACATTTGATTTATAAAAGCATTGCTGCTTGTCGGATCTTTTTGAAATACAAGATCCTTTAGTTATAACCGCATGATGGAGTGCAGGAAAATTTATTTAATTTAACAAATAAAATATTTATTTTACTGTATATTTTGGATTTCGATTTTTTATTTCGTGATTAGTATTTTGTTTTTGACCACCGTTCACCAGGCTTTTTGCGGGTCATCTAAAACATTGACAGGCAGTTTTTAAAATTGAGAGTGTCCAAAACGTTATAAGCTGCTCTTCTGTTCTTTCTCCTTCGAGATCTCAGTGTCGTTTGTGATAGAGAGCTGATTTCTGCTCTCATATATCACCGGCATTATTATTTATTGCTGCAGCCAACTCAAATCTTAGGAATTAGGTTCATCAAGCGATGGTTGAGGAAATTCAATGGTTTTTACGTTTCAACAGTCCACGATATCTCATTCGTAAGCCCCATGCTTGAATACTCTATAGTTAAACCAGGTGTACGTACCATATAGCAAACCCACATTAACAGAATCGGATCTGTTCAAATTCAATGCCGACTCCTTCATTTTTCTTTGCGCATCCTTCACTAGTCTGATCCCCTGAACTTACCCCTTATGAGAATCGACGCAAACTTATCGTCAACACTCAACTTAAACTACTACCGCAGTAGATCATCACTCAAGAACGAACCGTTGTAGCCACTCCCCTAACAAACGCAGTCCTTCAAAACAGTCTTAGTCCTTACATTGCTTTATTTTTTATCTTTAATTTTTTATTTTAAGTTATATTTGTTATCTGTGACGTTTTGTTGTGTTTATCAATCATATCAGCTTGTATTAAGCTTAAACAAATAAATAAATATATTGATTATTTAATTAAATCGAAGTTTCTCACAAACTGACTCCAAATACTTTTAAAAATAATTACTTCACTAAAAAATCTAATTGAAATTTCGCTTCGTTTTGAGTGGTTGAAATTTCAGATCGCTAACACAGGAAAAATGCTTGCTTGCTTCAAGCTTAATTTTTAGCAGAACTTCTTGTTCAAAACAACTACGAAGAAATTTATTTTTGATGACTCAGGATAAAGCGACGAGAAAAAAACTCCACTTAATTCCATTGATTTCAGGCATTCTACGGCAAGTTCACGTGAGGATCATCGAAGCGAAACGTCGAAAATGTGAAAAAAATGAATTAAAATGATCGAATACATGTTGCTTCTGCCATTGTATAACGTCGGTTGAAATATTAATGCTAATGTGAGAGTTACATAGCATCACTACATCGACAGGAAAACTTCAACAGCATAAGGAAAAAAACAGGAAGCACCAAATGACAAAACCGTGAGCTACTGCAGGTGGATAAAGCACACTATAATACATTAGGCTAATCAAAAGCATGATTTTTCGCTTTGTTGATTACAGTGGCCAATAACCGTTTGGCTGAAGGGATGTAGATGACCGTACAGCTGCAATTGCCATCGCAAGGTGTAATTATATTACCTGCTGTTTTATTACGCTTTCAAAACTAGATTCAACTCGGGTGAGATCACTGATCGTGGCAAGTTTGTGAAGTCACTTGACCAAGAATTCTATGACGATCGCTAGCATAAGAAAAAATCGCTAAGTTGATGGGCAGCCAACCGAATGAATAGAAGGGGACCACGGTTGGTACTTCAGTAATTTTTCCGTCGCTTCTCTTGTACGGTTTCGTAAAATCACTTTGAAGCGAAGAAATCATAATTAGCTACAGAAGAATGTTTTTTTGTATGTACATTTCAACCATGTCTTTCTGAGAGAAATTCAGTGAAGTAATCACACTAAAGTTCAACAATTTAATTTTAACAGATTTGAGAAGCATTTGGCTTGGAATGGCTTATAAACCATTCCTAATTCAATTAATTGCAAAAAGAAGCCAGAGGAATAAGTTACACCTGGCCCCATCTTGGGATTGCAAAAGAACAAGAGATCCTGCAGGTCATTATTTGTCAATCGAATCACAAAATAGAAAAAGACCCGTGAACTACGAACACTGAAACTGTTCACCGTGAACAATTTTGATTGATTCGTCATAAATATCTTTTTGAATTAATTTTTAAATAAAACATGAAACCTGAATCAGTCACAGGCACAACGTACATATATATTGAAAATGATTCGAAAACATACAGTAGTAAAAAACAACTAATTTTAGTATATTCTACTACTGAGCGCTAAGCGTTTAAAAATTACGCGAGTATTATTATAATTTATAATATCTTTTTCAAACCAAAAAATATTGGCCAACGAAATAACAGAGCCCGTATTTTCGGGTATCAAATCCATTGCACCTGCTTTAACAAGATTATCTCTGCTCATGATAATAATTCACATCCCTTTTTTCTTGTTCATTAATTGGTGTAATTCATTGAAAATGTCTATGACCCTTAATTCGGTTACTTCCGCTTTGAAGTGAATTAATGAGTTCTTACAAAGAATTAAATTAGTAATGATGGAAACGGAAATATTGTTTTAATTGTCGACAGAACTTACCTCAAAAACAATTTAATTATGATTGTGTAAAATAATTGCTTCTCCAATAATAATAATATAATGTTCTGTTCATATGAAAGGGGAGCCTAACAAAAACAATCTTAACATTATTTTGTATTCCTCAAATAAAATCTTAGCGAACAGTATACACATTTTTTTCGGTAAAGTACAACAGAGAAGAGTAAACAATGGCTTTGCAAATAATTAAAATTGAAGAAGTTAATTACGCGGATCAGAGATGCAGTACGGAATATTTAGCAAAAACGTTTGCGCGAAAGTGGTTGTTGTATGCATCTACCTTCCCGTTGATGTCGATCAGCGCCGCTCATGCCAGAAAGCCTCTATGGTAAGAGGCAGGTAGTTAGTCACGGTGGCTACATATCGCCATTCGTTCGTCAATCCTTCTGCGTATGCGCCATAAGCATACGTGTACTTTTCTGATTCACGCAACGTAACGCGCCACCGTGGCCGAAAATTCTATGTGAACTCACGGCGCTGAGAGGCAAAAGTCACATTATTAATCAAAAATCTGAAATGCGAAAGAGTAGTGGGGATAACTTGCCATTACCAGTTCCAACAATGAATTTAGAAAAACGAAGGTACAAAAAAGAAGAGAAAAAAACTTCCTCAACATTATGTCACGGCAAAGGTAATTTTCTTTCGTCTGAATCTAATTTTTTGTTGTTTTTTTGCTTCTCTATTTCTCGACTGTGCTCCGCAGTGTCACGCTCGCTCTCTTCTCTCATTTTACCTTTTTATTACAAATGAAGAAAAAACGAATTCTTGCTGGCCGCGTACACCTGAATTGAACAGGTAATTTCAGGCATATTCAAGTTACCTGTTTCGCGGTTAGACATGTTCAATTCAGTTCGGTGTAAGCTAGCTCAGGAAACGGTCGTTTTTATCCGGGGATTTCTCATGTCGGACAAACTGCAGGCCATGTCCGTACCTGCTCTGACCTTCTCTGAGAACTTGTTGATTCTAACATTCTTTCTTTATTTTCTTGTGTTTTAATCATTTTGAGAGTGACTACATTTATTTGCATATTCGACATTTCCGCGATTGAAGGTGCAGTGGATTGGGTAACATTATATCTAATTGAAGCTGCCGCGCTTCCTGTGACCACAACAATATTGTCAAAACGATTTCTAGTCGAAATCCAAGTATCAAAGTGACTATGCTAGCGCTAGAAATTTGCTTCTATTCCATACATGTAATTGGCGCACGGAGCGTCAGCGTTCAATTGCCATGAACAAATAATTAACAGTAAACCTAAGAAACAAGTGATTCTGAGTGCACCGCGGCAGAACATAGCTACTTAAGTCAGAAGTGACAAGTGACCTTTTAGCAGTACTAAGCGAGTTGCGGCTGTGGAAGACATTCAAAGCCTCCCTGATTGTGTGTGGAAAAGTCTGGTGTGTGGTAAGTTGAACTGGTGGAACTGTTCTACAGAGGGTGAACAACATTCTCGAAAGTGGATACAAGCCAAATGTTAAATGTCGTTCATGTGAAAGAAAAAGTAGACCTAAAAACATGTTGTAATCCATACCGAATTGGTTTCGCAAAGGGTATTATCGTTCACTTTTCCACTTCTAACGGAATTCTCCTTTTTTTGGTACACCGATTTGTGTTAATGTTTTATAACTTCCTTTTCCTCAATAACGTATTAATGAATATTTTAATTTTTAAGTGATTGTGTTTTTTAATTCACATAATTTTTAGATGAAATATTAATGAAATGCAAAAAAATATATTTTTTATTTATAATCCAAGAATTAGTAGAGATCAAATAACTTAATTCAGGACATTTTTTATACACCTACCTATTATACTTTTTGCAACAATACGAAACACCGGTTGGCTCCTCGATGGATTTGTCATATTGTAAAAAAATAACACATTCTTTCAATACTTTGTTTAATTAACTACAAGAAGAAAGAGTAAGTTGTAGTTAGCCCAAGTAATTGTTCTTTCCTCCTTGTTCAAAAAAGGTAATATGACATTTTCGAGTTCACCGAATTCAAACTGCGAAACTTTGTGACAGAAAGGAGAACGTTTCTATGTAGTATATTCGTTAAAAAAAGCAATTACAACAATTAATATTTCGTGTCAAACACGAATATGCACAAAAACTTACTTTAAATGTAAATCATTTATCTTTGCAGAAAAATTTTTAAAAATTTTTTAAAACGAATTAAAAGCAGAAAGACTAAACTGTAATAATAGCAAAAAAAAAGTTGGATTCCGACAAAAATATAATATTCTAAAGTCCAGAAAATTTTTCCGATTGATTTCTGTTTAAAATTTCGTATCAAGTTTCTTAAACAACGGCATTCTTGTATCGATTTTACAAAGCAACAACAGCAACGATATCCTTACCGCTCAATATTTTGTTCTTTGAAGTTGTTGGTACATAACTTGTATAGTAAACGCAATCAACAATAGAATTATTTTCTATCCAAGTCATTGATTAAATAAAAATTAATATATATACCGACAGAGAAAATTAGCGAGAATAATTTTGAAACCATTAGTCTAATTGAATTTACCAGACGATTCCTTAGAATACCTTGAATTCGTCGAAACAATTGAACAACAACGAAATTATTTTTTGATTTATATTTGTTTAGTGAAGTTTTAATTTCTTTAATTTTATTCAGGTTGTTAGCATCATTGTTTTTTGTTACTGCTAATTATTATTAATTCATGTATAATTATTGTAAAAGATTTACATATTAATTTTCTCGAATATGTAATTGTAGCTACTATACCTTAAAATTATGCGTATGAAAAATTATGTTGATTGTAAAGTAATTTAATTTAAACGCAGAAGTCACAATGAAAATGCCTTCCAATAAGCCAATTATGAAACAGAATTACTGAAATAAGCAGTTCGAAAATTATTGTTAATTCATCTTCGGTTTTGTAAACTAGTGTTGGAGTTGCACCATTTCTCAACCAAAATAAAGCCATAATAAAATCTAAGAAATTGCTACGTTCATAAAACACAAATGTGAATGAAAGAGAATATCTGAAACATCAATTTAACATTGCGAGATCATCTGCATTTGCAGTGAAGTGCAGTTGTTGATTGCAAAATGGTTGAACTTGAGAAAACGTTACTGAAACCGGAATTCATCTATTTGTTGCACTAGAAAAGACTACCAAGTGCTGAGTATAAGGAAAGACAAAATAGAGGATTCTGTAGAATATAAAGACATTCATATCTTTCATGAGGAGAAATAGGGCCAAACCTGGCACCTATTTTCCGGCTTCCACATTCATCACTATCCAGAGCCTTGTTGCAGGGCTTCACTGAAGAGCAGAAAGGGCATCCTTTGATCAAGAAAAGGAAGTAAGAAAAGAAACCACAAGTTGTTATTTGATATGGCGATCACTTTTTGTGCACAACCGCTGCCTGTACTCGTTGCTCCCGATGCAATAACGAGAATCGCAGAGTGCAACACTTAATGCCGAAGTGCTTTCAATACAGAGTATAGAAAAACTAACTGCAGCAAGGTGCACACATGCATATGCATTTTGTTGAAATTCATTTTGTTGCACAAAACGGTAAATGTATTTTAGTATGTTCGGTTATAAAACCGAACACTCTAAACTCACGTTCCCATTTACACAAGACCAGAAGGATATGAAACCACCAATAAATACCTGTTGCAATGTTTTCTTACTTCCGTTCAGAAAAGTATCTTAATTCATTAAAGAACGAGCGTCCACTCTAATTCTAGAAAGCGTCTTAAAGTATTAAAGATATTGCAGTTTCAAGGGCAAAAGGAATTTGAACGGATTAAAAAAACGTATTTAATTGCAACATACCAGTTCAGATATTTGATTTATTATTTATCATAGGGTGATATTATATAATTCCGAATAAATTTCTATTGAAAAACCCATTCTAATGTTGTTGCCGAACCCTGCAATGCAGCAATTGCACAATTTTGGAATTTTTTAGAAAGTTTAATAAGTCACAAGTGTAATGATTATTATTGTTATTAATGTATACTAAGTCCATTTTCTTAATTAATAGCAATTGAAAATTTGTCTTTTACTAATCAAAAGTGAAAATCCGAATTAAAGTGTTTTTCTATCAAAAGATTCACATGTTTTCTCATCTCATGAATATGAATTTTATGTTGAAAAGTATCAATAAAAAAGTTTGATTTTATTATAATTTTCCCAATTGGAAAATGCGTCTCTTTCATTACTTTCAATATGAATATTTTCTCATAATTATGATTGATTAGGAAAAGTTTGACAAATGATAATAATTCAATGTGCATGAAATAACATAAATACAACAAGTTTTTGAGGATGATTAATGGGAATGTTTTCATATGAAAAACTTAGTTTTTCTGGCAAATTATATATCATTGTTTTTCACGTGGTACACAACGAAATAGAACGTGCAATTTTACTTGTTCTTTATTGTTATCAGTGAATATGTTATTCACAAGAACATGAAACGTCGATAAAATCCACTCTCGCAAAATATTGCGTCTTGGTAATAAAGAAAACTTCTTGCAATATTTTGAAAACTTTATGATTTGTGTTTTACACTTCCATGCTATCTATTCATATTGATATTTTAAAATGTAATTATTTTAGATGAACGTATCATTTTTTGAAACACAATATTCAGAGATATATTGACAATAAAAAAAACTACCTGTAATAATATTATTCTTAATTACAATCTGTAGGAAATGCTTTAGAAACAGAATTAGAATTTTCATTTGGTATAATAACAAAGAGAAAATGGACTACGGTTGCGTAAATTAAAAAAATTCACAAAGTATTTTCACAATTACCTACTTTGTTACAAAAAAAGGTCACAAATCTAAAAATATTTCAGAAACATTAGCTTTATAGTCATGTTTGTATTTGTACATTTACAGTCCTAACTTCTTTGTTTGTAACAACTTGCAAAATTAGCAATGGTACGTCATCGCTATCACGCTTTTGAAACTAGTTTCCTAGAGCAATTATTTTGTTATCTGACTCACCGTCGGAAAGCTATTTACACTGGTTTAAGTGCCTTCGTTGTTGAAAAAACTTAACTCACCTTTGAATCTTGATAACGAAAAAAATGAACTTTAAGTGCCATGTACCTGTTTCGTCCAGCATCTATCGCATTCTCTCCGCTGTCGCAACATTACCACATGCCAAGAGACTGCCAAAATGTAATTATTTTACACTTCCATAAAATGACTCTAGTGGAGGTCAAAAATGATTAAACCAATTAACTACACAACACCAAAAGTAGAGAAATGTGATAAAATGGCTCATATGGTTTTTTGGGGGGTTTTTTGCACCTATTTGAGAAGCTGCTTTTGTTTGTGTGGTTTGAGGAAGTTGTTTCAAATACGAATTTAGAAATACCTACCTATTACATTTAAAACAAAAGCATTTTTTAATTTGCAATAGTATATTATAAATTAATTTTAATAAACAGACAACTTTTGGCTATTTAGTAATATTGAAATTAATTTATTGTTCAAACCTATTGGAAAACTTGAGATGGTCAAAGTTTTAACTTATGACAAGAAAAGGTTTATTAGAGCACTCTAAAAACGAGAATTACACAAGAATAACTTTGAATTATTTTGCAAATTAGCGCTACCAATATTTCTTTTTCATAAAATAAAAGACGTTCTTATGGACAATTAGAGATAAGCCTTTAACGTTCGAAAAAAAAAATACATGCTTAAAATTTGGAAAAATTGCGTAGTCATGAACCTGAGATAACAACTATTGTAACTAATTGTTCGCAACATATCCATAAAAATAGTCCATAATATATGCGCAGAGTCATTCTTTCATGCACGATTTTTTGCCATTTTATTTGGTCCTGCATAAAGTTATGACTTTTTCTTGTTCATGATGTTTAAAAATGAATTCCTTAAGCGGATGTAGTAAAATCGAGCAAAATGCAGAAAGCTTGGATAAAAATATCGTGATATTAATCTACTACTAACATTTCGTGAAATCTTTATCCAATAAGAAAAAAATTATATTCGGATGAGAGATATCATTTTTGCAACATTTTTTGATTATATCTCTAATTATGTAATTATTATCAAAAGATGTTGCTTTCTAAAGATGGACGAATTGCCTGAATTGTTGAAATCCTTAGTAAAATTTTATTTAAAACTTTTCAAGTTTTTGTTTTTCAGTGTCTTGTAATATTTGAATACAGTTAACAAATGCTCATTTTTGCATGCTTTGTCTTAACTTTCGAGAAGGTTGATTTGTTATGCAGTTTTCAACAACTACTTTTAATACGGTAATTGCTAATTAACACAATGCACCGACAATAAAACTCATTAAGCAAGAAAGTTCAACGGCATTTGCTTATAAGAATTGCTCGAGAACACTAAAACTGTTTTGCAATTGTGAAGACAACGACATTTAACACCGTCTACAAGAAGCGCAGCAGTACTTGGGAAAATGCTTCTCAGACAGCGATCTTGTTACTCCTGTTTTCCGCAATGTTTTTTCTCATGTTCAGTTCACACGGTTTTTTTTCTTACTAATTTCATAAATACATATTTTATCTATATTCAATATTTTTTTATAAATTAAAATCTTTATCAACTAGATATTTAACAATACCTTTTTGGTGGTCAATAATTTTGAAGAAAATTGATTTTACAGACATTTTACAAGTTGCATAGGTTATCAGCAAGAAACACCATTATTTCTTGATTGCACAATTCGTTTTTGAATATCGTGGGAAATTAAGATGTAAAATGTCAGAACAAAATAACATTAAACTGTGCTTAAAACATTTTAATGAGCATATCATTTGATTATACAGCGTGACAAAAACAAGAATTAATTTATAAAAACTTATAGCAAAGTTCTGGGGAATCTCCCGTTCAAACGTTTCGTTCCTATAAATACCATGTCTTTAAATAATCTCAACTGAATGTGATCATAAGTTTTTCATATTATGATACTTTAACTTTTAATAAGAGCTGCATACAATTTAAAATAAGAGGTACCAAACAAATAACTATGTACGAGTACGGTTAAAAGAAATATATAACGTTTCTTCTCGCGTTTCTTATATCAATTGAGGCTCAAAATGAGTGCTGAATCTTCGGACAACTGAAGCAGTTTTCATCGTGAAACAAACTTGTTCATCCTAATTAATATTATTGTCATTCCTTATTTTCTCTTATTTTTATTTCTAACCTAGTTTTGTTTTTGTTCTTTACGTTCTTATGAACGACATGTTTTAAAGAAATACACTCATTCGTTTACAACTTTCAAGGCAACAAAATAATAAAGCAACTGCTGCAAATGTGGTTGACCACATGTCACAGTGTGACTTCATAAAATTTCGCTGTTAAATTTATTTTGAGCTTTCGTTCTCTTCGAGTGCTAAAATTTTTCCATTATCGCCGAGCCGATACGTGGGAGACATTTCCATATCTTCCACCTTGCGAAACACCTGACGAAATAATCACATCCCCACACACATTGCGGGAATTCTAGACTCAATATAATTAAAATGTAAGAACACGTAATTATTTCTATTTTCTAACACAAGAAAAGAAAATACTTCGAAGGCCACCAAACAATGTAGAATCAACAGAGATCTGAGCGCACGAATCCAGGCGAACACGGAAGAGATTGTTCCTTTCAACAGACAGCCATAATTATAAGGTTTCGTCCTAATCGTGAACCAATGGTTTCCAGAGCACCCTAACCCGTTCTTTAGACGTGGAAATGATTAGATGGAAAAAATTGTAGCAATGACGGTGAGTAAGTGAAGATTTAGATCTGATTGCGTTGAAATCAACAATCAAGACGGATTCATCGCTTTTGTTCCAGCTGTGGAAGGAATTACACTCGAAGGAGGATTGGCTTAAACTTGTAAATAGACCGAGATAAGTATTGCGTAACTTTCAGGATGTCGGACTACGATCCTATATTCGACAACTTAATAGGAGCGATTATTTGTTCCTTTTGTGTTGTTACAGTTGAAGAATTGAGGTATTGTTGGTTGTGGATGACAGGATTACTTTACGTTCCCAGCACATGAAATGGCACTGGAAGAATTCACGGGGTTCCTTTTGCTATCCCCGTGTTCTCTTAGTGGCATCACTAGTGCAGGGTAACTCGACTTATCCTTTTATCTATCTGGTAATTTGTACATTAAGTTTTATTTATTTTTTATTTATGTTTTATAAATTTTCAGAGCTTTCACTGACTTTCTAAGCGATGAGAACTTTTTCTTCATTGTAAATTATAAATATCTACTAAATTGCTAAGCTTGTCACTAAAATATTAAAAACATTTTATTACAATTCAACATTTTTAACTAAGATTATACATACTTATATTATAAGTGTTTAAACATTCTTTTACCAACAGTTTTGACTTTGGTCAACAATTTACCCGACTACGGCACAAATGGAGTTATGAGTTTTTAATCATATTTTCAAATCACAAACAGTTTCAGTTTCTTAGAATTGCTTTTAAAATATGAAATCATTGTGAAAAAACCAAAAATTACCTAAGTGCGATGCATAAAAGAAATGAAAAGGAATTTTCTAATAGGTATGTATTAAGTACCAGCAAATAGATACCATTCATTGATATTTTTTATATTTGAAGTACAATATTTAAAGAGATCTGCATGACATCGCATACCAATACCATAGTTTCCCTAACTGTTCCTGAATCCTACCTACAAAATGTTTACATGTTTTTATATGTACCTATGATTTTTTTTTATGTGTCGTAGAACTTGAAACAGTAAGTACAAATTTTTAAGAATTATGACGAGTGACAGATTTAATAAAAGTAATTTTATCTATAACTGTTATATAGTTTTTTTCAGTTTATCATATGGGGGAGAAAACGATTTCTTATCTGTACTTTGTTTCTTAGGAGTCCTGCAAGGTAAGTATAAGTGTTTGAGGGTAGTGATTAAAAATTCTAAAGAGTTCATTAGCAGACTTAAATTTGGAACAGTAAGGATCCTAAAAAGACCCAAAGGAAAGTATTGAGGCACTTTCAGACTCGAATCGCCAGTCTATATAATATAGGAAGCAGAAAATTGTATTTGTCAAAAAAAAAAGTAAATTTAATTTTGCTAAATAATAAATTTCACTTTGTTGTCTTAACCACATTTCAGTTCCCATGAAACGGTGGCTTCCAGTAATTATAAATAAGTGCTGCATTTTGTTTTTTTTTTATGAAAACAGCATTTTGAAAGTTGTTAATTAATTCAAAAATATTGCAGCTTTAAACATCAAAATTATTATCTAGCAGCGTTTCAATTCAAAATTGCCTCACCCTGAAAGCTCTCTCTCTACATTCTAACCGTGATGATTTCTCAGATGTTTTGATGAATGCTTACACAATTACGACTCAACTTTCATCCTTATAACGAGGTCAAGTATTTTTTTTTTTTTTTTTTTTTTTTTTTCAGTTCAAAATTATCTTAATGGCCCTTCGTTCACCGCAGCTTCTACAATTTCTTACTTTCAAATCGAAATAAAAGGAACAGTTTGAACTAAAAATCATTCTTTCCAATCCAATTGCGGCCGTAAATTATTTATAAAAGTCTGAAGATTTTCCATTAGAGGTAAAACCAAAAACATCAGTACATTGTCGTTTTTCTTCCCGCAGAAATCACTTTTCTTCACTGCTCTGAAGTGCGACTACAGTTTCCGTCACGTCATTATTACTCCATTCATCAGATATTGTAGTGCCATGTTCAAGTCAAACGCAATAACAAAGGCTAATCAAAAAAACTTTTCACTTTAAAATGATGGACTATTAGCAAACCAATGAAATTAGAACTAAAATAGTGGGAACTACTTAATACTCATTATTCAGTGATTGTTTTTCACATGACTTGGATTTATTGAACGTAAGTACAAAGTACCTGTAATTGCACGAAAGGGCGGTCCACTTTGAACCCATTAGAAAACACTTCCTTCTTCAGTTGAAAAACCAGTAGTTATCATATGGATAGTTACTAATGTATACTGTCTGAAAAGCTAGAACTTCCACACTTCACACAATTGAACCAATGGACGTTAATCGTGAGAAAAATGAAAATGAATGCTCCAAAATGTTTCCACAATCACAACAATTTTAAGTAAGACACATTTATTAATTGCAATAGAAGCAAATGAACTTCCACAAGTATAATAAATCTATAAACTATAATTAATATTTTCCACTTAAGTGGAATTCGTTTAAATTCGATTTTTCTGTTGGTTTAATCTTGAACTTCCTCAAGATATTATTTAACATTTAACTCATTTTGTACTGATATTTAGAACTTCATCAATTACTCGTGTTACAATTATCAATTATATACAACAATTTTTCCGGATTTATGTACCTACGTCTTACACAACATGTAGAATAAATTCTGCTTTGCTAATCTTAATTACAAAACAAACTTACTTTCCTCAGTTGAACAGCTGTAAACGAGCTGAAGGCGTTCATGAATTCAACAATACCGGACTTAATTAATGGCACTAATATTTTTGTACAGAAGCACTTGTCTGCTTAATTAGTGGAGCTATTGAGTTTAATGTCTAAAAAGACTAAAACCTATTAACCGTAAATGAAAACATTTTCTTCTATCGAAAATACAGCTTTAATAACAACAAATTGTTTGCCGGAATTTTTTAAATCTAGACCATGTCAAGGCATATTATAACACCAAGTAGATGTTTTATCCAAAAAATGTGAGACAGTGTAGGTACAACATATAAAATCATCTTATATAAAATAAATGAAATGAACATTAAATCACCATAGCTGAGCATAATACAAAAAAGCCGCACCAATAATAAAATTGTTCAACATAAATACTTCGAAAAGCACCCGACGACGTTGTTAGTTTTTACCTCAAATTAAGAAATATTTTGATATAAAGGAATAGAATAATTCAAGGAATATTAATCTAAGAAATACTAAAGATAAAATCAGTAAAATAAATAGAGTTGTGAATTATACTAGAATTTTTAAAACTAAACTAATATCATGTGTTTGCTAAGGTTCAGAATTAAAAGATTAATTTATCGCAATCAAATGTATTTTATAAGTTTTCAGAAAAATTAAATTTATGCAAATAAACATATCACGAATCCTTTTACAAATTTAAAATAAAAAAAACACCTACCTCAGTCATATTTGTTGAACTATGCCAAAAACAAACATATAGTTTTCAGAAAAAATCGTTTTCACACCACAGTGCGTTTTGCATGGTTTTTTGTATTCCAGCTTTTCAAATTCATATTTCCTCCAAAGTCCAACTTATTTAAACTTTCATTTTACAGTTTTCTTTAGATGGTACCGATAATCAATTTTGGTAAATATGTATCTTAGATCTCCTACCTACCGAAATCAACTGTTCCAATCATAATTGTAAATAAATTACTCCAGGAAATACCACTTATAGACCACTTTTCTGGAGGGCTGCCATGAAAATCGTAATATCTCCAACATGGGTTGCCCATAAAAAAAGGTTCCATAAACAAACGGAAATAAGTAAATCCTGAAGTAACTCTATAAAATTTCCAACATATTGAGGTATACATAGATGGAAATTGCTTCATTATGGATACAGAAACAGCAAACTTTGTTTATAAAAGTTTACCGATTTGTTATTAAAACTAACTTGTAACCCGAACCGATGCACGGCCGCTACTGTAATTTAAAAATACATTTTGTAATAATATTGGGAAACAAATAGTTAAAAACATTTTGTTAACAGTTCCGGATTTTAACAATAATTTTTAATGTTATTCCATAGAAATTCTCAAAAATATGACAGAAAATATGTATTATTTTTTTCTCATCTGTGTTTTTTGATTTTAGTTTTTCTTTAAAAAGTATGTTGATTATATTCCTGTGAATGAATGTAAAATATTATCCAAAATTGCTGGAAATTTTATTGTTCATATCATTTTGTAAATTTTACTTAAACAATAATATTGAAAATGTAACAAGAAGACAGTTCATTCCTTCCCTAAAGAAAACTGTTATTCTGAACTTTTAATATAATATTTCGTTTCAAGGATGGTTATTGTAAAAACACATCCTTTTATTTATGAAAAATACAACATTTCTAAGACAGAGGTGCATTCACTTGGAACTAAATTTTGAGTAACGTTAAAAATGGCTGTATGATATATATATAAAACTCCCTCCTGTATATAAGAGCAGTCAAGCGACGATCGCATTTTTAAATGTGGTAAATATCCGGAAAATTTATGCGGTATAGAAACAAGTAAAACATTCTTGATGTTGTGTGCGATGGTGTGCTTTCCTGAAGAAGAAACTAACAATGTAATACATAAGGGCGACCACACAAAAGAAATATTTAAAATATGTTTGTTACAACAAAAGTAATTAAAAACATTTTTCCAGATATGCCGAACTGTTGAACTCAGTTAAAAATTGACAATAAATAATGTAAGATACGCAATTCTAAAATATAAATGTAATGTAAGTAATAAAATATGTTTTTGATTTCCTAGACGACTTAAACTGTAAAATAGATCGAAATTGTTCCCAGATTAAGATAAATCCATTTTGTTAAATTAAGCACAAATAAAATTTTATGTTCACAAACTGTACTGCAAACATCCAAATACATACAATTTAGTTATAATTTGGATTGGATCATTATAATCAAATTACTCATAATTAAGAACTGGAATTTACTCGAAAACCCAACATAAGGGATAAATATAAATCTGTCTAGATTATTTAACTCACGAAGAAATTTCACACAACTAAAAACTAATTGCGGCCCTCTTCGGTGGTCTATAAAAGATCCGACGAGGAATTCAAAGAAATCTTGCGATGCAACATCGACGAACAAAATTCTGCCGCGTAATTGTTAGTGCTGAACTTGTTTTGATGCTTTGGACCTCTCCGTGATGAATATTTCGAGGTAGCCACGATCTTGTTTCTGTGATATAGGTTAACGTGCGAGGTTATGACTTTAGAACCTTCCGGCTTGATGGGTTCTTTACAACAATGCGATCCACTGCGACGAACAATGTTTTGGACTCGTGGGAATGACATAAGCTTGGGCATTTACAAAACTCCCTTAACTGGCCTTAAGTAAATTACTAATATAATGAGCGAATCATCACAACCGACTCACGAAAATCAACGGTGAAATGTCACGATGCCTCTACCTCTTTTACTTTCCTGGAAAGGTTTCGAAATAAGAAGTTTTGAAAATTTTGGATAAAATAATGGTAAGGAAGACCATAACTAAAGGAATGTATACAACACTTTTGTCTTGTTTTAAATTTTTATAAATTCTTATTTTGTTTTTTTTTTTTCGAAAATAATGATAGATAAGTAAAAATTAAAATACGTAAGAATTTATATTATATAGAAATACATACCTGCTTAATAAAGGATGGATCTATCTAAGGATGGAAATATCTTAGTTTTCTCTTAGGTAATAGCGATTTCAAAAAAATTCTTAAGATGGCCCACCCTTTCCATACAATGGCAAATGTTTTTCTTTTATAAGTACATAAGTAAGCATAATAATATAACATTCAAATACTGCAACTACAGGAATTTTTGAAATTCGAATAAGAAAAGTTGTTCTACGTAAACAGCGGTGAGTGGATGTAAGCGAGAATCTGCTTCAAATACTAATTGATAAAAACTTAAAAATAATAGAAACTTTATCTTCTGGTTGTAATACTTGTAACAGTGTGTCTGATAGATTTAATATAGAATTATTAATTAATTATTATTACAACTTTACACATCTTAATCTAAGTAATTTTGAAATATACACTTAATTTAACTACAACAAGTTATTGTACGTATTATTAGTATATAAATTCTACATATTGAATTCATTAACATATTAGAACAATTAAGTATTTCCAGCGATATGAAACACGTCTAAAAAGAAAGTCGGTGCAGTCGGAGTTTTCATTCAAAAGCCCCCATTGTAATCCGGCGGCGGTCCACATCCAATCCAATCCACGTACGTAAACGTCCGCTCGCTACGAACCAGTAAGTGTTAATGAACTCCGGATCTAGTGCTCCACGAGGGATCGCAACTCGTCGACTTAGTACTTATACAGGCAACAGTCTTGTCAAAAACACAATTGGATGATGCGGCTGAATAAAAAACAAGTTCGCATTGCATAATTACAGCCATTTGCTATTTCTTCCTGAGAATTTTAGTGTATGCATAAAAAAAACACTGAGGAAGACTTTGATGTGAAATAGCGAATGCCTGTTGCCAAGCGTCTCGTACCTGTTACTCTTTGCTCATTGTACAATGTTGTTTACCTGCAGCCACTATGTACGGGGGGGGTTCTTTTACAGACTTTTTTACATTTCATAGGGGTGCTGAGATTATCAAGATGGGACGCCGCCATGCGTGACCGCCAAAGGCACCGACGCGGGACCAATGTATTTCCGCCACGAAAGTCACACACCAAGAAGAATGTGCTTTCATTTATTCCATTTTATCCAGTGTTGAGTTCTTTTATTAATTATTTTTTTCCATTTTTTTTTTTTTTCATTACCGAAAAAGAAAACAAATTTTTTCCATTACATGCTGCCACAACACCTTCTGCTAACACATCTTCCAATTTCAACTACAAATATTAATTACCGGAAGCAAGGAAGCCATAGTTGCGAAAATTTTGGAGGTAGATAAGTCATTCAAGCGTCCACAGTCCATCAATTTTGAGGAAAAATTACGAATATTTTATAATTATTGCTGCTGGCTCGAACATCTTGGAAATCGTGATTTTGTACTCGTTAAGTTGTTTTTGTAATAAACTGCATAATTTTCTCCAGAAGAATGAAACCATCTTGCATTCAGAAGGGTTAAAAAGTAAACACAGGAATCAAGTTTTTTTTAGTTTTGCTTTTTTAATGCATTTATGATATTGTAATTATTTATAATGAAGAAACAAAAAGAATATTCTAACACCGTTGATGTTTGTTCTACGAGTATGTACGTAGGTGCATAGTACTATTTGTTTGTTGTGTTACCTTTGGAAACATCCATAATTTACGTAACGCCCCCCCCCCCCTCTCACTGTATTGGACCTTTAATGGAAAAGATGCCTCTTTAACAAAGACCCCCTTTCCCACTAAGGCTTCATGTAATATGCTTGTCCCCTAACCTGTCTCGATTTCGTTAATTTTGCTACATAGAAAATTTGTATAAATCAGAGCCGCACTGGGCATCCGGGCAAATGCCCGGTGGGCGGTGGGCTGCTGCTAAAAATGTAGGTATATTATATGGAAGGAAGCAAAAACATGGGAACAGAAAAAAAATACAACCATCGCGTGTGGATATTGTGACTCGGTTTGACCCTTAAATGTCCAGACTGAATTTCTTCCTAGATCGGCTCTGGTATTGTTATACATATTCATATCTGATATCAACCAAAGGGATCGATATAATTAAGTAAATTAAAGTGCATTTCTACATACACATTCACCGAAATTAATAAGACCATCCATTTTGATTTACCCCGCATAAAAAGATATTACATATAATGTAATTGTTATCTTCATTTTATCTGCTTTTATTCCTGCCCATTGATACCAAAATTGCAAATTGTTCTATATAATAAAATCAAATAAGCACATTTTATATCAATCAGAAATTTGAAAATTTGTATTCCCAAGTACTGATTCTGTTTTCCTAATTTTATGTTATCAATAGCCACGGGAATTTATCAATAAACACAGCGCTTAATAAAAACGAGATAAAAGCAAAAGGCAGCAGACTTTGGTATCAATTTCTGGAAAAAGTCATAGAGAAAACTTCTAATTTTTAATTTATGAAAATACTGTAAAAGTGGTTCCATCAATCAGCTCGAAAATGTTAATTTCGGAATTAAAAGTGTTATTAATATTCTGGCTAACGAAATTAGTAATTAGTGGTAATGTCGTAGACATTATGTCCAACGAATTAAATTTTACATCTCCGGCGTCACTTATTACTAAAAGGTATCTGTGAAATTTTCGGAAAATTACATACATTTGAATTATGCATATTTTAGTCTTCCTGAAGATTTGCGATTCATGCCAACACTTGGAAACGGGCATTTAGGTTTCACCGTGTTGGGAGATCATGTTTATTTGAATGGAGTATATAATGGGAAAATGGGCATCAGTCACAGAGCACGGATTCCCAACTATTCGAACATTACTTTTGTTCCGGATGATAAGCTTGGTCCATTTGAAACTACTTATTCGATGCATCTTGAAACTGGAATGTTTGAAACAAGGATGGAGAACGAAAATTTTAGAATTGTGCATTTGATATTTGCACATCGCTTTTACAATCGTGCTATCTTAAATATTGTGTTCGTCAACAGACTTCAGGCTAAAGGTAAACTGCTGAAATTCTCACTTTCTACTTTTCTAAACTCTATTCTAAAATCATTACTGTGATCATCTTCGTTGAGTTTTATCTCGACGTAGCGCTCAAAAAGGTTAAAGTTGAGATTTAATTTCATTTCTATTTCCAATAAAGAAAAATCGTCTCGAAATAAATTCAAAGAAGAGAAAATTTCAAAACATCTTTTGTTGGTCTTCAAGAAGTAATATGGGACACCAAATTCATCATGTCTAGATGGCAGTGAAAGTTTCTATTAGAAGCTGTGGGCCGGTGGGCGACGCAACAGCGACAGTAGTTTTAAGCTTTTAACCGTTAGTTCGAGTGTGTAAGAGATTGTGTACACAAGCCAAGCATATTATTAGCGCTATTGAGGCGCTGCTATCGCGCTACTGGCTTTCCCGATTGAGTTCGGCATATTTGCGGACAGCCCTGCTGATGTTCAGCCAACAAATATTAGCTTCCAGCATTTCATTGAAGTATTCTGATATCTTCTTTTTTACCTATTGTATTGAAAGAAATAGAGATTAATTGAACAAATTTTTATTTTTGAATAAGAAAACGTAGAATTTGAAATTGGTTGTCTGTCTATTAGAACCAAAGTTTAACCAATTCTTTTTTCGTTATTATTGTTATTCCATTGCTACATGTTCTTCACATTCCAGATTAGTTTACTCTGCTCTGCATAACTATAGCAAAGTCTTTATCTGCTAACACTCCAACAGTTATTATTTTTTCTAACAACAGTTAATAATTTTAGAAAATTTTACAAAATGATCTTATTCTAGTACTACTTGACACAAAAAAATATTTTATTTTCAAAAAAGAACATTCAAAATGAAATTAATGTGTCATTAGATTCACGTTAAGATTGGGTAAACTTATTTTACAAAATTCCAGTGCTCTGCTATATTTTGTCCTGTTACAAGAACACATCGACTGTTTCCTGTTGCAGCAAATGTGCATGTATAAGCGATTGTTCACTTACTCTTTGGCTCGTTACAGGTGTTTTTAGAATTAACATCCGGCAGCAGCCTGGTCAATGGACTGAAGACATAGACTTCAGTGAACCGGCAACTATAATGTTTTCTCCTCGCGAGAATGGCCAAAAGAACAGAACGGAGACTGAAGATGAAGAAGGAGAAACAATACACTTGATCCAGGGATACACTAGGGAAGTGGAAGATGACAGCTATCAAAAGTCGAGGAAGCATGTCTGTTGCCTATGGAATCATGTTCCAGAAGAGATCACTCTGCACGAAGATCAACGATCCGCTTCTTACAGATTTGTAATGACTGCCGATGAGCTGTGCAGCATTGGCGAACAGGAAATGACCGACGGTAAGTGACCAGCCCAAGAATTGAGTCAGCATCAATTGTGGGGAACGGATTTATATTTCGGCCACTGGGCAATTTACGATTTATTGACACTCGCAACCCCGAAGGAAACCAGTTCATCTGACCATAATTTTTTATTCTGATTGACTTCTCAAGTTCAATAGCCGGAAGAAAGGGGTTTATAAATGAACGCTGCTGACCTGCTGTAAGTGAATCTTAAGCCTTTCTTTAGTGATAATCAAGAATTGTTAGACAAAAACTACAGGGAAATTTCGAAATGAATTTTTATGGGTAACGCATCCGTGGCAACAACTCAAGCAGTGTAATTTACCGTTATGTTTAAAATGGGAAGAAGCAATTGCCAATTACTACATTGTTAATTGCTTATTAAAGCAAAACCTTAAGAATTAGTATTATTATTAGTGATGGAAAATGCCTTAACCATTGTCTTAAACTTTACAACACTGCTATTAATACAATCTACATAAATTTACAAAAATTTTTGCTCCTATTTCTAACAACAGTTTTAAAAATATATAATAGCATTTTAGCTGTTGACAGAAAACAACCAATAGTGATTCCTATAAGTTAGAATAATAATAATTAATTTAACAAAACGTTATTTCAATACTTATTCTTATGTTTAGTGCTCAAAACATCGGAATACAATTTATTCAATAAACACCGGACAGCATGGGCAAAATTTTGGACCTCTTTCAATATTCAAGTTGAAGAAAACAAGAAATTAGTGAATTCATAAACAGAAATTAGAGCAATTCTAATATGTAAATATTTCTAGAATGAAGTTGCTCAAGCAAGTCTTTTTTACCTGGCCAGTGCTCTACCATCTTTCGAAACAAACCAACCTAATCATCCCTTTTTTGGGTTAAGTCCCACTGGCTTGGGTCGCGGCGGGAATGACCTGAACGACTATCAAGGACATAATTTCTGGGATACTGAAATTTGGATGCTTCCAAGTGTGACGCAAATGGAGCCTAAGTGGACGCGTCAATTGTTGGGTTACCGCTACCAGATGTTAGACCCTGCAAAAAACAATGCCAGGAGCGCAGGTTACAAGGGATCACGGTGCAAAAAAATGAACATTTTTATATGTTCGCTGCTCATTAAAAGTCCGGTTTCCTTTAGATTTCCGTGGGAAAGTGCATTTACTGGAACGGAAGTAACTAACCCCTGTTGCCTGATCGTAGCCAAACAACAATTTCATATAACTGCAGATATTGCATTTGCATTGAAGCATTACTATTCAGTAACCCATGATGATGATTGGTTACAGAGCGAGGGATGCATTTTAGCCGACAGCATTGCGGAGTTTTGGGCAAACCGAGTTGAGATTGACGATTCTACCGATTTGTATGACATCAAATGTAAGTAGGATGACAAATTGGAAACTTCGTTTCGCAATTAGCTGAACAAACAAGCACTTCCCTTGATCATTTAGATGTAATGGGTCCCGATGAAGATCACCCAAATGTCACGAATAATGTCTTTACCAATGCAGTCGTAAGTTATGCCTTGAAATTTGGCGGGTAAGTAAGATTCAGTGTTTCCCACGATATTTTCGGCCATATTGAATCACGAAATTCATGCAGATTCGCTTGTTCACGGTGTACTTGTAAATCTAATCAAATCGATACGTGGCTGGATATAGCTGAAAAATTGAAAATTTTGTATGATGAGGAACTCGACTATCATCCCCAATATGAAGGATATCAACCGTCAGAAATAATCAAGCAGGCCGATGTCGTGCTCCTAGGATATCCGCTACTGCACCCCATGAATCAGTGAGTGTTATAACGTTCGCAAAGAATTCACTAAATTCATAACCTCTGATCAATTTACATCATTTATATATAGTTCAACAAGAGCGAATGATTTGAAAATTTACGAAAAAGTTACTAGAGACTCTGGACCAGCGATGACATGGGCTATGCACGCAATTAACCACCTGGATGCGGGCAATCATCAGAAAGCTGAAGAACTCTTCGAGCGAAGCTATCAAAGTTATGTTCGTTCACCATTCCAGGTGAAAAATGACACGATGATGAATTAATTGTAATAATTCATTGACTGAACAATTATCAGGTGTGGAGTGAGGTCACCAAAGGACAAGGTGCAGCCAATTTTATCACAGGTGCTGGTGGCTTTTTACAATCCCTTATCAACGGATATGCGGGCGTACGCTTTTACTTGGATCGCATGGAAATTAACAAACCGAAAATTCCAGCTAATGTCAACAAATTTACGCTATCAGGTGTGTAGATATGTTGCTAAAAAAAATTCCAGCAAACAACGGGAATTTCTATTTTGCTCTTTTCTAGGGAACTTTTTTTTTTAATCTAATATCATGGATAATATAGGAATCTATTTACAAACATAGTAAGAACTAAACTAAAATTCGTGTGGTTACTTTAATAGTTTAATGCAAAAGGAAGAAAAAATTCAATAAAAAATCAGGATAAAAAATATCCATGAATATTGAATACCAAAATAAATTATTATTAAATCACTACGAACGAATTCAATTCAATTAACACACATTTTCTCATTTGATTTCAAAATCAAACACAATAGGAGCAATTGTGATGTTACTTTACAGCATGAATAGACGAAGAATCTCACTGTAAATTAGGCCGCGGCGTTCATACATGCTCACGGTGTAGATTTGGAGTTTACTTTGCTCTTAACGGTTAACTAAATAGTATTTTGGTTATTATTTGGTTTATTTGCTTTCATTCTAGTTTATTTATCAGTGTTGTCTGCCAACGCCTTACGCTAATGTCATGTTCCTACCTTTGACTTAATTGCATACGAAAATGGATTGCCTTCTAGAATTAATCCCTGGTGTAAGATCTTAATTACATACTTTTAAACTCATGGTGGCAGCAGTTCGTTCGGTCAGCTCAGAACTTAGCCTTCATTAGTTTTCAATAGATATAAACCAAACTAAAAACAAATACCTTCTTTTACACAGGTATTAAATATCTTGGAACGATCTTCGACATCATTGTAACGCCCACCGAATCCATATTGCATTGCGAAATTTCTAAGGTTGATGGCGAACTTGAACTCATAGACAATGAAAAACGACAGAGCATTTTTACCAATTTTACTTGTAAGTATCCAGTACACGAAATACAATTATAGTGTTTCCTGATACAATATTATTTTAGATAACATTACGTCAAAAGTCATTGTGAAACGGAAATCATAGGCAATTCTTAAGTATACTTACTTAAGATCAAAATGTTTAAATTAGTTGTTTTCGTTCAATAAATCATTGACATATTATATTATTTGTGTTTTGAAATACTCGTACTAACTTGGGTCTGCTTCCCACCACTGAGCACTACATACGGGGCTTGAGTTTCCTTCTGTTTCTGCTGAAGCATGCTCAACGTTCCTAGAGGAGTGTCAGTTGAACTCATTTTTTTCATCAACTGAAAGAAAAAATGTTAGTAATTTTAAGTAAATATATCTTACAAATCTTACCCCTTCCTGCTCAACTTTCTTAAGTCTTTTCTCAATTTTATTCTTTCCAGGACCTTTTCCGTGAAATTTGTGTGACAAGTAACGAAATGCTTCCTTCGCATTGAGAACGCGTCCATTGTCATCAATATATTCCAATTTTACATTCGGTTTAAAAGTATCCTTCTCTCTGAAGTCCATTATAGGACCAGCATGATAACGATCCCGTCTACCAAATTTGTCTTCATCACTGTATAAAAACAAATGAAATAATGTCACCGAAAGTGAAGGAAAAATTTTACCCATAGCTCTTATCCTCAATGGAATAGTTTTTCGCCTGTAGATGAGACATTTTCGAATTGCTAGGTCTGTTCTTATCATCCTTCTCCAAGTAGCCTTTGGAAAGGGCTAGACGTAAAGCGGCAGCCACTCCTGCTCCTACATCTGGTTCCTCATCTAGAATAGCAATTTCAGACAATTCGTTTGAATTCTCTTCACTCAAGTTTATTGAAATAGAATCTGGATTAACAGAATTCCAAGTTCCCGTGCTCAAAACTGGTTTGTTTTCTGGTATTTCTTGTTCTAATTCTTCTGAATCAAAATCCTACGATATATATCGATTAGCATAGAATAATTAAAGCATTCAAGGGAATTAATACCATAATTTCGTTGGAATCAACGTCCCTGTTTCCAGCCATTCCATAAGTTGGAATATCGCCCAAAGTTCTACAAAATTCGGCCGTTGAATTCAAGACAATGTTGCCGCTCTCTTTTACACTTCCAGTCATTTCGTCGCTTGAATCAACCTCAGATTTTATTTCCGTTTTTATGGTTGTTGGATCGATTGGAACATATTTGCGTATATTTTCTTTTTGTTTAAGCTTTCTTGCCTTTGATAACGCCCGTTGCAAGTCATCTTCATCGTTCATCTCCACTTTTATGTCTGAAATATCATCTCTGACCTCGGGTACACCATCCACCTCCATTGGCTGCACAGGCCTCCCCTTCTGACGCTTCCCTAAATCCCTTGACATATCATCTGATTGACCTGGAAGTGGTAATAAATCATCTACTTTCAATTTTGTCCTCAACTTCTTAATCTTCTTTTTTTTCGGTTTCTTAAATCTGTAATGCAAATTATTTATTTATAAAGAACTTCTTTAAGAATAATTATATACTTTTCCAATTCCGCTTCAGATAATACATCAACCGCAGGCGTTAGAAATGGTTCATTCAAGCTTTCTAGTCTCTTTCCCTGAAGCTTCGTTCTGATCTGTTTGAAAGATTATTTTTTTCATGAACGCAATATACTTATTAAACATCGATTGTTATACTTACTTCCAGCAGTCTGCGTTTGTGAGCCTTCTCCTCTTCTAGATTCTCTCCAATTGTAAAACTTTTCTTTTGAACACCGTCAATTTCTTCATCATACTTCCCGAGCACTCCTTTCTCAATTGGATCACCAAACTCATCGTACTCCTCTTCATAGACATTATATCCATACAAGTTTGTGTTCTGTTTTTTATTCTCAACATTTTTTCGGTACCTTTGTTCGTCAATCAGGTTTACATTGATTAGACTATCTCCTTTATCATCTAATACATCTCTATCCTTCAGAGTTAGAATTAAAGTTTTGCCCTCTTCAAATTCCCCAATGCCGTGCTCCACTTGCAATCCCTTCAAATCGCGATCTTTGTATGTATTTCGTCTCCGATCATCTACTGCATTATCAGCAGTATACTCGGCGTCCATTTCTTCCAACATTTTAGCCTATTAATTGGGTTTTTTAAAATTACAAGGTATAATTTTGGAAATTTGTTTATACGTACTCTTCTCTCCGCTTCTTTGCGCATAGCATCCTTTTGCTTTGACCTCTCTAGCCATTTGCCAAGATCGTCCACATCGTCTGCATCTCCCAGGGTGTTAACCTAAAATCAAATGAAACACCGTCACTCCACATATCCGCGTTATACAGGTTAATATACTTACAGCTTTTAGTTTTTCTTCTAAATGACGTTTTTCTCTTCGTTGCTTCAATTTCTCCCGCAATTTTTCGGCTTCTGCCTTTTCGCCAATATGTTCTGCAGGTTTATGAAGAAATTCACCCCATTCGTCCTTGTACGCAGAAAGCCCTTCCGCATTGCTCTTCGCTTTAGTCTTAGCGCTTGCTGTAGACTCAACTTCCAATGGCTTTAGCCCAAGCTTTGCTCGAAGTTTGTTGGTTTCCTCGATAGATAAACAATCTCCCGCACCATTTTCTGGAATTGGTGACCCAGAACGACATTTTTCTTTAGATATTACTGGAGCAGGAGGAGCAACGGGTACCTCGATCACATCAGAACCTGGAAAAGTAAAGAAGCTGATGTTAGAAGCGATATATTATCGCCTATAATTATTCGTCCATTGTATAACAACTGCGTTGGGGTCAAACTGATGAATAGTTTAACTCAAATACATTGCACGAAGTATTGATGCTTTTAATGCAAATACTATAACTTTTTATTATTGAAATCTGCAATTTGTTGCTGCCAATGCGTTAACAGGGAAAGACAATCGGGATTACCTGAATTAGTTTTCCTACAAATTCGAAACTAGTTCGACAGATATGTAGATCCTGTAATTATACCAAAAAAAGATACGATGGTTTAATCAAATAATTGAAGAAACACAGAGCTTGAGAAATTGTGTGGTTTTTTTCTTGTTATAGTATAAAAAAATAAATCGCTCTTCTCACGAAGCATCACACAATTTCCCAGAGGGACTGTGCATTACATCTTAGAAGTATTAAGCTTAAGGCAATTAAGAGGCACTTACTGTCGCTGTAGTTATCATCGCCAATTCTTTCGACTGACGGGCTTCTGTTGCGTTTTTTGTGCTCCTTGTACCGTCTATTATGATGATGGTGTTTTCGTTCTCGACTGTGTTCTCTGTCACGTTCCCTGGATCTACTGCGGTAAGACTGTCTAGGAGGCGACTTAGATAAGCTCTGCCGTTCCCTGTACTTTTGATGCTTTCGTCCTAAATCTTTCTCACTTTCACGATTTCCACGACCCCCTGGGGAATATCTTGGTGATCTAGATCGTGATTTATGCTTATGCTTCTTGATATCTCGATCTTTCTTATGTTTTTTAACATTCGATCCCATTTTTAATGCAACTAAATAATGTTAAAATCTAAACATACTCTTTGCACATAACCTCAATCTAAACGTTTACGTCAGAATGAGTTTAGTTTCAATTTTTCCCACTGGTTCCGCAATCGATCAAAAGAATTCGTGTTCATCTTTTTTGTTTAAAAATATTGGTTTCTCTAATAAAAAAAACAGTATATCTTACACTCTTACAGTTTGTACAAACGTATTTATTATTTATTATCAGTTTTTACTTTTTTTGAGAAATAATATAATTGCATATAAAATAATTAAAATTATAAAAAAATTAAGGTGTTATTATAACAAAAAGATCCAGCAAAATAATTGAAAGATTTCGCTTCATACTTTTAAAAAAGATTTACTAAACCGATGAATGTTTAAGCATATTTTCCTTGTAATATTAGAACCATTCAATTCTAAAATAATTGTTGTCCATAGTCATAGAAAATAGTAAATAATAATTGCTACTCCTATTATTAAAATATTAGCTTCGATCCCAACGCCAAATAGTGCCGTCATCACATACGCAAATGAGGACGTCACCATCACGTGAAAATGAAGTTTGTCTTATGGCAGTGGTACACTTTGGATGCACGAGAGTGCTGCACCTGGTCAAAGTTGGATCGGTTGCATCCAATTCCCACACAAATGTTCTTCCACTTTGATTGCCAAGGGCCATTACTTTATGCCAGAAATCAAGAGCGAAGCGTATGAACCAAATTTCGCAGTCTTTATAATCAAACCTATGAATTACTGTAGCAGTGGAATCATTTGGTTTCAGTCCACAGTCATCAAGTTTACCCGGCTTCCAACAAACAATGGAGTTCTCACAGGATTTTGATAACACAAAATCCCCAAGCCACTGTACGCAATCTACATAATTCCTATGAATGTCGCGCGTTGAGAAATCTGGAAAGTGCTCTTTAATCGACGCGAATGGGCGAACACTTTTATTAGGATTGAATGCAAAACTTGCCTTTATCCCGTCCTTAATTGAGGGTTTGTCTAGTTGCCACAGTTTCAACGAATGATCCATTCCGCACGATAAAATCTTACTCCCCTTCATATCAAAGTCAGCACTAAGAACCTCATCCCGATGACCCTCGACTCCGCCAAAAATCGCTACACAGACGTCCGACTGAACATTCCACAAGCGCAAGGAATGATCTTTGCTGGCGGAAAGGAGTATGTACGGTTCCTTTGGGTGGAATTTCAGTTCGTTTATAGCGTGTCCGTGACCGATGTAATTCTTTGTGCATGCTTGAATAACGGGATTAAAGATTCTTATCACCCCACGTAAGCCAGCTGCTGCAAGGATTGGTCGTCCTGTTTCCGTTTCGAAGGACCATGCACACGTGTAAAACACTTCATCGACCTAAAAAATATTCTGAAAAGTAATACTGATTTTTATTTCATCCAAAAACACTACTCACGTCAGGGTCCGCATAGCACTGTATCAGAGAAATTCCGCCTTCCCGTGGACATTTGTATACAGAGACCCGATTGCTTCCAACTGACGCAAAAATCAAAGGCTGGTCCTTTTGCAAGTTGTGATTAAACTGTGCCCCGAATAATGGTTGTCCATGGTCCTCTTTTATACTGCAACTGCAAGAGTTTGTCTTTTCAAAATTATTTCCTTTTTATGGTGTAGTTCATTTGCTTACGTGAACTTATACGGAGGTTTAATAATTTTCGGAGTTTTCCTCTTTCGCCTTTTCAACTTTTTATTAGTCGGCGTTGCACTACGTGAGGTATTAGTCGTTGAGGTGCTAGCTAAACTACCAGTTTCGTCCTAAAATTATCATTGAAGAGGTAATTATGCAAGTTATCCTCGATCAAATAACCTACTGCTTCATCTCCTGATTCTTCCGAACCTTCGTGGTTATTTGCAGGTAGACCATCTTCTACAGGTGGAGGAGCTTTCATTGTCGCCGGCATTTTTTATATTTCTTTACTTTGAACACATATTTAGAGAAAAAGGGTGCCTTAAAAATTACTAGTCTGACTTTGTTATTTTGGCGCTTGGCAGGGAAACGTCATTGATTTTCGCGCCTATAATCCTTCTCTTGGAATTTTGATGAGAACGAAACTGACTACACACATTTCCGTTACTAAAAATATCCTTTTTTGAAAATATTTGTATTACGCACAAAATGAAACTTTAAAATAAATTAAAATATTGTATAATTTTGAAATTTTGACTTTCAAAATTGACATTGCAGATTACATTGTTTCTTCACAGATGGGGTTAAACTTAAAACACCATAAATTATTTACTGTCAAAATGACAGCGGTGTACAAATTCATTTATCGTTTTGCTTGATGTGAAATTTTAAATAATATTTATTTCTTCTAACTGGGTGACGACAACTCTTAAACAGTTGAAGAATACTTTCCAATATAATAAGAAACTAAGTCTCATAGCAATTAAGAGCAGTAGGTGAAAATATTAAACCTTCAAAATAATACTTTATTTTCCACTTATTTCGTTCAAAAATTAATAACACAGGTAAAGTAATAGCACATTAAGTTCCTTTACAGAAATTATGGATGACCACCACAAACGGTATGAATATTGTAAAACACGTCTAAAATATCGCCAGGGTAGACAGCTAACTGCAGTAAAAGTAAGTTTATTTTCAAAACGTACTTAACACCAATTATTTATATTAACTAATTTTTACATTTACCTATTGGTGTACACTGTTGCGGATGAATCTTCACACCTGCTAATTTTTGGAGTGCCGAAAATTAATTTAAAAAATGAAGTCAAACGATTGTTACAAAAATTTGGAACATTGAAAAAAATCGAGTGTATAACGGATACATTAAGCGCAAATTCAGAATTCTGTAATTTAATTTAATGTAAACTATGAATTGATTTGTTAAATAAGATATTTCCAGATCCTATAGAAAATTTTACAGATGTTTTCCATGTATCTTTTGAAGATATTGCACACAGTAGAAGAGCCAAAAAATTCGCAGATGCGAAAAATTTTTATGGAGGTATCTTGCATATTTCATACGCCACAGAATGGGAGAGCGTTCAGGATGTCAGGGAAAAGCTACTGAAGAGGAAAAAAGAAATTTCCTATAGAATGCGAAGAAATCAAAGGCATAAATCGAAATATTCTGCAAATATACAAGCAAATTTGAAATAAATAAATGTAATTTTTTAAATAATATTTATACTGTTTTTTCAATTCAATTTTCCCAAATTTTTAAAGTAAAAAAAGGTAACTAAGACAATTTGTTATCATTTAATTTTATAAATGTTTATTACCTTTATAGACATACACATTTTCAAACAAATGGGTACAATAATAAATATTTATTAATGATTATCAAACTAACACTTTAAAAATTTGTTTGGATCCCCGAAAAACGATGATACAAATTCTATACCCTCAGGTAACGATTGAATAGATTCAAGCAGATCTGATTTTGGTGGAAATATTATATCAGTGTATGAAATTTTATCAATGGTTCTCACTCTAACCATGAAAACTTGACTGGAAACGAGATTAGTGCCATCCCTTCTTCGGTCAACAATTTTTTTAATGCACAACTCACCACTAGAAGAACTCACTATTATAATCTGTTACAGTGTTGTATATTTAATTAATTTTACCTGGAATCATTCTTTAGCGAACACCAATTATGCTTAATCAGTTTCACAAATTCCTTAACCGATCTTATAGCATCCGAAAATATAGTGTCCATATCATTGAGGAAGCTAAATAAGTCATTAGAGGTAGAACACAATTTCGAAAATTCATATGGAATCCTTTTCTGAATCTCCCGTTGAATCAAAGTGTTAACACTTGATAAGTTTGCTAAAAAATAAAGTATCATAAATTTTAGATATTCAGGCTTATTCTACTTACCAATATTTTTTTCAGTCTTCAGTAAAACTTTTTCAAAAACGATTTGATATTTATTTGAGTAGATGTATTTTGGAGAGAAATGCAGTTGAAATTGCACACTGGATACATGTTTATGGAAAATCTCCATGAACCCAATCCTGATGTAAATCGTGTTGAAATCCCAATTTAAGTTTTCACTGAAAATGTCGTTGTAAATAAGAGTGTAAATATTTTCAATTACTTCCTACCATTGAATTTTATTATGCAGAAGATATTCAAATTTAGGGGTGATTGGAAGAAAAGCGCCAACTTCGTCTTCACTCTCTACCTTTGACTCGCTACAATGAAAACAAAGGGATGTTAAGAAAACTGCTTCTGGACAAAAACTTTATCTAAATTCTATTTCAATGTTAAATTAAAAAAAAAAAACTTACTTCTTTAAATAGTTTTCCAGCAGAAATCCAACAGACGGAACTTCAGGCAAGAGGAGCGATTCTTCACATTTGGTATCAAAATTCTGAGACTCCCTTCTTTTTTTATAAGCATCCAAAGCTTCTCGGATTGAATCCCTTCCACAGGATGTTGGAAAATGTATTTCAACATTGGCAGGACGAATGTTGGAATTTCTTGCAGTTGTGGCACCATCAAAATACTTTGATTTATCTTCTTTGAAACTCGAATCAGAGCAAATGGTATTCTGGGTTTCCTCCGGTCTTACTATAGTAAGTCGATTATTCCCTGCTTTGGTCATGCTTTTCAAAAATAACGTTGCATCATAACTTGAACTACTTATTGGCGATAAATCTATTTCAGTGGCATTAAAAATGGAGTTTTGCTTTAAGCTAAATGCTTGATTTGGTGGAACCCTTGGTAAAGTATCCTCTTCATCACTGGAATTTTTTAATGACGAATTTTGGAGATCCTTCAAACTATTTTTTTCGATATTTTTAGTAAAATTTTTGAATTTATTGAAGTCCTTCAAGTCGGTTGTACTCTCCAATTTCTTAGGTTCCAGTATATTTTCGTCAACTGCAGAAGTGGTAGACATTTCAATGCTGTCGTTGATTAGATCTATTGTTATCAAATTTAGATCATCATCACTATTATTTCTGCAGTTGCTTCCACTTTTCGGAAATTCATTATTTTTATAAGAAATTGTATTTTGTTTAAGCTCTGTTATCTCATTATTTAACTTTTCTGGTATGTCTTTAGTATCAATCTTATTAGTTGAGCATTGTTTAGCGTAATATTCATCAACAACACTTACATTTTTTATATTATTGAAATCCGCTGTGGAAGCCTCAGGGTTTGCACCTTCCATTAATCCGTTTTTACCAATTTCAGCTAATGGCGAAGCAATGGTACTGTCTGGCACATTAAAACTCAGATCAGCATCAGCAGAACGAATCGTAGAAATGCTCGTATCAGTTTTGACATCATCTTCACTGCTGTGCTTTTCGTCGCAGATGTTTAAACTAATTTTATTTATATGACATCGATTATTCTCTACTTGGAAGGAGTTTTCAACAAAAATACAGCTTTCATCTTGTTCTTTATTTACTCGTCTTTGGTTGTCGACCTGATTTAAATTATTTTCTTGATCAATCTCTAAATCAACAACTCTATAGGTCGTCGCCCGGTTCTTTTTTGAGTACAACCGCTTTGACCATTCTTCACCTTCAACGTTCTTATCTTTCCTATTATTTCTAACAGGTTCAGGAGTGGCAATATTTTCTGTTTTATTTAACTCTTCAATTTGTTCTTCATTTAAGAATATAGTTCCTCGCTTTTGGTTGTTGACCTGATTTAAGTTACTTTCTTCATCAATCTCCAAATCAACAACTTTGTGGGTCGTCATCCGGTTCTTTTTTGAATACATCCGCTTTGACCATTCGCCATATTCAAAGTTCTTATCTATCTCATTAATTGTACCTGTAGTAATATTTTTTGTTATATTTAACTCTCCAATTTGTTCTTCATTTAAGAATACAGTTCCTCGCTTTTGGTTGTTGACCTGATTTAAGTTAGCGTCTCCATCGATTTCTGCTGATCTTAACCCTTCATTTTCTTGTTCAATCTCTAAATCAACGACTTTGTAAGTCGTCGCCCGGTTCTTTTTTGAATGCATCCGCTTCGACCATTCTTCATACTCCAAGGTCTTATCTTTATCACGACTTGTAACTGGTCCAGGAGTGAGAATATCTTCTGTTTTGTTTAACTCTACAATTCGTTCGTCATTTAAAAATATGGTTTCTCGCTTTTGGTTGTTTATCTGTTTCAAATTAACGTTTTTATCGATTTCTTGTGATCGTAACCCTTCATTTTCTGGATCAATCTCCAAATCAACAACTTTGTAGGTAGTCGCTCGGTTCTTTTTCCTGTACATCGCCGGTCGCACTTCTTCATATTCAAAGTTTTTATCTTTCTCATAATTTGTAACTGATTCATGAGCCACCTTGCATAATTTTTCTGATTTTGCTACAATCACGTTTGGAGGATCCATCGTAGGTTCTTCGAATGCCATATCATCCTCATCATAAACTGTAAAACGACGCTTATTAGGCTTTTGTGTGCCTAAGCTATTTGTTACAACAAGTCTATCGTCATTTTCCAATTCACAATTCGCAAATTCCATATCCTCAGAATGTGCGGTTTGAAAATGTTTTGGATTAATTCTCGATGTTGGTTCCAAATCCAAATTTCCTTCGTACTGAGTTTCTCGTTTTTTCCTGGATGTCGTCTGTTCGTTCAAACCGTACTGCACTTGCAACTTATTCTCAAGTACATAAGAGTTAACATTTTCCTTGTTGGTTAAAGTTGCGTTGCTCTCGTTCAACCAACTCATATCCATGTTATTGAGAGAGCTTTTCTGACATTTTGCGCTACCGGGATGATTTAAAGAGCTGTAATCCAAACTTGTATCTACATCCACTTGTTTGAGAATTTTTAAACGATCATTTTTCATTATACTTTCATCCATTAACTTATAATTTGTTTTAGTTAATGAAAGGGGATCGTTGATTTCTTCAAACAATACCTTTTTAGATTTCATGTTCTGCGTTTGATTAATAATATTCGCTGAATGGTTTTTATGTTTCACATTTTCATTTGTTAGGTCCTTGATACGTTCATCCTTTGACGATGAATCCATTTTATAATTAACTTTATTGATGGAGGTTTCAATTTGATTGTGTAACTGCTGTTTTGATGCTGATGTGGATGCAATCTTGGGTTTCAAATTAGATGCATTTGCATCTCGTGAAGAAGAACATATTTTGGGGGTTTCCTTTCCGTGTACATTGTCCAAATCGTCAGTCTCCGAGTTATTGTTAATTGCTTCAAGAGGAGGAAAATCATTATTTTTCTTGCTCGCACGGAATTGCATTTGAAGGGAGTCTTCTTCATCAATGTTTAGTGAAAAATGCCAATTCCTTGGTTTGTTGCTCATTCCTCTACTATAGTTTTCTTTATCATGCTTAACCCCATCAACAGGATTCTGGCATTGTTTTCCGAAAGCTTCTTTATTACAACCTAAAGGCTTGTTTTCGTTTAAATTCTTTTTAACAACTTCCGAATAATTAGGTCCAGATTTTAAATCATTGCTTTTAAAAGTTGAAGTTTTGCCAAAGAAATCGATGCTTATATTGAAACAGGGCTCATTTTCAGTCTGTAAGCCTCTCGCAGATGGGATTGTTGTTAAATTCAGATCCACATTTGTGCAGTCCTCATTCACAGTACTACAAATGATGGGCTTTGCTTCTTTAAAAGATTGTATTTTTTTCAGTATTTCTGGTGCTTTCTTTGATTGCTCGCATCTTTTAGTAGTGTTGTTTTCTACGAGAGATTTTCCAATAAACGTGGATTGATTTTCAAGGAGGACGCTGGACGAAGCTGCTTCTACATCATCCAGATCCATCAGTACATGGCTATCCACACCGTCGCTTATATCCAGTTCGGATTCAATATTCATTGTTGTGCGACGATTTTTCTCACTATCTCCAAGTACTCTATTGGTATCAACACTTCCAGTTGGTTCACATAAATCTAAATCGATTGGGTAAAAAGTGGTTTGTCGTTTTGTTTTAAAATTATTTTCAGCGAGTGTATTTCCAGGTTGGAGTGACACGCTTGGGTTGGTCGATTCAATATCCTCAATCGGTGAATCATGATACATTGTCTTGCGCGATGGCTTTACGATTTTCTCTACATTGAAACAGTGCGCTGTACTCAAGTCCACCTCCTTCAAGCTCAAATTGGGAACAGAAAGAAAATATGATGGAACGTTTTCTACATTTAATGGTTTATCTTCTTGCAGCGTCAAATCTAAATCATCGCTACTTGTCTGCATTGGACCACTGCTTTTATATACCGACATTTTTTGGACTGCTTCCTCACGGTTCATGTTAATGTTTATGAGTTTGTCAGTATCGTCGTTCACAGAGAGAAAATTCAAGTCACTGGGATTGTAAGTAATATTGTAAGTATTGTTACTGTAAGTGATATTATTATTTCTCTGTCCATCAGTCTCAAGCATGCTTACATCTTTGGCGGCACAATCGTCAATTGATAGAACCTGTTCGTTTATCGGTGTTAAATCCATGTCATCTTCATCGTATACTGTTCGCCGTTTACTGCTCTCTACGATGACCTTTTCCTGTTCAGTGTTTCTTGTATCACAAAGTCGCAAATCTTGCACATCATGTGTAGTTAAGCGTTTAACCTGAAGGGTGTCATTTCCAATTGTGTTTTGATCTAACATGGTTTCGTTACTTAAAACAAATTTCATTTCTTTCCTTTCACTATTTAATTTGTGAGCCGGTACGGATTCGTAATCGACACGCGACTGTTCAGGAGATTTAGATATGTTCATCGCATTTTCGATATTCAAATTTACAAAAAATATATTTTCTTTATTATTTTCATCATTATCAACACCAAAATTTTCACATTTTTTGGTGTTTTGTGGAATATTTACTTTGCTATCGCTTTTAAACGTTGACGGTTCCAACCCCTCTACGTTGTGATTTGATCCGTTTCCTGCATTCTTTGTTGGCGACAGAGAAAAATTGTTACCCAAAATAATTAAATCACTTAATGAGAAATTTGTATGTTTGCCGGATTTAAGGTACTCCCGTTCCTTATCAAACAGTGAAAAGGTTGAATAAAGCTTGTTTTTTGTGTTGTCTAAACTGATTGGTGATTCAGAGCTTCGATTCCCTGCTTCGCTATCTCTTAGGCACTGTTTATATTGAATATGTCTCAATTCATTTTCAGACAGTGATATATCCAATGTTTTCTCGAAATCAACTTTAGACTGAATCGTAAATCTCTTATTTCTTTTTGGGGACACGATTTTAAATTTATTTGCGTTGTCATTACTCGAATCCGAGTTAGGCACAGCGAATGCGTTATATGATACATTACTTGTTAAATTTTTGCTGGATTCTACTGAAGATGGGTTCTCCCTAATTTTGAGAGGTTGGCTTTTAACGGCTATTTTAGGCTCTATTTTTACATTTTCGTCCGTTTCCTCTTCATAGGATGTTCCCCAAATAGTGCCACCATTATCAGCGGGTAAAAATTCTCTGTAAAATTAAGAAATAAAATAAAATAAATGAGTAAATGCTAATTAAATTCAAATATTACTTGACATTGTTTTTTCCAGAAAAACTTATTCTTCGCGAAATCTTATTGAACGTGTAAGTTGGACTGGCGTCTTCTACGAATGCTCTCTTGAGAATCTATTGATTAAAAACAATTTAACTTCAAAAATTCATTTTGCACACAAAAAAAAATTCTTTGAGTTGTACAAAAAAAATTGCATCTGAAATAAGTGTTGATTTTTAGTTTACAAGACTGACTGGTTTGAAACTGGGTTTAATAATATAATTATGTCAAACCAATTTTTGGAGCGAGAATATCAGTTTTGTTAATTTGTATACCCAAGTTAAAAACATAAACACACAACGTCCACATTATATTTTAACACATTCCATCAAAGCACATCATACTGCATTTTTGAATTGAATTTTGTTAATTTAAAAACAAGAGCTTTTCAATTTCAACCAACAAAAAAACTTACAGAAGATCTTCTATTTTTCTCATCCATTTTAATGTAATCGTCGTTTTATTTTGAAGTTCGGTTTTGACATTCGAGTCTCGAATGCAACGTTTGGATCGTAGATGCCAACCTACAGGAGAAAAATTATAATTGCATTTTTATGTATACATATTAAAGGGTTCTTACTTCTTAGTATTAATATTAACAATACGAAATAAAAATAATTTCTCTGAGATAAATTAATAGCAATAAATAGATGAAAGTGTCCCAAAAGTTAATTATATAGGAGTGTCCAGAAACTCGATTTGAAAGATCTGATATGAAAATTTAAACAAAAATATATATAAAAATGCAAAAATTAATAACCACCGATTAACAACTGTATATATAAAAAATGTAATTTTCTAATTGAAGAAAAAACTATCCACTAAATATATAAGCATATGAAATAATTCATTATTTTAACGATCACATATACAATTATTTGGATCAAGAACAACCGGCTGAAATTTTGACAACCAGAGGGGAAAAATTTGGTCGTATTTCTCATGAGTATGATTTTCAACAAAATAAATTTTAGATTCCTCCACAAAACTTTCAATATTTACCGATATCGTGAATTGATAATAAAATAACTTAGGCAAACATTACATTTATAGCATTAACAAACACAATATACAATTTTCGCTCCAAAACACACTCAAGTGCAACTTAATATGTGTGTCGTTTGTGATCTACTGATCTATGCCATGGCCAGTGTTTTACGCTGAAGTTTACGCTGGTTGGTAGTAAAAAGTACTGCAGTCTGCAATGTGGATATTCATAATAATTCAAATTATATTCAAAATAAAGAACACGTTTCATCCGCTAATTAGTTACAGAAGCAAAGTCAACTGTAAATCCAAGTTATTGTTATATAAACAGATCATCCGGCCAGTTATGGCATATGGGTACGGATGTTGGTTTTCAATCTCCACCGCTTATGCTAAAAAAATAGAATCCCTAGAAAGAAGCATCCTCAGAAACTGCTGTTCGATTAAGTTTAAAACTAGAAACAAATACTTCTCTAATCGGGAGTTGTACGAAAAAGTGAACATCATCCCACTGTTCACCTACCTTCCACTATTACTGGCCAAGAAATTAACCTCCGGGAGTTTCATCCGAACCCACTGATCATCTCTAGCATCACACTTAGCAACAGGAAACCTAACCTTCCAAGACTAAAATATCTATTACCTTTTGCACTACTTCAAGATCCATTAACTTAACTGCCCGTAACTCCAACTATAACAATATCTGCAACTTTTATCACATGAAAGATAATTAATTACTTTCGTAGGGGATAATGAAACATGGATTATTATTTCTTGCCTTATTCCGAGGGGACACTCTTGATTATACACCCTCATGAGAGCGAGCTAATCTTTATTACTAGGTTAGCCCACCTTTGCACAGAATTAGTTAAATAATTAGTTAATTAGTTAAATATATAGGTTATCTAGGTTATCATAGGTTGTTCTTAGTTTTATTATTATACTCTAACTTTAAATATAGCCTTAAGCCTCCCTTTATTGTACTTGCTAGCTATTTTAGTTTAGTTGACATAATACTGTAAATATTATATTATATAAACAGTAACTTTATAAGTAAATTAAGTATAGTTATTAGACGGTCACTCACTTCCTCCCTGTCTGCAAGGTAGACAACCACTCACCCGTAGGCCGTAGCGGAACCCACCACCCTTATCACCTTAAATCTGCGGCTTACTTTCGAATTCTCAATTGTTGATAATTCTGACTCGGATTCAGCGGAGTCCTCGACTTTTGGAACTGAAATTCGGATTCCGCCATTGAAAAAGCTGTTGCTGTTGCTCGAAATACCATTAGTGGTTGGGGTCGGGGTTGAAGACGGTCGTATACCATCCTCACATTTTATATTTGTGACTGAGACATTATTTCTTATTGTCGGGGAACTCCCGGATGTGTTTGTTGTGAGCATGGAGCTGTTTGGACTAGCTGCATTTGGGGATGCATCCCCCAAAGATGATGACATTTTCACCATGAAAATTATTGAATTTCAACGCTATGGCAGCATATTTCTGAAAGTTAAAAGAATTTTGGAGTTTTTATTAATTCATACTTGATGTTGATTGAATTATTTTATGTTATCTATGAATATAACTATGAATATCTTTTTGTATCGTTCAGTAAGTTTTTGGTAAAATTCATTGTTTCTAAATCTAACTATTAATAGTTTCCGATTTATTTTTTAACGATAATTCAAGGTGAGTAGGAATCTTTAATTGATTTCTAATGTAAATTACAATCTCTTAGCGTAGGTTTCTCTCGTTATAATGTACAGTGTACACCGTTATATTGATTATGTCATAGGTATCTACTATTATTCGAATTCAAGTTTCCATTAGACACATACAATCTATACAATTATAATTTGTATAACATGCTAGAAAATAACCCAACTAGCATTTTAAGTGGCAGATACCAAGCTTTAGTGATCGCCACCAAAATGTAGTTAAGGGCACGTTTGCCTTACTTTTTTCGCCACTATAATGTTGACCATCACTTTAAAGTTGCTTTCGGAACCTATATGAAACGTGACTATGGGAACTATATGCATCCCAATTTTAAAGTTCCAATTGAAGTTCCAGAATAGTAATAAAACCGTTGCGGAAAGTCGTCAAAGTTTCTGCCACTTTGTAGTTGTTTCACACCTCGGTTTGGTACGTTTTTGCTCCTAGATTATGGCACTGGGAAGTGGCAAAATTAAAGTATTTGTTTTAGTAGCGAATACGTTCCGGAAACCATATTCAAAACACTACATAGTACCAAAATTCCTACTTAAAATTGGGTAAGTGGCGATTACTTGTAAGTGGGACTATAAAGTTTTTGACACTTCAATAACGAGTAGCCATTGTTTCTATAAAGTAGCTAATACGTTCCTGTCTCTGAAAATCTCGTTCTTTGTTGTTCATGTTCTTGACTTACATTTCTCTTTAGAGTCTTTAGTGATTTAGTTGTGAAAGTAATTCAAAGTGCCAAAAATTAATAATTTCGAAAAATGAAAAGTGTTAAGTCAAAATTATATAAACATTCAACGACATTCTACCGGAAAGTAAAAAAAGAAAAGAATAAAGTGCAAACTGCAGGTTGTCACCCCAAAGTGGCGGTCGGATGCAAGAAGTCCCGTTTTTAACTTCATGGTAAATTCTGGGGACTATAGAGTGACCCTTGGAACTATACAGTGCTTTTTGGAACTATGGAGTGGTTCTTGAAATTATAGAGTGGCTTTCGGTACTATAAACAGGCATTTTCAGAATTTTATAGTTTCAGATACTATACAGATCCAGTTGCCACGTGGCAAAAACTTTGCTTCAGGTAACTGGAACCATGAAGTACCATTTCAAAGTGACACAAACTTTATAGTGGCAGCGCCATATACCCGCCATTTTCTTTTACAATTAATCAGAAGAATTTTTTCACATGAACGAAAATGCTTTATAAAAAAGTGTAAAATAATGTTTTTCGAATGAAAAACAATACACAATTAAATATTATATTAATTTGGAAATCGAGAAATTTCTAAAAATGGAGAGACAAATTTTTTCGAAAATGACGAAATTTAGAATTTAGGAAAAATGTTCCATTTTTTAAAACATTTTTAAGGCGCATTGTATTTTTTCGAAGTGAAATATCCATATTTACGACAAAATTTTGTTCGCAACAAGTTTAATTAATGAGGAACAATGTTCTGAACATATAAAAGTATCAAATTTAAAATACTCTTATGTCTTATTCCTCATGAAAAATATATTCACACTTAAATGATCACAAATTTCCAGAAGAATCCATTTACCATTTTATATGTATTGTTATAATAAATTAATGACAAAGTATTATAACAGAAAAGCATGTTTCAACAGGGATTATTTCATTGTGTTAGTACGAGAGTGGCATTTAAGTTCCAGATACGATTTTGGGTGGTGTTTTTTACCATTTCGGAACGTTTGTGCCACGTGGCCGTCTATCGTCCCAATTACGAAACAAAAACGTATCCATTTATTCCCCATTTTAGTGACGAAATCGTTTTTGGAGCGTACCTGACACGTTCTCGTCGCTGATAACTGCTACTTTATACTGACCATTTTTGGTGGCAGCCACGTTGCGGGATACAAAAAATGCTAGTTGGGAATTCGCTGGCTCGATAATAGTTCAGAACCATCAATTTTGCGATGAAATTATTCGATTCGTTGGTATTTGCCAAATTTCTGATTCATTACAGTTACCAAGCCGAAGGTGCTGCTTAAAAAATTGCAATAAAAATATGCAAATTTGGTTTAACCCAGAAACCATTTCGAGTGGACTTAACGCAAAGCTTTCCTCGTTTTAAAAATAGCTGATACGGTTGTGTGTTAAAGTAAGCATAAACTATCCTTTTGTTAAGGCCCAACCAAAATGTACATAAGAAAACATAACATAACATAACATAAGGCTGGACATATGGGCTACTAATGTATTCGCCCAAAATGTCCGTCAACTTACGTTCGTCAAGTCGGAAATGTCAAATTTACGTTCGTCAAGTACGCAAGATTGGGTGAGAATCCAACTCTTTGCGTATGCTGACGGAATTTTGACATTTGGGCAAAACAATTTGTTGTGTTTACCTTACGTATCGTTACGTATTCATTTCGGGTACATTTATGTTTTGACGTAATTTTGACATACAAAAGCTTACGTTCGTTCAATTACGTACGTATTCTTATGTACATTTTGGTTGGGCCTTTAGTAATCTAAGTAGGTGGCAGCACTGAATTTGTCAATGTTTGTATATGAGCGGTGCTGTCTCTGAATCTGTCAAAGGCATCGCTCTCTTCTTGTTCAGCCGTCATAGAGTGTGGACGTCTCCCGTATTACTTTATAATAAATCTTTGAGTGTTTAAATATCTAATAAGGTGTTTTGATTTATTCCGTTTAACGATCACAGGTTATGGGCCCAGAACGTGTCCAGTGCGTTAAATAAAAGTTCGTAATAGTACTTACTCCGCGAAAGTAATCGGGAATAAAAGTCTCCAAGATGGCTGACGGCGGGCAGAAGCAAAGTGATGAAGGTAATCGCGTAATTGCAAGCATCCGAAAATTATCAAGCGAGAGCCAATGGGAAACATGGAAATGGCAGCTTGAATTATGCTTAAAGGAGCAAGGTTTGTATTCCATTATAGACGGCACAAGGGTGTGCCCGGCGGCACCAAGTGGTAACGCGCAACCGTCTAAGGAATTTAGTGCTTGGCAACAAGAAAATGCGCGAGCATCTCGAATTATAGGTACTGCGCTCGATGAGGAAGCAGCCATTCACGTTCGCAAGAAATCTGACGCGAAAGAAATTTGGGACATGCTAGTGTCAGTGTACGAGCAATCGTCACAACAGCGTTTGTACACGCTATTTGACAATTTTTTTGAAGCCAAAATGGATGACGAAATGTCCATCACAAAACATACGTCACAATTGTCAAATCTGTTCGACGACATACTGAGCGAACTTAAGGCCCGTACAGATAGTTCCACCTCCTTTCGTTCGTTCGCCTCCGTTCGTTTTTTCAGTTTTTTGGTTCCATATACTGCCCATAGAAGTGTCCACATAGAGGCGGACGGAGACGAACGAAACCGGACGGAGGGGAAAAACTTTGAGAAATTTCGAATTTTAGGCGAAAGGGCGGACGGGCATAACCTCACTTTCTGCCTATCACAATAAATTTGAATTGAAATACGGTGAATCGTACGGAGACAGTAAATTTAATGTAATAGAGTGAATTTAGTGCAATCCCCGAATAGCTCACTCAATATTTCCATTGCTATTAAATTGTAAACAATGAATGACAAGTGTCAAAGGTCCAAAAGACGAAAGAAACGAAACGGTGGTATGTGGACATTACAAAAAACCGGACGAAAACGAAAGAAGAAGAAAAAACGAACGGAGGCGAACGAACGAAAGGAGGCGGAACTATCTGGACGGGCCTTTAGAAAAGTCAAAAAGGAGGCCACTCTTCCGTTTTCGTTACTCCACCACCGCATTTTCAAAACAATAGGACCTGAATATCAGTTTTACCGTTCGACATGGTATCGAGTTCCAGAGACAGAGCAAACAACAAAGCTACTTATTGAAAACTTGCGATCTATTGAAAATTCTCTAGAAACGTCTAAAAAGGCAGGTATCTTCTACACAAAGTCCAGAATCGAGGGACAAGTGCAGAATAAACAAACAAACTCGGCATCGTATTTCAGGAAGAAAGAGAAGCGTTCTTGTTTATATTGTAAGAAAATCGGTCATTTAATTGCAAATTGCAGGAAACGTATAGCAGCGACAGAACAAAAATCAGAAAATTCAAATACAGGAAAATCAGAATTCGACTTACAGAAAAATAACAAACCAGTAGGATTCGTAGCTTCCGGCATGGAAGTAAATGCAGACATTTCAGTGGATTCCTGGATTTCTGATTCCGGCACAACACATCACATATCTGCTAATAAACAACATTTCGCGACATTTGAAAAATTTCCTATCCCAGAAAAAGTGTTAACAGCAGGAAACGAGTGCATCCGTGCATACGGATCTGGTAGAATTAACATTGAGCTTTATATAAATGACAAGTGGTGTAAAAGTTTTTTAAATAACGTTTGGTACGTTCCTGAAGCTCGTCATCAGTTGTTTTCCATAAGACAAGCCGCAAAATACGGGAATAGTATTATGTTTGACCAAAAAGGGGTAAAAATTCGACGTGAAAATAAAATAGTCGCAACCGGTAATCTTGTCGGTCCCGTATATGTAATGAACATGCGCGTTCTTGTTCCAAATTCTCAAGCAATTAGTCACCTAACAACAACTGAAAAACAATTACAGGGATGGCATGAGAGATTAGGACATCAAGACAAACGTCATGTGCGCAATATATTATCCCGGGTTGGGATATCTTTTAAATGTGCAGACACAGAATTATTTTGCGACGGATGTGTTCTCGGTAAATCTCAGCGTAAACCATTTCATGAGCGACAGAATCGTCCGCAAGTGGTCGGCGAATTAATCAATGCAGATGTAAATGGTCCAATGTCAATTAATTCGGTTAACGGTTTTCGTTACTATGTCGCATTCAAAGATGATTATTCACGGTTCGTTAGAATATTTTTCATGAAAGAAAAATCTGAAGTGGTAATCAATTTAGAAACATTTTTGAATGAGTGTGACACAGCTGGACATAAAGTGAAAGTTTTTCGTTCCGACTGTGGCGGTGAATTTGACTGCGTGAGAGTAAAAACATTACTAAATAAACGGGGTATCGAGTTTAGTCCAACGTGTCCTTACACTCCTGAACAGAATGGAGTCGCAGAACAATCTAACAGGCATGTAGTGGAACTGGCTCGGTCAATGATCTCAGTCACCACACTATCAAAATCGTTTTGGGCTCACGCGTGTGATACGGCTGCATTCCTAATTAATCGCACGGGAAAGAGCAGTGTTCCAGGTAAGACACCATTTGAATTATGGTCCGGTAAAACATTTGACAGTTTCAATTACCTGAGAATTTTTGGCTCAGAATGCTATGTAAATATACCAAAAAGTTTCCGATCAAAATTCGATAATAAAGCAGTTTTAGGTTACTTCATCGGATACGTAAACGATAAGGACGGGTATAAAGTGTGGATACCGTCAAAGAATCGCGTAATGAAATCACGAAATGTTGATTTTCGTCCCGAAAAATTGTGTACCAAAATTGAAATTAACACTAGTCCGAATAAAGAATGCTACACAAATAATCTAGTTGAATTAGAATTCAATAACAAAAATAATAGTATTAGTGAAGAAAACACGGAAATAATAATAAATAACCCTCCAGAAAGTGAAACAGAACAAAGTGAATACGAAACAGATGAAGTAGAAATTCAAAGAAATAATCGTAACATTCGTCCTCCAGAAAGGTTCTCGGATTATGAGGTAGGTTATAAGGCCCACAGAGGCAGAGCAAGTAGTGTACTAGCGTGTTTAACAGAAGCAGTTCAAGATGAAATGGAACCAACAAATTTTAATGAAGCTATGAAGAGTTTTGAATCCGAAAAATGGATAAAAGCAATGAAGGAAGAAATAAACGACTTTAACGAGAATAAAACATGGGACTTAGTACAATTACCAGCGGGTAAGCGTGCTATTGACAATCGTTGGGTACTTCGTGTGAAATATAAAAATGATGGCACAATAGATAGATATCGTGCTCGTTTAGTTGTTCGGGGTGTATTTCAACGTGCGGGACTCGATTATGATGAGACTTTCAGTCCTGTTGCTCGATATGACGCGATCCGGGCTTTAATAGCAACAGCAGCAAAAGAAAATCTAGTGCTCGGACAATTTGATGTGCGAACCGCGTTTTTGTACGGAAATATTGATGCAGAAATTTATATGACTCAACCACAGGGTTTCGACGACGGGTCCGGTAGAGTGTGTTTACTTAATAAGTCAGTGTACGGTCTAAAACAATCTCCTCGCTGTTGGAATAACAGGTTTCATTCGTTTATGGAAAAAAACAGTTTCACACGCTCTACAGCAGACCCATGTATTTATATAAGACAAAATAAAACCGGAAAATTGTTAGTTGCAATTTACGTAGATGATGGCCTGATTGCAGGGTCAAATCAAAACTCAGTTAATTCATTTTTGAGCTTGTTAACGTCAGAGTTTAAAATCGTGGTTGGTTCCCTAGATTCATTCCTGGGAATCAGAATAGAACAGCGTACATCTGGAGTATTCATGACACAAGGAACTTATGTTAGAAAAATTTTGAAGCGTTTTGAAATGTCCGAAAGCAATCCCACAAAGACACCAGCAGAAAATCATCAATCGGATGAAACATCTGATAGCCCTCTCGATGGGTCTATCCCTTTTCGCTCAGCAGTGGGATCCTTGATGTATTTGGCATGTGCTACTCGCCCGGACCTAGCATTTGCAGTATCAAAAGTATCTAGAGCAATGACTAATCCTACAGTCTATGACTGGGTTTCCGTTAAACGTATTTTCAGATATTTGAGAGGCACTACTGATGTAGGTCTTTTATACACTTCTTCGGGTGATGGACTTTCAGCGTACTCAGATGCAGACTTTGCAGGAGACCTAAGGACTAGACGATCGACGAATGGGTTCATCACAATGCTTGGCAACACAGCAGTATCCTGGACTTCACAACTACAAAAGTCAGTCGCACTATCAACAACCGAGGCGGAGTTTGTTGCTGCCAGTGAAGGAGCTAAGGAATTAATATGGTTAAAGCACCTTTTTAGTGAAATAAGCGGAAACCAGGATAAACCAGTGTTATTTGTAGACAATGCCAGTGCTATTAAGCTAATCAAAAACCACGAATTCCACAAGCGATCTAAGCATATTGAAATAAGATATTATTTTATAAGAGAACTTTACCAAAACGGAGATATTGAGGTAGAATTTGTGTGTTCTAACAATCAATTAGCCGATATGTTTACAAAGCCTCTTAATTCAGTTAAATTTAAAGAAATGAGTGAAAAGATTGGACTCAGAAAATAAAGTACAATTTCTTGTTTATCACTAAAGTTTAGTTTAAGGGGAAGTGTTAAAGTAAGCATAAACTATCCTTTTGTTAGTAATCTAAGTAGGTGGCAGCACTGAATTTGTCAATGTTTGTATATGAGCGGTGCTGTCTCTGAATCTGTCAAAGGCATCGCTCTCTTCTTGTTCAGCCGTCATAGAGTGTGGACGTCTCCCGTATTACTTTATAATAAATCTTTGAGTGTTTAAATATCTAATAAGGTGTTTTGATTTATTCCGTTTAACGATCACATTGTGAACTTATTTCAATCGGCGCGGTCCAGTAAAACACAAATTAGGCGTATTATGGCCTAGTTATATTATTATTATTATTACTACTAAAAACAATGAGCCGCCATTCATATGAAGTATGCGTTTCTACATGAAAAGGGATTCGCATTTAAAATTACAAAAAAGGTGTTTCCGCAAAAGACACACAAAAGCACGATTTTACTGAGAACACAAATAATAATTGGGATAAGTACTTCTTTAATATAATTGTTTCTTTTTAAAATAAGTTAAGTGTTTTCCTTATTCCTTCCGTCATTTTTCTTGTTCCTTTTAATGTATCTCTCATTTTACGTTATATAGTCTAGGATTTTCCTCTAAAATAAGTAACTTTCCTTGATCATTAGGTTTATCATTATCGAGGAAGTGTCCTAAAGGAAAGAACTGTAACTTCCTGCATGTGGTCATGAACCCACAAAATAAATACAGTCTCATTTTCCCGAATGTTGTCTGTTATAGATTACATTACAATAAATTTCAAAACATAATCTGAATCAGTGACTGAATGACTGAATTTTTCGGGGTCTCGAGAATCAGTTGTGTACGTGACGAAATTTTCTTGTCTCGAGACCACGAAATTTAATTTTTCGGGGCCTCCTCGAGTTATGTATTTATGTACATAGTATTTGTTGTCATTAAAACATTTTCCGCAGTCAGGAACCGTGCAAAATAACTACAAAAATTCAGAATACAACATACATATACATACAAAATACAACATTGCATATACCCAATTGAAGTCATTGCTTATGTAGTAGTAATAGTAAAATTCAATAAAAGAAATTTTACAACTAAATATACTGAATACTCAATGAAAATTTATACCATTCTGGTTGCATTGCAAATGTACTAGCTTCCAAATCTAAACATCCAGGATCCAGTCTCCATACATCGGTCAAAAATGATATGAAAACAAAATTGTAAGACATTAAAATCGTTTTTTCAAAATGTCAGTCAAACTTGAAAAAATATCCTTTCATTGCGCTGGGAATTCGAGCTGGTCTCATTGCATTCGGACAAATTCAGGATGTGTATTCGGAAGTGCCTTACACGGATATCGACTACAAGGTTGTTACGGATGGATCTCGGTACATCGCCCAGCAGGAGTCTCCATTCAAGCGACACACCTACAGATACAGTCCACTTCTAGCCTATCTCTTGTTGCCCAACTTATTCATACATAATGACTTTGGCAAAGTACTGTTCTCCATTTTCGATGTTCTTGTTGGAGTCTTAATTCAGAAAATCGTGTACAATGAATTGAAGAGTTCCTTCGTTCGGCTAGCTGAATCGATTTTGAGTGGAAACAAGAAGGAGAAGGCTGAGAAGATACAGAAACTGATTCTGCCCGTGAAGTACAAGGATTGTTTTATGTTTACTGACTGGTGAAATTACAGTGTGCTCTTTTTCTGGCTTTCCTAATTTGACAAATGCGCACTGCGGAGCGTGCTTTTTATGTTCATCACTAGATTCCCAACCGTCTAATGCTTTTTGGCAAATGAAGCATTCAACAGAGTCATTGTCCGTTTCATTTCCAGTCCAGAAAAACCCTGTGCTTCAGCCATCTAAACAAATTTTACGAATACATTATCTTTCACTCTAAGTTAAGTTAAGTGAATAAGTTCACCTTTTGTATGCAGCATTTATCTGTAGCCTTAAACGGCCAGATTTTAAAAGTATCCCGGCGATGTTTTTCCAAGAACAAGTATTCCTTAGGGACATCCAAAAGGTCAGAATAATCCTTGCACATTGTATACATCACTAATACGTTATTTGCCAAATAAGTTACTCGTAAGTCGTGACAAATATACTTCAAAAGAATCACTTCGACTCAATTTTTTGATTATGTGTATTTTTTAAAATTTATCTCCCCATAAACGGGGACTACTGATGCATCTACTATTACATTCGTATGTCCACTTTCTTCATTACGTTAATTTAAAAAAATAATAATGTTAATATTGTCATATACTCCATCTATTGCAATAAAATGAATTGAATTGAATTGATTTGAATTGACAGTTCAAAATCTTTAGAAATTTAACTGACGATTAAAAAAAGGAGAAATAACGTGAAAACACCTTAGAGTCCTTTGACGCTTAAAGAAAAGTATAAACGCAAAAGATCAGTCAAAGATCAGAAAAATATTTTCAGTCTTTGGGAAATTACCGATTTATCAAACAAACTACACATTGAGATCGACCTTAAGGAAATCACACTCAAAAAAGAGTGGACTCAACATTACATATCATATTATACAATACAGCAAGTTAAAAATAAAAGACAATTTGGGCAATTACCGAGTTATTTTATTTTTCAACAAACAATAAAAAGCATTAGCTTTACGCAATTACTATAAGGTAAATTAAATCACAAAAATACACACAAATTCAATTAAAAACTTTTTTCTTCGTAGTTAGCGAATTCAATGTTATTGTTCTTATTTTCAAGTTATTGTTTTTTAATTAGATTTGATTGTATTTTCTGATATTTAAATAAAGAAACTGAAATACCTATTATAATTTAGTTTTTTAACCAGATACCCTATCCGTATAAATAAATATTATGTTTTTAACAAATTTTAACTTTCATTCAATAAATATTGTTATAAATATTTAATATATACATATGACAATCATTTATATGCACAGAAATTTTTTTCCTTAAATTTAAATTTTAAACAGATACAAAAACTTTCAGTTGAGCAAAAAATCATACAGTAGGTAATAAAAATTAGATTTTGAAAAAGTAATGCCAAATTTTGAAAAACGCAAAAGGGTTATAGGTTTCATCAAATTTATTTTGGTAGGTACCTACCACAAAAAAATTACAACTAAGAATATTTATTAATACAATGGACAAACAGCAAAATACTACGAGTGTGTTCAGTGAACAAATTTACCATGCAAAACGCCGTTAAAAAGTGGTCGGCCATCGACTTTGTTCCACACGTTGAATTCAGCTTTCACCGTAAACTCCGAAAAAAGATAAGGCATAATAGCTGGCTGCTTGTAATTACCCGAGAAATAGTACAGCCCCTTTCTTAGAGGGCAGTCGTACTTCTGTTTGCTAGTTGCGTTAATAACGGTTGTTAACATACGTGAGGGTATACCACCACTTTTTAACATATCACAAAAATACAACGTTTGTTCGAAAAGTAAGATGGTTCGGTTTTTCCTTGTGGTTGTTACTTTCGCATGACCGGCAGGACTGTATAACTGCAGCACATTCATGAATACATCAAGAGTAAAATTCTTGTGAAATGTTGTATTCATTTGATATACATTAGGTGCAGTTTGCGTATATGTTAAATTAGTTAACAAAAAGAATACGGGAGCCTAAAAAGAAAAAGTACATTTCGCAACAAAAGCAAAAAAAAAACTAATTGTCATGTTCAAAAACTTACTTTCTTTTTTTTCAATTCTAATGACGAGCCCAACAGGACGAATAAAAGGGCTAACCTGAAGAACAAGGCCATAGTTTAACTGTGAAATGTACTAAACAACTAAATGTTTAACGAAGTCAGTTGACATTTTATAGAGATTTCAATGTATGACACGTAATGTATTTTTAAATATGTTTTGATGAATGTGTTTACGTTTGGAAAATGTTATACTAAATTGACGGAGATTAAATCTTTTCATATCTTGCATAAATTACAAACATTTTTTTGATATTGGAGTTCAATTTTCATAATTTTTCAAATATATTTTGAGATGGCTAAAAAAATTGCCCTTGTGAATGTCACTGTATCATTATTGGAATATAAACAGTGGAATTTTTATTGCCTAGATGAAGGGTAGGTGTAATTACTAATTAGGTAGGGGTGAACGGGGCAGGTTTTCCAACTTTTTTGCGTTTTATTTTTGTATTAAATCTATTTAAATCTATTTCTCTACAAAATGATTCAGATATTTTTTTAGAAAACAAGTATGGTTTAAAACATTGTTAAGTATGCATATTGCATATGTCATGTTGGAAAATGTACCCCATTTGCGGGGCAAGTTTTCCTACTACTTCAAATAATCAAATACTCGAATCAAATAATCTCAAGTCATAATCTGTCAGTTAACATTTTATAGAGACTTTAATGTATGACACGTAATGTATTTTTAACTGTGATGTTTTGATGAAATAATTTTTTTAGGTTTTAAAATTGTTTTAGATGGCTATAAATATAATTGTCCTTGTGAATGTCGTTGTATCAATATGGCAATAACAACAGTGGAATTTGTATTCCCTAGATGAAGGGTAAGTGTAATTAGGTATAGGGGTGAACGAGGCAGGTTTTCCAACTTTTTTGCGTTTTATTCTTGTATTTTTGTATTAAATCTATTTACAGGTAAAGATTATATTATTGTGTTACCGATACCTTTCTTCTCTAAATGATTCAGATATTTTTTTAAAAAACAATTGTGGTTTAAAAAATTGTTAAGTATGCTTATGTCATCTTGGAAAATGTACCCCATCTGCGGGGCAAGTTTTCTATCCTATTAAAATGTACTGGGGTAAGTTTTCCAACTACTTCAAATAATCAAATACAGGTAATAGATCTTGGTCATTATAAGTGAAAATGTAACGAATATTTATTGTTCATTAACAGTTTTCAAAGAGTCGTCATCATTGTCTGAATCACAGTGAACGAAGGCAAAAAATAATATATCTCTAACAAATAAAATAATTGCGCCGCAACGCGGTTTTCGTAAAAAACTACGTGGTCAAAGGCGACGGAATTCGTATCACATATTGTGCTTTAACCAAATTTATTACAATAAAGCCGGAGTTAGACCATGTTTTTGCAAAAACCCCATATTATAAGCAATATTGAATATTTTCTATCGCGTGACTCGACGATATGCAATAATATGCAATTGGTATGAAATTTAGGATTGAAATATTTCATTAAAATTTTAGGGTCAATTTCGAAGGTGAGCGGAATCGGGCAATTCCTTCTTAGTGTTGCCATATATGACTGAATTGTTTTCTTTATTTTATTTATGCTGATTTTCTTTCGTTAAATATTGTTATAAATAAGTCTTAAAATTACTAATTATATCTGAACGGAACTGTGTTTAACAATGTTGAAATTTTACAGATACCATAACATTCCTTTTTACATACCCTTTCAATAATTATGGTGGAACAAATTTCTCTTTTTACAATAGGAAAACTGTTTCCGCACGGTTTTTTACACGATTTCTTAACAAAAGTACTTCTATGCTAAAACTGTGACACCATTTAAAAAAAAAAGACAAAAACCAATTAAAATTTGGTTTTTTAAGTAGGTAAAATGTCCTTTTTGGTATTAATTTTAGTTTTATCCCCTAGGATATTGTTTATAGCTAGTTTGCAGAGATCAGCTAATTTCATCCAGCGTGTTTGTATTTACATAAGAAAAAAGTCCCTTTCGGCAGACAAATTTAAAAATTTACACCTTTTTTCTTGAGGAAAAACAAGGGTTTGCCCCTTCTTTGTATTTCTTTCTTCCGACGCCCACGTACAATTTTATTATAATTTAAAAAAATAATATGTTAACCTAAACCTTTATTCACCCTGTTTTTCTTACGCTGTCTAATTAATCGATCGCGTCTTCCTGTACGAAGTTTCGTTTTGTGCGTAGTTTCTTAATTAAATACCTGCGCTCATGTTTTATTTTTCTACCACGAGAAGTGTTCATTCTCGAAAGTTAAACGAAGGCAAATCGAAAAACAAATAGACTGCTAGATAGAGGATCACAGAAGGGTTACTTTGTCCTGATTAACAAGGTCGTAATTCCGCAATTATATCTGTATGTAAATTGTTAAATTAGTACTGCATCAAACTTGTTTTCCAACTTTTTTGCGTTTTATTCTTGTATTTTTGTATTAAATCTATTTACAGGTAAAGATTATATTATTGTATTACCGATACCTTTCTTCTCTAAATGATTCAGATATTTTTTTAAAAAACAAGTATGGTTTAAAACATTGTTAAGTATGCATAAATGTGATGTTGGAAAACGTACCCCATTTGCGGGGCAAGTTTTCCTACTACTTCAAATAATCAAACACTCCAATCAAATAATCTAAAGTCATAACCTGTCTAAATGCAGCAAGTTGCAATGGGCGTAACGATCTACACTCCTGTACGTGAGAACTTATCGCGACCGCGTTTCTTCACTTTTCCGAAGTTTGGCAACGTTGCAGCGGGAAGTTCAGTTGGCGCGACACATGAGAATACGTTTCGTGGGGTTGTTTGTTTGGACGGGGAATTTTCTATATTGGTTGCTCCCCGAAGTGGATGGGGAAAGAACTCAACACATGCTTATTGCTTAGCTGTGGAAATTTTGGGCACGCGTTAATGATTTTGGAATGCATTTTTACGCGGTTCCTCTGCTGGGGGTGGTGGGTTGTCAGGAATCAGGACCGGAAGAAAGAAGTGGTGAACTTTTTTACTATTTCCCCTGTTTAGATACTTTAATAATTCTTTTTTTTAAATTTTATATATTGCAGTAAGTAATTATTTAGAAGGTTATTGCGAGAGTCGAGTCGATTCTACACGCAAAAGTCACGGTATTGCGGATGTGCATCGACACGACTGTGACTTTTAGCAGTACTGCCATATAAAAGTCACGAGAGAGCGGTCATTTTTCTGTCACTTTTACTTTTGAAGTCTTGGCGGCTGTTTGTGATTAGTAAAATAACTGCGGTTTTCAGTGCAAATATTTTAAGATATAACTTAGTTTGTTAATTTCTAAAAGAAAATAAAAAAATGAGTTTATTGTGGAATATGTTTGTGGATGAACTGGCGGAATTGGACCTCCACCAGTGGCATGCATTTCATTATTATTATAAATTAATTTCTTTTTTAATTTTGTTTTTAAATCCGTCCAAACCTTTTATAAATGAAAATGTTCTTTACATGTTTTACTTATTTTGAAATAAATTTTACTTTGGTCCATTTGGCAGCTGTTTTGGTAGGAGGTCCTAAGCTATTTAATCCACCGTAATTATTTGCCAATACTTATTCACTTCCGCTTTTTTAGAGCCTCCGCACTTAGTCTTTTGATTATGAAATTAGAGATCCTGTCTTGTCCTGACGATTTTTTACCATTGAGTGAATGAATCATCTTTTTTAGAGATTTAAGAGTAAAAAATTTACTTTCAAGAAGCGTGCTCGTGGATGGGTTGTTGTTGTCAAATGTCATTATCGGTTGGAAGCTGTAATCTTGCAGTTGAGCGTTTAGAATAGAGGTATTATAGGCGTTAACGGCATGTATGTTTGCTAAGTTCGTTTCCGGGAGTTTTTTTTTCATAGATACTTGAATAAAAGGATTTAAATGCTTGTAGGATATCTTGCATGTCATAGAAAAAGGACCCATCACAACTAATTTTTTTGATTCCGGTTCTTGACGGGTTACCAACAAGTTTTTTTACCTCTTTAAATATGTTCGAGTTTGCTTTTATGTCTTTTAGTTTATTTTGAAAAGAGGAGTTTACGAAATGATCAATTTGTTGGTCTATTATTTGTGAAAGTAGCTTCGTTTTGTTGGCTAGATGCCTATAGTCATTGTTTATGATATGGTGATTTCTGGTCAATATTCTTTTTAGCATAGTTCTCCAGCGCTTTCTTACTAGTAATAGTGACTGGATACTCGGTGGGAGCCTTTGGAAAAAACTGGGAAAATTTTTGTTTGAGCAGTTTCTGTCCATAATTTCGTTAACGGCAGTGCCAAAACTTTCAATGGCGGTATCGATTTGGTTGACCGTCAGGTTTAAGTTATGAGGTAAGCATATGCTTCTGAATTTATTATTCATTTCAGACTGAACATTGAGCCAGTTCGTACTATCAAAGGATCTGTAACAAACAGGTTCACTAATTTGCACCTTAGAATTACTTAGCTTTCTAGATCTAGTTCCACTGCATAATGGTCAGAAAACGAGGCGAGCGTTTTGCAGGAGTAGTTAAAGCAATTGAGGTTTAGTAAGTTCAAGCTAACGAGAAACAGGTGGATACAACCATTGCCGGACAGAAAGGTTGGACCTTGGGGATGAATAAGGAATAGGGAATTGTCTAAAGTGCAAGTCAGCCAGTCATTTATTACTTTACCAAATGAATTTTCATTAGGGTTGCCCCATGTTGTGTGTCTGGCGTTGAGGTCACCACCAATAATGACACCATCATACGTATTGGATGTGATCAAGTTATTTGCCGCATTTAGAAAATCAATGACATCTTGCCTGTTGTTATTAATACTATGTAGATATACTGAGACTATTAAGATTCTTTCCGCTCTGCCAGTCGTTGCGGCCGTTTCAATGATCGCAGTGGAATTAGCGATATTAGTAACTATTTGCGGACCATGCAAAATTTTAAGATTCTTGTTAGCAATAATTGCCGTTCCTGGGTACTGATCATTTCTTAGTATCTTATAGGAGTTAAAATTGATGACATTATGGCTACTCAGATGCGTTTCCGAGACTAAAAGTAGATCCGGTTTATTGCAGTTGAGGAAATCATTAAGGGAGTATTTCCTTCCCCTTGATACCAGCGATCTAACATTTAAAATAATAATGTTTAGATTGTGACTAACCGCATGAGATATATTAGATTGATATGGGGCCCCCATTATTCAGGATATTGAAACAGAATTGAAGGTATAGTGACTGTTTTTTTTCTTTGGTTTCAACAGCGTTGAATTTAACCAAAAAACTGTTGATCTTTGTAATTAATGTTACGAAGTCGATGTTAAACAACTCTTTGGAAAGGTTGAAGAAACTATCTGCATCCCCAGGGCAATTGTTATTATTATTGTTATTATACATTCTTAAACAATCAGCATAGGACCGCTGTGGTGGTTGAAACTTATTAATATCCTGACTGACTTCCTTTATTATTGAGTCTTTTTTTGCCCTAAAAGCTTTATGCGCTTTAGCTCTACTATTTACCATTTCCACATAGATGGGGCAACCTTTATAATTAGCCGTGTGACCCGCCTTACTGCAATTCACGCAAAATGGAAGACTAGCCCCCATGTTTTCTTTGGTTCTGGTACACATGCCTGGGCTGTGGTCCTCCTCGCACTTGACACACCTATATTTCCTGGCGCAATTCGCCGCCACATGTCCGAATCTTTGACAGTTCTTACGTTGAATTATACCCACTCTACGCAACTTTTCCCATTTGACTACCGTGTTCAGTATCAAATTTTTAGAGGTAAGCTTCACAATATTTTGGTTCATAGGAACCTGGACAATAAACATATCCAGAAATTTCGATTTGGGTGTTGTAAATTTTGCCACAGATATGATATCGATGTCTGGCACTAACTCGGAGAGAGTCTGCTTTACAAATTCTGCCTCATAATTAAAATCAACACCTTTTAATATTAACGAGATATTTTTAATTTGTTTAGGTGTATAAGTGAATGCCTCGATTTTGTTTTCTCTAATTATTTTAAAAATGTCACTGTGTGCCTTTACATCGTCAACAAAGAGTTTACAAGAGTTTCCTTTTCGTTTATTAATTTTGAACCCTAGTTCGGGCCAACTTCTGCTAATTATTTCCCTTAACTTGGCCGTGTTTGGGTTGAAAATTATTCTGGGGGGGGGGGGGGGGGGGGGGTAAACGGAGTTTTGTTTGGTACCCTGTGAAATATTATCTTTGGCAGGGGCCAATGGCACCTTTTTTACATTCTTTGACTTAACATATATGAGTTATCACTAATAACATTACTATTTGTTACCATACTGCTAAGGATTGAAAACCTATTATTATTATTGTTAATATTATTCATACTGATAACGTTGTTGGAACTAATAACTGACTCACTTTTTCTTGTTATGGAAGGACCCTGCTCCGAACCATCATTGAATTTCCTTTTTTTTGAGGCTACAAACTGCCATTCTCCACCGTTGCCAGTTCCTTGGAAACTGGGTATGTTGTCATTTTGCGTTGAATTCCGCTGCCCTGCTAACACCCCCACTGACAGATGTCACAGCTATCACCCCTGTGGTGGGTAAACCTTCCTCTTTGTTGAGATTTTCTATTTCACCATCACTTCCCCTCCAGACGAAATTTCACCAGACGCTTCTCCATCGATGACGAAATCCATGTTTTCCATATCACCACTCTTATTTTCATCCCCCGATGACCCATAAACTAATTGCTTCAATTTCGCTAGTTTATCTCCTTGGAAGAACTCGGATGGAAGAATAAATCCTCCACTTTTTTCGGCCATCACTGATTGGGGCAACTCACCTTGCCGGGATAACCTTAAACGCAGCAAGCACGCGCCTCTGCCCTCTTTTTTTTCCTTTTTCCAACTAAATAATTTAAAAATTCAGGTTTCAGTCCTACTGAAGACACTTTCCAATCACTTTTAAATTGAACAATTGATTATTAAAGTACGTTTAAATGATAAAAGAGAATATTTCTTTCCCCACTCCACTTAAGCACCTCTCAGGCGAGCTCTCCACATCGAATCTAGGGAATTCAATGTTATTTGTTCTTATTTTCAAGTTATTGTTTTTAAATAAGATTTGATTGTATTTTCTGATATTAAAATAAAGAAATTGAAATACCTATTATAATTTAGTTTTTTAACCAGATGCCCTATCCGGATAAATAAATATTATGTTTTTAACAAATTTTAACTTTCATTCAATAAATATTGTTATAAATATTTAATATATACATATGACAATCATTTATATGCACAGAAATTTTTTTCCTTAAATTTAAATTTTAAACAGATGCAAAAACTTTCAGTTGAGCAAAAAATCATACAGTAGGTGATAAAAATTAGATTTTGAAAAAGTAATGCCAAATTTTGAAAAACGCAAAAGGGTTATAGGTTTCATCAAATTTATTTTGATATGTACCACAAAAAATTACAACTAAGAATATTTATTAATACAATGGACAAACAGCAAAATACTACGACAGTGTGTGTGTTCAGTGAACCAATTCACCATGCAAAACGCCGTTAAAAAGTGGTCGGCCATCGACTTTGTTCCACACGTTGAAAACAGCTTTCGCCGTAAACTCCGAAAAAATATAAGGCATCTTAGCTGGCTGCTTGTAATAACCCGAGAAATAGTACACCCCCTTTCTTAGAGGGCAGTCGTACTTCTGTTTGCTAGTTGCGTTAATAACGGTTGTTAAAGCACGTGAGAGTATACCACCATCTTTTATTATATCACAAAAAGCCATCGTTTGTTCGAAAAGTAAGATGGTTCGGTTTTTCCTTGTGGTTGTTATTTTCACATGACCGCCAGGATTGTATAACTGCAACACATTCATGTATACATCAAGAGTGAAATTCTTGTGAAATGTTGTATTCATTTGATATACATTAGGTGCAGTTTGCGTATATGTTAAATTAGTTACCAAAAAGAATACGGGAGCCTAAAAAGAAAAAGTACATTTCGCAACAAAAGGAAAAAAACTAATTGTCATGTTCAAAAACTTACTTTCTTTTTTTTCAATTCTAATGACGAGCCCAACAGGACGAATAAAAGGGCTAACCTGAAGAACAAGGCCATAGTTTAACTGTGGAATGTACTAAACAACTAAATGTTTAACGAAGTCAGTTGACATTTTATAGAGATTTCAATGTATGACACGTAATGTATTTTTAAATATGTTTTGATGAAAGTGTTTACGTTTGGAAAATGTTATTCTAAATTGACGGAGATTAAATCTTTTCATATCTTGCATAAATTACAAACATTTTTTTGACATTGGAGTTCAATTTTCATAATTTTTCAAATATGTTTTGAGATGGCTAAAAAAATTGCCCTTGTGAATGTCATTGTATAATGTATCATTATTGGAATATAAACAGTGGAATTTTTATTGCCTAGATGAAGGGTAGGTGTAATTAGGTAGGGGTGAACGGGGCAGGTTTTCCAACTTTTTTGCGTTTTATTTTTGTATTAAATCTATTCAAAACTATTTCTCTACAAAATGATTCAGATATTTTTTTAGAAAACAAGTATGGTTTAAAACATTGTTAAGTATGCATAATTATGTGATGTTGCAAAATGTACCCTATTTGCGGGGCAAGTTTTCCTACTACTTCAAATATTCAAATACTCGTATCAAATAATCTAAAGACATAATCTGTCAGTTAACTTTTTATAGAGACTTTAATGTATGACACGTAATGTATTTTTAACTATGATGTTTTGATGAAATAATTTTTTTAGGTTTTAAAATTGTTTTAGATGGCTATAAATATAATTGTCCTTGTGAATGTCGTTGTATCAATATTGCAATAACAACAGTGGAATTTGTATTCCCTAGATGAAAGGTAAGTTTACACTAATTACTTAGGTAGGGGTGAATGAGGCTGGTTTTCCAACTTTTTTGCGTTTTATTCTTGTATTTTTGTATTAAATCTATTTACAGGTAAAGATTATATTATTGTATTCCCGATACCTTTCTTCTCTAAATGATTCAGATATTTTTTTAAAAAACAAGTATGGTTTAAAACATTGTTAAGTATGCATATGTGATGTTGGAAAATGTACCCCATTTGCGGGGCAAGTTTTCCTACTACTTCAAATAATCAAACACTCCAATCAAATAATCTAAAGTCATAACCTGGCTAAATGCAGCAAGTTGCAATGGGCGTAACGATCTACACTCCTGTACGTGAGAACTTATCGCGACCGGGTTTCTTCACTTTTCCGAAGTTTGGCAACGTTGCAGCGGGGAGTTCAGTTGGCGCGACACATGAGAATACGTTTCGTGGGGTTGTTTCTTTGGACGGGGAATTTTCTATATTGGTTGCTCCCCGAAGTGGATGGGGAAAGAACTCAACACATGCTTATTGCTTAGCTGTGGAAATTTTGGGCACGCGTTAATGATTTTGGAATGCATTTTTACGCGGTTCCTCTGCTGGGGGTGGTGGGCTGTCAGGAGTCAGGACCGGAAGAAAGAAGTGGTGAACTTTTTTACTATTTCCCCTGTTTAGATACTTTAATAATTCTTTTTTTTAAATTTTATATATTGGAGTAAGTAATTATTTACTTCGGAACATGACCTGGTTAAGTGAAAACTAGTGAAAAATTTCCCTAAACAGATACAGCTAAGATTGTGCGATTTTCTTAAGCCACAGTTACACCAAGGCGAACACTGGCGAAGCGAACATTCACTGAAGTTCGCAATTGGTGTGACCAGCACCTCGAGCAGGAACGAATGCCGTTCGGTCTCTTTCGTTAGTGCTTGGTAGGTGGTATACCGTATATTCGCGTTTGCAAGTGCTCCATTTGTTGAGGAGCAACAGCGAATGACAGTGAATCGAAACGATTCGTATGTCTTTGCTCTAGTAGCAGCCGTTCTGCAGTGTTCGAAAGCGCTAGCAAACCACTGCAAGCCCCAGTGAATGTTCGCTTCGCAATTGTTCGCCTTGGTCAAACCGTGGCTTAATACATCTTATAACGTCAATAACTTCCATATTTAAACATAACATTCGAATCTGTAGCATCCTGTTTATTTCCTGGTAATACCAGAATTAAAGTTATTTGTAAAATCTTCGTTTATCGCTTTAAATGCTCACTGTAGTCTTCTCCCCATAGATATGCCGGTTCTTGGTCGATCATGATGGAGTTACTTTCCACCTACTTCCCTTTGCTTCCTTGGTGGTAGTTATTACATTTTCTGTTACAGTCCACCCAGAAATAATTTGTGAATTTAATTTCGTTTTGTTCATTTGGTCCAAAATACTGGCAAGTTTACTCTGGGTTTTCTTCTTCTTCGAAGATCTCTTTTCTATTTGTACTTGTTTACGTTTTGGAAAGTCTTTTGAAAATTCTACTTCTACATGGCCAGTAAAACCTTTTCGCCGTTTAGTAAGTTTAGAAATTGTGCAAGTTTCATTTTCAGTAGCCGCTGGCGTTGGCTTCTTTAATAAAACGTATTCATCTTTCAATTTGCTCAAGTCCACAAGTGCCAAGCAAGTTGGTCTACAATCAGTATTTATTTCGCAAAGTCTGATCAGAGTTTTAGCTTCCATATCTACATTCCACAAAGTGACTTCCCCAGAACTGCAATGAGTTTTTGTAAGAGATATTAAATTGCAGAAATATTTTAACTATACCTGCAAGCAGTTGCCAGAGTACAATTAACGCAAGCCATAGCCTTAATTCTTCGATTGTAGACTTGCACAGCTTCTTGCTAAAACCAACGTTGTTTAGTCATTAAAGCGTTGTTCACAATAACTGGTCATTTACCGTTTCCTTTGTATCAATGGATGCCCACACAAGCTGCCCACTTTCTAAGCCAACCACTGCTTGAGAATTTGGGAGCCAGCAAACTGAAGTGGGCTTCGAATCCTTCAAGTCTATTTTATAGCTGTCGATTTGATTTATGCTCCAAAAGAGAACTCTGTTATTTGTAATAATGGCAACATATTCTCCACAAGGGGAATATTCCAATCCTTCGATTTCACTATTCGATAGTGGAAGATCCTTCAAGTCGACAGCATATTCCTTTTCCATAAGCGGTATGTTCCACACGATGAGTTTTTTATTCAAACCCAATGAAATCGCTACTTTTCCACTGGGGTGACAAGAAATGTGCGTTATTGGTTTCTTGGAATGTGGACCATCAGAGACGAATGAAGTTTGCCAGGAGTCGCAATTATTAATGACGAACTTCCCATCACTACCTCCGGAAAGAATTTTTCTTCCAATAGGGGTAAAAGCTAAAGTATTTATGGTGCCCTCGTGGTTCACTAATGTCTAGAATAGAAATAAATAAAAAGGTAACCATTTTGATTATTCCTTATTGCATATCTTCTTTTCTTTCCATAGTTACCTGAATTTCCTTTCGCTTCTGCATATCATAAATGACGATTTTGTCATCTACGCTCCCGGACGCCACAAATTTCCCGCCTGTGGCCACGCATTTAATCACAGAATTATGAGGTTTCGTTGCAAAAGTTTGAACAAGCGACACTCCATCATCCTGAAATATGTATTTCCTATTTTGTTTTAAAAATCAAGAACTACATTGGGATATAATTTACCTCAGATTCATTTGGTCGGTAACCTAACAGAAACGATTCATAAGTTCCCACAACGACTTCGACATTCGTTTCCATTTTATTAGTTCTTGCACTTCGTTAAAAAAATTGATAAGAATTGATCCGAATGCCTGCGGTTCCTTTATAATTACACAGCAAACAATCCAGACTTCCGCACGCGAGAATAAATACACAATGTGTTATAACCCATTTATTAACATACATAGGTAATCAGAAATTTGACAGATAACAGCCGGCTGGCAACTGTTAACTTTTGTGTGAAAATTTAAAAATTTGATCACAATAATAACGTTGCCTAATAACGTTAAAAATGGAATATAAAGCAAAGATTAGCTTAATGTAACTGTTAAAGCTTATAATTTTCAAGTAAAATTAATAGGTATGGTTTTCAGTAAAATAGATGAATTATAATCACTCTACTACTTCCCTGCTTGAACTCTGAAGCCTTGATAATGGATGCTTTGGTGAGTTACAAAATGTCAAAATGATATCTCTATACGTAGTTACGCACCTTTTAAGTCATTTTGGAGGAAAAGTTATTCTTAAACTTTTAGTGTGAATTAGTGAGAATCATATTAAGCAATTAACAGTGTGGAACTCGTAACTCATTGTAGTAATAGATCAGAAAACCTGCATTGAGATTGTGGGTGTAGAACACAAGTCAGATGGTGTTCAGAAATCAGAAGTGGCAAAGTTAATAACAAAAAAAAGCGAAGAAAAGCGAGTATTGTGACGTTTGAGACGACTCGTGCAATGTAGTAGTAGTAGGGTCATGAATGGTGTGTGTGGTTCGTGGAGAAGCAAGCTTTTTGCCATTTAGTTGTGTGATAAACAACAGATTCCGAGGAATTACTTGGTTTTATTGAGGGAATTAGTGCAATACTTGTAATAAATATTGTCCGGAAGTGATTCTAGCTGAATGTGAGTAAGATTTCAATTGAATTCTAGTAATATTTTCGCGGGAATTCAATAAAAAATATTCTGCAGACTTTCTGTCGCCAAAAGTCAAAAGTTAAAGACAATAGTCGCCATCGCCGTAGTTGTGTGTACGTTAGGTTAAATAGTTACTTGGAGTTCGTGCAGCGAACTGGTATTTTCGCACATTTGATGCTTGTACAAAATGTGATTTAGGAAAATCCGTAGTGGTTTATTAACGTATCTGTTCTATATGGTGAACTCGCTTGCAAGTCGAGCACCTACAGATTTGGATCGGGATATAAAGCTGCTCCGCGCTCCCCGGGGTTGAACTGCTTAAGTTCAAATTCAGCCTACATCTGCGTGCATAATCCAACTCCAGTTCATAAAAGATTGCGTAAAGAACGGGAGAGATGTACATGTTTGTTGGAAAACAGCGGGATTCAAAGGGAGGAGGATTTTATTGATTTTTTTGCTGTCAATCACTTACTGAGAAAATTGACGAAATTAACAGTGAAGCAGTCATTGGAATTCCCGGAAATACAAACTAATTTGTACTGAAAGTCGATTCTGAGCGAGTCGAGTGGCTGATTCATGGTCCCCGTTACGCTCCCTGTCAAATTGATAACGGAAATGTGATAAAAGAAACCTTCACAATCAGTTGTTGTTTTGGTTCCTTGATGTCAGTGTGGAGAGTCAAAATGCGGCTTCTCGCTCCGCAACGAACTAAATTTTATTTGTGTCCAAGAGCGATTCCAAATGTATGAAGAAGAAAACGGAAATCATTTCAGAATTATTTCGTAGTTCAATCTTGTTATCAGGTAAATTTACTTAATTACATTTGTTCACGAAATGGATTGCCTGTTAAATCGCACCGGGCGCACTGTACTCTGTTAATCATCCCCACAAATATGATAATCCCCAACCCGACATAATTCGAACACCGGATGACCGGAAATACGTGCGTTCAGTGGTCATTCGTTGCAGCTCCTGTTGGGAAATTTGAATTCTATTATTTTACTAATATTCTGAAATTTTGGTAAGATGTGGAGAGCAACTGCAAAATCTGAAATTTATTCCTTTATCGTAAAACTTGGATAAAGTCATTAGAGAAAACAGGAAGTAGTTTGATGTATATATTTGACTACCGGAAGTAGGTATACCCAAATGTAATACATATTTCATTTTGCTATTCCACTTATTCAATACAAAATTAATTATTAAACAATTATGTCAACTGACAAAAAGTAATCTTCAATATAATTCCGAAGGTTTTATTCTCACAACATCACCCTGCAAGAAAAAAAAGTGTTAAATATTTAAAGCAAAACTTCATTAACCTCTTTGGGTTACCAATTATAAAATTTAGGAATATTTGCTTCAAATCATCAACGGAAGTGCGACGATTGTTTCGAAGTTCGCCTGTGGATGAATCTAAAATTACAATGTTTTTATACTTACTTGAGTTTAGATTAATTTGACCTTTTCTCAGATATCGCATCCACAAACATTAATCGCAGCATAACACAACTATATGTTTACTTGTAATAATGCATCTCAAGGTATGATCGGAGCATTAATTTGTAAGGATAACTTGAATCCCTCTTCTAAGTTGTTTACGTACTCTAATCATTTTTGTAGACGGTACACCAAAAACTGCTGTATAACGGCACTCCTTACGCTGGTGATCATTCAAGTGCAATTGCATTGCAACGTTATCGCAAATAATCTAATATTGCTTTAACGGCGGTGCAAAGAAGCCGAATTGACGCACGGCAAAAGACTTCCAGGAGTGTTTTAATATGGTTTTGTTTGATCTAAAAACCATAGTCTGATAAAGCAATCGGTTCAGCAGTTCCACTATCACAGATTTTTTTTGTATGATACTTTCATTCTTAATTTTACTCTTTCGGTCATGTATGCTCTTAAAGTGGCGCAAATTGTATTCAGAGCCAGGTGTCGATCGTTAAGGTTTTCTTAACGTACTGTTACGGGGGATTTCAAAGCGTCTACTGCAACATGGAGGTGTAGTCAACCTTTTTCGCAAAACAAATAATAAACTTTCAACGGATCTTAAATGCGAGTAAACCTGATTGAATATGAGGAAAGCTCGAGAATAATAAAGGAGCACAAAAAGCAGAAAAATCGCAAACACAACGCTAATCAGTTTTGCTGTGAGCACGACGGCGGTAGACATGTTTGTGACATGAATAAATAAGCTGCATAAAAATGCGCCGCACCAACTGAGCGATATTTGATAAACAAGTGGTTGTTATGAGTTATTAAATAGCCATTATGAGTGTTTGTTATGTTGATCACTTTCTTGGTGTTGCGCGGAGGTTTTACTTGGATGCGAGTGTTGGTGGAATGCATTGTTATTAAAATCCAAATTAAAAATGCAATTGCAGTTCACGGGGAAAAATACGTGTTCAATAAGCAGCTTCGGATTTCGATATTGTATTTCTTCTTCCTTTTGTTCAAATTGTTTGCAAACAATTTTGCCAGATGTAAGAATAGTTAGGAATACAACAAACAATTTGCGCATTTTTGCCAGACTTTTACTGATAAAAGTATCAAGATTTCCTTTTAATCAGTTGAATTGATCTCAATAAAATGATTGTAGCCAATTCGTTGTAAATTATGATCTAACCAGCTGACCTTACCAGAAGGAGTAGGCGTGGGAACAATGTAGGCTTCAACAATGCTCCATGAACCTTAAAACCATGCGACAACGAAAGAGTCAGGAGCTACTTTGAGGCCGCCGTTAACCAATTGAATTACAAACATTTAAACCCCTTACTTACCAATAATTGCAATGCAGAAATACGGAAAATTAAAATTCCTTTAAATAGGCTTCTGAGGTAGAATCACAGGTTCTTGGGACGTTGTCTACATGTTTACATATATCCAACTCTTTGCCAGCTGTTTTTGTCCGGGTGCGTTTTCTAGAAATTGAACCACCATCGGAAAGCAGGGAGTTCGCTCCTTTGTAGGTTCCTGCGTGCAATCTAAGGATGGGGGACTGCAGTGCGCAGAGCGACAAGAACTGTTTCCTATCATTCAGGCGACGGCGAAGTCTACGATGAGCTCGATAATCGGACAAATAGCCCGTGGAAAATCATTGGATACATGATAAATATCGAAGCATGAACAAACGTAGTGATCCCCCTGGCCCTTCCAGTGGCTGGGAGCAACTAAGGTGCATAATTTTTGTTGTAGCTGGAAAACTCCGTGTAGGTCCGTGAGCAAGTTCTTGTGCATCAGGTGAACCCCATGCGTAATCGAACGCGCTGACCGACATGGTGGTAATTCTAATTTCTGGTAAACACTATCGCCGAGTGTTTCTTCCTATATCAATTCTTGAACAGTTGTGGACACTTGCGCCGTTTTTCTTGTTTTCTTTCGCGCTAGCAAGTTCGCCGAACCAAGGTATAAAATCAGTCGTCATCGCAATGTGTAGGTTTTGATTTTTTTCCTTATCCTTTACTATTTGAAGTAGTTATGTTAAACAAATTTTTTTGTATATTGAAAACTGGATAATTATTATCCTGGGTCTAATATTCAAGTGTAGATCATAAGGTGTTGTATTTAAAATCACAGGAATCTATTGTCTGGTGTGCAGAATGTTCAAATAATGTGTGAATTAATTTGAATTTCAGGTTAAATAATTATGAAGTTATCAGAAAATATTTTCGAAAAATAATTACTATAGAATGAGAAGTGAATGAGAAAATAATGCAGAAGTATGGTTAAAGTGTGTTGTGAAAGTTTATCTGTTTTCATTAATCTTTTTGATCATGCAGCAAGAAGTAAACACTTGCAATATTGCTATTTGCAGATTACCCCTATGCATTTGGAGTGAACACCATGGATACTGATGAAGTTGAGTCGTCAAGCAGTAGCACTATGTCTACGCTTGGAACATTATTTTCATTTACCAGTCCAGCAGTGAAGAAGTTGCTCGGTTGGAAGCAGGGTGACGAAGAGGAGAAATGGGCTGAGAAGGCGGTCGACAGCTTAGTGAAGAAATTAAAAAAACGTAAAGGTGCAATAGAAGAATTAGAGCGAGCCTTATCGTGCCCAGGACAACCATCTAAATGTGTCACAATTCCACGGTCCTTAGACGGGCGATTACAAGTATGTATTTTCATATGAAACTGCAACATATGCAATAAAATATTCAAAATAAATTTCAGGTTTCCCATAGAAAGGGACTGCCCCATGTTATATACTGCCGAGTATGGCGTTGGCCAGATCTGCAAAGTCATCATGAATTGAAACCACTTGAAACATGTCAATATCCGTTTAGTGCAAAGCAGAAAGAAGTTTGCATAAATCCGTATCACTATAAGCGAGTAGAGAGTCCTGTTCTGCCCCCAGTTCTAGTTCCTCGCCATTCGGAGTTTGCTCCAGGACATTCATTACTACCATTTCAACAAATGACAGAGCCAAATATGCCACACAACGTTAGTTATTCAACAGCAGGCTTCAATTCGCACCTCAGTCCGAATAGTCCACCAATGCCATCGTCTGTAGGCAGTCCAGGCTCTGTAAGCTCGAATCCGACAAGTCCTTACGGTAGCTTGGCCGAGACTCCTCCACCGGCATACAGTCCCTCCGAAGATGCGAATTCAAACAACCAAGCAGATAGCACTGCGATGGACGCTCAAATGGGAGAGGTGGCTCAAGTAAGCTATTCGGAGCCGCTCTTCTGGGCTAGTATTGCTTACTACGAGCTAAATTGCCGTGTCGGAGAAGTCTTTCATTGTAGTAATAGCTCAGTAATCGTCGACGGGTTTACAAACCCTTCGAACAACTCTGCACGATTCTGCTTGGGACAACTCAGTAATGTGAATCGGAATAGTACTATTGAGAACACAAGACGTCACATAGGTAAAGGTGTACATCTATATTACGTCGCCGGCGAAGTCTATGCCGAGTGCCTGTCGGATTCAGCTATTTTTGTTCAATCACGCAACTGTAACCACCATCACGGCTTCCATCCGAGCACAGTATGTAAAATACCTCCAGGTTGTTCCTTGAAGATCTTCAATAATCAGGAATTCGCTCAACTTCTATCGCAATCTGTAAATCATGGCTTTGAAGCTGTTTATGAATTAACGAAAATGTGCACAATACGCATGAGCTTTGTTAAGGGTTGGGGTGCTGAATACCATCGGCAGGACGTCACCTCAACACCGTGCTGGATAGAAATTCATCTACATGGTCCTCTACAGTGGTTAGATAAGGTTCTTACGCAAATGGGTTCCCCGCATAATGCAATTAGTTCAGTATCCTAAAGTTATTTACATTTTACAGCTATTCGTACATTTACAATGGAGACTTATGTTGCCCTTTGGAAAATATTATTTTTTCAAGATTTTATTCTAGGTGTTTTTAATTTGTGAAAATATATTTCTCAACCACTCGTGCGTATAGTAAAGAATATATTTTTTGGTAGATTATTAGTATAAAAATTGTGAAGAACATTAAAATAATTATTTTAGTTCACTGTATAATTATAACATGACGAAAAGAAAAGAATAAATAATAATTAAATTTAATGAACCAGAACTATGTTTGCTTTACAGACCTAATCAACATTAATTTTGTTAATTTTTATTACTCGAGGTGAACCGTTAAAACTAACAAGTCGGGAAATACAGGGAAAGTCGGTTATAACGATGAACAAAGTGAGCAACAATTTCATTCGATATAAAAGGATGTTACATAATTATGGCCTTCCTTTACTTAATTATGAAAAGCATACCGTGTAATTCTAATTGCACACCTGGCATTTGAGCCAAACAAATTCTATATTATAAAATACTCCAAGGAGCTGGATTCCTTCGTATTAAGATGGAATATTGTAAAGGTTTTAGATGTATTCTTTCAGTTGGAAATAATTCCATCTATGAAAATTTCGTTTTGTGAGGTCAAAATTTCAAATATTTCAATTTCTCAAAGATTAGTTCCACATTGTGGATGTGCTGAATAAGCTCATTCTGTATTGGCTGTGTTCGAATTCTCGACTAAATTGACTAAACTACTATAATCCACTATAAAATGTCAAAATTCCATTTGCTGTGCGAATTATCTTTTTGACTTATACCACTGACAGACGAGCGCACTTAAGTGGGTTTAGGTGTGGTGTGCCGCCGAACGGAGTTCGGGGTTGACATATCTGATAACATTTGGCGAAAAGTAAACATAAAATGGATTCGCAACAGCGATCAAATGCGTTTCTTGCCATGAGCTTGAGATTACAAGGTGAAATGTTGATGTGTTTACTCAAATTAAATTTGCTGTAAAGCAACGATAACACGAAAACATCTTGGAAAACAACAAAATAACATTTCACAGCTGATTACTTTTTAGAGTAAAAGATTTTCTACCATGTGAAACTTACGGCGCTGGGTTCCAGGACGAAAGTTTCGATGTCGAGTTCTTATGGAAAATTTTCATCGGCTACGTCATTATGACGTCACTAACTCACTTAAGTGCTCTCGTCTATCCAGGGTATAAATGGACTAAATCGACTAAATTAGTTCTCAGTTGTTTCGTAGTTTGACATGTTAAAGTGATATTTGATTAGTAAACATTAATTTGTGATAAAAATTGTGATGTAAATTGTAAAATATATAAATTTCATTTTGTCAATAATAATGCTTGAATAATTTACTTACATCTTTGAGAAAATGATTTTTTTCCATTATTCTAATCTATCTCTAATTTTCGTATAAATAAACAATACAGTCAAACACAAAATTAAAACTCAACTCCTGCCAAATTATTATTGTTATCTTTTCGAAACTCCGAGACAAAAGTCTTCTATTGTCAAAATTTAGTCTTTTTGTAAGGAGACTAAGATATACTGCAATACCGACTTTGACTAAATTTTAGTTGATTTACAACTTTACAAGAATTCGCACACAGCCTAAACATGCAATGGCGAAATAATAAAGCACTTTCACTAAGCTTTATGGATCCATTTTTAATTGTCGTTCAACTAATCGCAGCAATTTAAGTTTTGCTTTATTTACGCAGACGCGTTGCGAACTAGACTGCATTTGTATGTTTGTCCCAATCGTATGGTAAGTGTCTTAGCTATGAACTAGTCGAGAGTTCGAGACTCTAGTTTTGTCAGATTTGCCGAGTGACATTTAGACTTGTGATTCTATAGCAAAATTATCCAAAATGCCATCGGCGATAGAACTTCTTACGGCCTCAGATGATAGGACTCCGAGTTTTCTCTCAGATAAATGGAATCCAATGGTAGGGGCCAGTGCTGGTTTTATAATGGCATGCTTTGTTAATTTCATGTCACGAAAACCGATATTTTCAGGTAAGCAGCTAGTGTGACATAACAGCTAGAAGAGAAGTTTGACTTTGTAAATTTGCAGGCGTTCAACAACACATCATCTTTACACTCAGTGGCGGTGGCCTGGGCTATTATTTTGACCAGAAACGTAATGCATATTTCGCCGAAAAAGATGCCGTGCTCAGGGATTACGTGAGGCTGCATCCTGAGGATTTCCCAACCCCCGGTAAACATAGTGGCTATGCTTTGAGAGTTTATTTTTACCGAATGTATTTTTCCAGAGAGGAAAAAATTTGGCGAAATCATTGAAGCATGGGTTCCAATCAGATAAATCATCTGGATTTTTGAGATCGCATAGAATTTTTAAGAGCCGAAAGCACGCGCCACTCGTATTCGGCATAAAATTTGATTGATAAGCTAGTTTTGATTTGTTGCTACCAAATAATAATATAACCCGTTATTGGAACATTCAGTTGTTTCTCTTTTTCATGGCAATTTGTGGCCGTTATATTGTATTATTAAAAAAGAAAAATAGTCTGAATGTATAATTGATTTTCTTAAAGGGATTAGTCCTTAAATCACGAGGAACCAAAGCAGGGAGTTAGAATTCACAAGAAAATGGAAATAAAGTGCAGATACTAAAAAAATGGGGTTCAATTTTTCCAAAAATAATATGAACAAAATTCAAAAAAAAAAAAAAAAACGTAAAAACAATTTTTTTTAATTCAAACCCGACTATATAAATAGTATTTTCAAAATTGTGACAATTAAAATTAATTAAAAACAGAAAAGATGGCTTGATTTTATGATAATTTGTTTATGCGCAGTGCAGAACGTTGTCAGTTTTGCATTGTCATTAAAGATTTTATCCGTTTCTTCTGTGATAACGAGATGAAAATTTGTTAGAATGCATTGTCATCTACAAAGAGACTATCTGTAAACTTTTAGCTCGATTGGATGTCAGGAAGTGTGTTAATTAGTCGTTGAAAGATTTGCACCACGAATAAACAAACAGGCAAGTTTTCGCGAAGTTAATATAGATGAATTAATAAAATAAACCCTCCATTTAATGCAGTTTCACTTTATTAATTTCATTTTAGCAAAAATGAATATGTTTCAAATTTTGAAATTATTATTAGTTGTATATTGTGGTCGCTGTTGGGTTAATGGTCCGCTCTGTTTGCGAAGAGGCTCCAAATCACTTTCATCATTGGAAGAAATTGCCGCTGAATTTAATTAGTTCCCTGTAGTTGCACTTTTTCATAATGTGATTAGTAATTAAACTGTGTGATGATGATTCTGCTAAATTTTTAATCGAAAACTCATTCAATCGTTTTATAAAACTGCGAAAGGTGCTTTCCTATTATAATGTACTGTAAATTAAGAAGAAGTGAAGTTATAGTATAAGTCGTTTGGATTTCAAAATACAAACACAACTGCCAAACTGCATAAGACTGTTAAACAACTGAAAGTTCTCAAGGTCACACCTTAACTGAAATCAGACTAAACTACAAAAACTAATTGATAAAATGAAAAAAGTAAAGAATCGTAAGTATTGTTCTTATAAAAGTCAAATAAAAAGTTTGGCAAATGAAAATTAACTCGATAAAAAGTACGAATTTCGTTAAGTGATGGTTCCTGTGCGAATGCAACCGTGTGTAACGGTATTTTATTACTACCAAGAATGTATGCATACTTACAAATAAATGTATGTTTATTGTTTATAAATTTGCACAAAACAATAAGTTTTTTATTTTTATTTTTATTTCAATCAAAGGTAAAGGACAAAAAACAAGAGCGCCATCTACGAAATTTCTTGTGTGTTTCATTATAACAACTTGACGTATGCAAGAACAGTCCAAAAATTCTTATCCTGCACACCAACTTCTAAAGCGGCCCATATAGACGTCCAACTTGGTTTTTTGGGCCGCTTAAATGTGTAACCGAACATAAAATGTGTAAAAAGTGTAAAAAAAGTTTCCGCTACGACCTCGCTGTTCGCATAATTTGTAAACAAGAAACATTGTCTCGCTCCTTTCCCTTATGCTGCTTTTCGGCAGGCAACTGGCAATAGAACTCCGCGTGCGCGTAAATAGTTCAGTTCTGTTTCTGTTCCTGTATTTTTACGTTCCGTTTCGCAGAAAGGTTTATTGGTTTTTGGAGCACTCGGTGGAGCCTTTTAGTTCGGTTTCGGAAGTCAGTTACAGAGGTCGTTTGGGGTGCGTTGTGGGAACTGTGTATATCAAAATGAAAAGTAAAATTTCATTCCATACTCTGTGAGCAAGTGAAAAATCGTGAAACATTTTTACTTTCGGTGCTTTACTATTGCGTCGCAATAGAAGTCATTCGAGAATTTCTTAAAATTACGAAAGAATATTTTTTTATTGTTTTTTTTAATGATATCAAGTGTTCAGTGCGTGCATATTTAGTGTGTTGATTGGTGTTTAAAGAGGACGAAAATTCCATTTTTGGATCACCTAAAACTTAGATGCTAATTTAATAATGGCAAAGGTAATTGATTTTGCAATTTTGATTCGTGCTATTTATGATTAAATCGAACGAAAGTTAAGAAGGACTTTGTTCTCCTTTTCAACCTTTCATGATTTCCATTTTCCCGTACGGCGCACGAGTGGCTGACATACATAAATCTCAGCGTACACATTTCCAATTTCTTTAAAAATTACGAGAGCCTGATTACATCTTAATTGCACTTCTAAACAATATTTATTTTCATATTTCCCCGTATATATCTACGTTTTAAATTGGGAAGTTTTGGATTCAGGTTAGATTGTTAGAATCCTGTTTCAATACTGCATCGTGACGTCACACATGATAAACGCACTGAGTGTAATATGGCTGCCAGTGGTAAACAGGAGTGATTTGTTGGAAATTGTTGCTTTAAGCTGGAAGTAAAGATGATGATCGCCTTGAATTGAATTCTACAAGTAGAGCAAAATAATTGTCGAACAGGTTTCAAAATTAACATTCCCTTCGAGTTCCTTCGCCTGGTTGCACCGCAGAGGAGTGCATGCATTTGTAGTAGTGCCATTTACATTCCATCCCCATTCTCCCAGGAGCTTATTTTCATTGTTTAGTTTCTTTCTGCGCAACACAGGATTGTCCTTCTCCACCCGGAGCACCTTTTGAGGGTATTCCGTGTCCAAACTCATATTAATGATAAATAAATAACGGTTTTACGGTTCAGTATTCATTTTTGTTGTTCCAAATTAATAGAACACAATAATAGATAATCTCGTTTTTTCGTAATTAAATGTTAAGAACTCCTTCCGGTATTTGGACGTAAAAAGTTTTCACATAGTGCGAAGCATGCAAATTCTGCCGGTTTTGATAATTACCTTTGATTAACAATTAAAAAAGTTTATCTGCTGATTAATTATACACATCTCGTACAATTGGTGTAGACTTGGTCAACACTTATAACTACATTAAATAATTTTTCATGTAAACGCATTGAATGGAGAAATAATTGCTCCTATTTTATGTAATATTTCTCATTTTGTGTCATTTCTGAAAATTCAAGTTTTTCTGTTTTTCCAATAATCAATCTGAATATTTTTAATTCAAATCACATTACACAGGTCAAATTCCTCACAAGAATCATTCTAATTGACGGTAAATACCCGTTTTACGTGAATTAACGATCGAAAATGTAGTCGCCAACATCATTTACTTCGCGCTCTAATTACAGCAGCAACAATTTAGGTCTTCCTCACTGCGAGTACCTACTTGCGTATAGTTGGGTCTGCATATTTTAATTAATGCACTTGAACCTCGTGCTGTACGAATATATTTTACTGCCAGTCGCCATAATGTTCAGACTTGGATCTTTAACGTTCGCCGTTGCAGACTTAACAGTGTTCTCATTTTGGCTGCCGGAAGTGATGTGCCGCCTGCCGACAGCGATGCGCACTCTCGACTGCGGAGTACCCATTATGTTGTCAACAAACGGTAGCTCGAAATTATTTTTATACTTCTAGGAAAAAAGGTTTTAAATATTTAAGCAAAAGTTTTTTTTTTGATCAGAAATGTCTTCGGATTATTTTGTATTGCTGGACACCAAATTTTTTGGATGTATTAACTTAAAAAAATATGTATTTTTCCAATTAAAAATTTATGTTATTTCTATTTCAGGACACTGGAAACTCCCGCATACCAAGATTTGAAGCTGTGGCACGAATCCCCGTACAAAGTTTAATGCGAATTCAATCAAAATCTCATATAGCAACAGGGACCACCCTTCGACCTACATCATTTCTGACTGTTCGTCCGTCAATAAAAAATTTACCATCTGCTGAGAAAATTAGTGAAGCACAAAGTTTGATTTGCAAGAAGAATGCAACAACGGTGAAAAGATTTCACACCAAACCGGAAATTTGTTCAAACATTGATTATCCTGTGAAACGTATCAAAGAAGAATTATCAACTGCTGCTCTTCTGGACGTTAGCTTAAGGAGTTGTGTCGATAACAAGGATATTTCGCATGAGGATGGGTTAAATCTCAGTAATATTTTATCACGATCACAAACGTTTATTCGCGAACCAAGTGAAGATGACGGAAATAATTGTCTTAACAAAAGTCCTGGACATGTTATTGCGACAATTGGTTCCAAGCTCAATGAAACACACACTCTTGACAAGAGAGAAACATTTCAGGAAATGCTCGATGTGTGCTCAAGGGAAAATAATATATTTGAAGACAACATTTCCTGCGAAAGATTGTCGGATATTAGCATACCTAGCTATGATGTGGACGCCACAATAAAACCAGAATCAAGTGATGAGGTGGATTTTGGAAAAACGTTTAGCTTAAGTTGCGACCAGAACACCACAATTTCAACGCACCGGGAAAACGATATGAAGGTCATTCTAAGTTCGTCAATGAGTAGCAATGATGGAATTATAGCTGGTACAACAGTGAAATCGCCATTCCTCACGACCAGTAATGGAGTGGAATTATACATGTCCAGAGCGGACTCTTGCACTGTAGCATCCGTATCCCAGAATCAACCAAGTCCTGCAGATTCGTCGGAAGATAGCGACGAGCCGCCGAAGAGCGATGGAACTTTTGAAATACCATCGAACATCTCCCACTCTTTGAACTCGGCATTCCAAGAAATGAGACAAGTGAAACCGAGATCGTCCTTTGGCTGCGATTTGACTGAATGCACACTGGACTGCTCAATAGAACTTTGTGATGTATCATTATCGACAAGTGTGTCAGTACAAGCCACATCTCCCTTATTGAAGAAACAGAACTCCTTTGAAATGGACGAGAGCCTGGGCATTTTAACCCCCGATCAGATGAAGGAGTTTTTGGATTCGGCAACTACGACAACTAATCTTGATTTGCCAATCAATTTCCATTCGGCAGGTGCTAAACTGATACTTCATGAAATGAGGATCGATCAAACGCCATCGCCAGAGGATCTACCACTCGATCCTGTTGGTGTGAAAACCGATGTAGCCGATGTTATACCGGTGCCGCAGTCGACACTAGTTCAGCAGAATACAGTTCCGTATGCAGAACTATCTCAGACTGATGACTCAAAAATGGATCAAATGACTAAATCAAGTGTGTCGAAGGTGTCGACGAGTTTCATTACCAGTGTCACGAGCATTCAAAGCCTCGATACGGGATATCAAGGGGACGGCGAGATGTCCCGTCCCGCCTCGAGGGGTGCTGGTGATCAGTCGCCTTCCAACTTACATCGGAAATTTCAACGACAGCCGTCTTTGAATCAAAACAACCAAAACATTCCGGTTAGACGACAGGATCCAATGACAGATTCCGATTTCTTCACTGAAAGTGACGCTGACGACATTTTTCACAAGGGGGACAGGCGAGCTCAGGTGATCGATGGTCAACTCTATGGACCCAGTCTTCAGCCGGCGAACGTGTTTATCACAGAGCAGCCGCACATGGAGGACTCGTGCATGGAATCGAGCGGGATTTTCACAGATGTTGAAAACCGTTGCGAGGATGACATTGCTCAAAATCGCCGCGAAATGGACGCAGACATGTCGCCAGACGGATCAACCGATACTGTGAAGAGCAACAACAAAGATGGGGAGTTAAGCCAAGGCCATTCGCCGAACATCCTCACTGACAGTCTAACCTCCGCTAATAGCAGCTTGAGCTACGATCGCAATAGTGTTGGCTCTGTTGCCGCTGACCACCCACCGCCCACGAAAAGAGGAATGTGCGATATCGAACTGTGCGCGCGAAAAAGCTCAACAACGGACAACGCCGGAGCTTTTAGCGCCAAAGAGGCTGCGACATCGTCACAAATTGAGGTTAAAAGACTTGCGAGTGCGATAAGCCAAAAGCCGTTGCTAGTAAAGAAACCGAGCGCAACGCGAAAACAGAACGTAGGCGAAACCGCCAAGTCCAGTGCGAGTGCAGAGAAATCCGTGAAAACAGGTAATTGTGGCAAGTCACAAGTTTTGAATTCTATTCCGAAGAAGTCCTCGTCCCCTTCGCTCGCCGCCGTTAGTGAAGCATGCAATGGAGACATGTTCGCAGCGAAGTCTGCGTCAAAGTGCGCCGGCAATAATGAGGAAAACAGGCGTCCTCCCGGTGTTGTTGTTAGTGCAGTGGCGATGCGAAAACTACCCTCGAACAAGTGGGATGCTGTAATGAGCAAAATCGCTGAAAGTCGGGTGCATAAGAAAAATTATAGTGATGTGAAATCGAAAGTGTCCACGGGTGTTTTGAGACGCGACAGGCCTAATGGGGCAAGCAAGAGTTCGCTATCGCCGCACGACAGCAATTGCCCCAGTGTGAACAGTGCCAGCAGCGGATTTAATTCACCGCAAACGAAACGGATTCTGCAAGGTGCTGCTACAAAACGGTGAGTACGCATTATTAGCCCCCACGGTCACACCTGGGCAAATATCAACCTGTATCCCTTCCCCGTGGCCTTTGAATATGCATAAAACGAAGTTATTTATAAAGGCGTACGCAATCACATCAGTTGAATTTGCGATCATCATTTTATTGTAATCAACCCGCCAACTTAGTCGAGCTTTTGCTGGTTTTTTCTCAATGCCACTCAAATGGATGGAGTCTGCTTTTCAATTAGGAACTGACTATGCCTGCCCAGTGAACAACATTACCTTATTTTTGCAGGTGCTCGAAGCACTCATCTAAGCACCTGTCTCTGTGTAGGTATTTTAATTGATTTGTTCTCTAGCACGGCTGCGTTATCTAATCACGACAAGCAACTTCTTTGTTGGTGGAGAGCATTTCAACGAATGTCGGAAAATAAAATGATAAAGCAAACATTTTGTTTGCGTACGCTAAACAGCGTGAAGCGTTTACGAGATATACATGTAGTTACTTCAACTTGACCGTGACGATTTTTGAACTCTGAAATGTTTTCTCCATGCCATATTTGTTTATATTTGATCCGTGAAGAAATCCACAAATGTTGAATTCTTTTCGAGATCAACTTTTTCGAAAGCGCAAGTGAGATTGCTTCTCTCTCAGCTGATGATCACTGCTTGATTGCTTTCCTCCAAAGTGTGCGATTTCGCTGTCTGTGGCTGTTGGAAACATTTCGACGAACGGAATCAAATTCACGCTCGTTTGGGAATTGTTAGTGATGGAGATAAGGAATGATAGGTATGTTTTGTTATAGAGCAACATTTGGAGAGATAAGTTTATTTTCAAATAAACATACTAAACATGATTAGGATAAGGGCAGTACTCACTACAAGAAATGATTACGTAGAGAACTTCAACGGTTCATAAAAAGTGAACATATATTCAATAGTTAATTTTATCATCTAAAAATTCCCTCATTGGTAAATGGTAACTCGATTTTGCTGTTCAGAAATCAATCTGAATTCATTCATTGATTTTTTACAATCGTTTAAATTTCGTTAACCCCACAGCAAATATAAAAGAATTTAATCTTTTTTAATTTATTGCTTATCACTTCTCTACCTGATATTTTGGAAATATAAAGCTGCAAACAAACACACCTTATCAAAAAAGCAATTTTTTTATTAAGAAATTTTTATTTCTCTCTTCAAAATTTCAAATTGAAAAGCACGCAAATTGGTGATTCGGTTTACATTACTTTAAAAAACAGGTGCTTCCAAAATGACGGAAACAACAAATGCCCACCAAAATAACTTTTGTTTGTCAAGAACTTCTGATAAATTGCCATGAAAAGTTTCCAACTAGAGCTACACATTTCGTAATCTCGTTGACGACGAACGAATTCTGTATTACGTAAACCTTGTTGCAAATGTGGCCGACCTTTAATTCCAATGTGTTGAGTTCGAAGTGTGCTGCCCTTTTTGAACCATTAGCACTATTTTTAGGCGGTTCAATTGTTCAAACAGTTCATTACAATAATAAGTAGCTGTGTTCTGAGAAGAGCAAAGGTCAAGTGCTGTACGCGATTTAAGTTTGAGGGAACTATTCTCTAAAGAAGGGGGGTGGACAGAACCACAGAACAATAATTTGCTTCCCGAAAGTATTCAACTCGCGAATACGCAAGGCGGGAGCGACTAGAAACTAAGCCGATGACCTAGTGCCGCAGCTGCAGTGGTGCTCGCGGAGGTCATCAGCATGCGCTGCTTTAAACCAATTACATAGAATCGCTCGTATTATCCTATAATTGCTCTAGCTTTGTTCATTGAAAAATTCCATTGAAGTTCGTTTCACAGAAAAATATTTATTAGCAGCAGTATTAAATAGACACGACGAAACAATTAAGATTCCAGATTCAATTTGATAATAGTGACATTTTTACATGTCTGCTTCCGTTTTATGTAATACTACATGGCAAATAGGTATCCCAATAATGCGCGATTAAAATATTTTAACACTGTTTATTTTCACGCATACCATAAAAATTACGCAACGAACTTGTCTCATCGCTCTCGTTTGCAAAATCATTCACATAATTCTTGTTAATTAACAAATTTATGGCGTTAAATGCTAATGTATTTTTTCAGTGCTCGTTCCTATGACAGTCAGCAGAGCTCCCAAAGTGACCTGAGTTTGTCCGGGGGTTCAGGAGTACAATCCAAACCTCCCGCAAGTACAAGTGAGTAAACATTTTAAATTATTTTTGTACTAGAATTTGGGAAAATTTGATTTTGAATTGACGTAATTAAATTACCATCGCCAAATGAAATTTTAATTATTATAATTGGGATTTGATTTGAGGAAAACTTTGAGAGAAATCTAGATGTTTTGATATTTAAGGGCGGAATGAGCGGTTTAATTTAATTTGATCGTGTGTAGCAAAATGCTTCAATTTGGTTTGCAAACTGAATTTGAGGAAAAATCAACAATCCTCCAACACTGACCCGACCGGCATTATTTAATAGCTGAATACAATCGCTCTATTACTTTCCCAGTTATTTGTGGTGTGAATGAGGTTCAATTAAATTGCAATTGCCGACTTTCAGGAGGAAGTAAATTGAAAATGCCATTGCCAATCTATTATTTCTCAAAGAACTACAGCCGGAAATTGTACCAGAAAGGAAGAAATTCAGGGCCAAGTCTTCCAATGTTGCCAGCAAATTAAGAAGTATGAATCAAAATTTGAATTCTAAAAGGATAAATTGTATAAATCAATTGTATAATTATATGTATAAGTTATATGTTGTTCACAGCAGGCAACAGAACTACGCGTGCGCGGATCAAACCATGTTTGACGTGACGGGACTTCTGAATTTGCTGCTCTCTAGTACATTTGGAGGCTGTAGTTCCGTGTCAAATAATAGATCGTTATAATTTCTACCGGCCCCGAATTCCTTAATTTCTGAAAGATTCATCTGCGAATTACTGGTTATTTTGGGCTTTGGACAAACAAACGGATAATAGCCGAGAAACTGATTAGCGACGTACTTTTTAACGGACAATTGGAACAATTGTTTTATATTGTCTATATTTTAAAAATATAGATTTGGGAAAACCTTTTTCGAGGTTTTAGAATGCAAAATATCAGATCTTCTTGAATTTAGCCATGTACATACAATCTTTTAATATTGAATCTGTACAATTCCGTTTAACCTAAAAATCCATGTAGAGATGATCGTAGGATAGAGGTATCCTAAGATTATATTATAATAGTTTTAACTATTTAACTATACTGTAAGTTGTTAGTTCTAAAGATAAAAAGGATTTTTTAAATTTTTTATGGCTTACCTATCATCATGATTTTTATCACTTATCTATTTCTATTTTTAGATATTAATAGGTGCATAACCGTTTGCACTTCAAATGCACAAGTTAAAACATTTTAACAAGTTTTTTTTTTTTTTTATATATTTAATCATTCTACATAAATAAATAGTTCTGACTTTCTATCTTGTTTTCTAAAAAAAAATTTTTTGTTAATCAATCTTAACTCCACCCGAGAAACAAAAAATTATTATCAACGTCTGCTTTTATAATATCTAAAATAAATCTCTTTCAAATTCAAATTTGTTGAGTTTTCAAGAAATTCATTTAAACAGCCGGATTTCGTGCTCAGGATTTCTTGTGTCTTAAATGGTAGATAAAAACGTAATCGTTTTAGTGTTTCTTAAGATTTAATATACCCAAAAGTAAAAAGTAAACCGGTTTCAACAGTAGCTTTCAACATTTTGCTCCTTATATGTAAAACTAATTTTTATTGTATATATTCTGCTATTTTCAGATGAATTATAATAAATAATTCCACTCTAATTTAACTTTTTCTAAGGCTTGGACGCTCGTTTTCTATACACCTACCAATTTTCATTCGTTTATAGGTATTTTTTTTTGTAGTATTAGGGTTAGGTACATCTTCATATGTTATAAGTTTTCTGTAAGGTGATGGAGACAAACCCCAAACTATATTAGGAGGTGTTGTAATTTAATAATGCTGCTAAACTTGTTAAAAAAAATGTGTTTCTTCATAATATTTCTCACGGTTTTGCAATTAATTTGACGCTTTTGGAAGTTCGTGCAATAAAGTTTAACGAATTTTGTCCGTTTAAGGAGAAGGTCCTTCCATGCGCCATTGGCGCCGTGCACTTTCTTTATGAGGACACCTTTAGATCGCTTTTCCGTCGCCATTCGAGTTCAGCGCGTTAAAATAAAGTCCACTTGGACTAGAAATTCCAGCAGATGCGCCCACTTAGATCTCCCCCGCCGCCCGCGAATACCGCAATCGCGCAATCAGCTGCTGGTTTAAAACAGCGGAATACTGCCGCACATTCAACAACATTTCGCTAGGTAAACTACGTCAAACGACTCGCCGTCGTGTTCACATCCAGTTGTCTTTTCCGATCAAGTTTCGTGGTCCTTTGCTTCCGTTTGGCCGCAATGGTCTTCAGTTCAGTGCTGGTCGAGTTCGGTTACGCGGCGTGTCGGTAGCCACTACAAAGTTTGAGAATTCACATCTGAGCGGCTTTGCTACGTTTCCGTTTCCTCGCGTCGGCCATCCGGCGTTGTGAATCCATTTGTTAATTCGTGGAAAACATCTCGAAAATTGCCTCTAAGGAAATTGGACAATTTCCCTAAATAAACACCGTTGCTCACTGCAATCGAACTGCCTCCAACACAGCTCTTCATCCCCCATTTCGGCTCCATTCGCGCGTGTAATTGGTTTGCCTTCGCGGGATCCAGATGTCAGAATGGCGAGTGCGCTTCATGGATGATTCCGTCGTTTCTAATGGCGAGTTATTATTTGTCGCGGCAGTGATGTGATGTAATTTATTAAGCTTCCAGTTTGCAAACAAGCGGCCGATTGCACTGGCTCGCCAACATACGCGGCTCCCAGTTGGGCCACTTAATGGGGCTTCCGAGTGCTGCAGCAGCACCCGTTCGTTCGGTTG